>CM069083.1:37557847-38090347 GCA_035578085.1 Solanum pinnatisectum
AAGCAAGTTGTAAAATTCCTTCAATAGGTGACCTAACACCGATAACATAACTGTTACATGGTTCTTCCTTTGATACCATCTTAAGAAAATAGACATCGCACTCCAATCTCAACCACAAAGCGAATTTCATGTGATGATTGTTCAAGATTGATGTTGAGATCATGTAACATGCTACAAGGAGACATGCTGGCGCGCCTGGATCGTACGTGGATTCTAACAAGTGAAGAAATCAGCAAGAGAGAAGAAAATATTGACAATTAGTTGATTTGACGAATACAACAACACTTATTATGGCTGAATACAAGAGATGTAGTATTGGTCTCTAATGGGGAAAATATTCTACACGAACATAAACTGTCCAACACTTAATCCCAACATGTTCTCAAACTCAAAAGTTGAGAAACTAACTCGGTTTGTCTATTTTGGAAACATAAAAAAGGTATATATTTACAAAAATACGCTAAAAACCAAGGAAATCTGATTGAAAAGCACTGCATGTCAGAAAATTTGTCATAAAACAATGTCAGGAAAATCTGCCTCTACTACCAGAATGATCATTGAATCACGTGTGACGTCACTGGAATTGGAAGAAAAGAGTCACTACAACCAAAATGACATCAAGAAGAGACATGGCGCCTTCATAACACTCGAAAAACTGAATGTGAGAAGTGATCACCATAAAGAGTTGCAATGTCACTGATGCAGTCATTATCAGAAAGAGGTGGTATTGCAGCCACCATGAACACGCCCCTCAGAAAGAACTTCTTTCTGCTTACAGATGCTGGAGCTACTCGCCTGAGATGTGAATGCCAGAGAAGATGACAGCACTAATTGCTAAAGAGGAAGGGAAATAAGAATGATATTGGCCGAGCAGGCAGCTGTAAGGCCGTACACCAGTAAACAAGTTTCTTCATGAGTTACTACCAAAACAGTGTAGCGAGAGAAGTAGGTAAGAAGTAAGAACATTGCCCACTGGAAACAGTTGATTTGAGTCTCCCTTTTTTTTTTTTTGAGAAAAGGGTAACTTTATGTTCACACCAAACAATTCATCATCCAAAAATGATGAATTGAAACTTACATCACCCAGGAGGGTATTTTTACAAGTTTCCTATAAGATCAACTAAATCTTCTTATCTCCCTACCAGTTTCTGTTTACACCAAAATATAAGTAAAAGGCTTATACAATTCATTCTAATCTTCTGTAAGTTACTGTTGTGACCATCAAAACACCTTTGAATTTCTTTCTTTCCATAAGGTCCACCATATACTTGCTGGGATAGTTCTCCACCAGTGCTCCTTTCTTCCCTGTTCCTCAATACCTTCCCAGCTACTTCTAGAAGTTCCATTAAGTTGTCTTAGGCATCACCCACTAACTCCCTAGCAGACACAAAACATGTTCCATAAACTCATAGCTGCTTTACATTGCATGAATAAATGAGCATTGACCTTTTGCATTCCTGCTCACAAGTAATGCACATCTTGAGCAGATCTGCCAGCCCTTTGCTGGAGTGCCTCATGGTTAGGGGCGAGCCCTTTTGCATACCAACCAAGTAAAGCAAGCTACCTTAGGAGGACATTTGGTCTTCCACACTAGCTTCCAAGGCCATATGTCTAGCATTGTTTGTAGTGTGTTGAGTTCCCACAGCAATATTTTACTGTAAACACTCCCTTGTTGTGTAGTTTCCATCTAGGTTTGTCAGGCCTCATGGATAAAGTAGGAAAGCGAGTTAAGTACTTCCAGCAACTTGGCCACTTCCCACTTCTCCAGGTCATTAAGTGCTCTTCTAAATATTAGTCCTTTGTAGACTTGAAGTGTAAAGGTGTGGGGAAGGAGTTTCTATGACTGTTTTAAGTCATTTCCAACCGTGAAAGAGACATTATTGATGATATGGGGCCATAATCTTCTTATGGTTTTCCAGACGCTACACCCAAAGGAACCCATGACCTCCTCTGTTAGGGCTGGGCATTCGGTAATTCAGTTAGGTTTCGGGTTTTTTTTCGGTTTTTTCAGTTTTCGGTTCTTGTAATTAGTGTACCGAACACCGAACCAAAATAATTCGGTTCGGTTCGGTTCGGTTTGATTTTTGTTAATTCGGTTGCTGCCTTGCTGGTGATCGCAGCCTCGCCGGTCGGTTGCTGCCTTGTTGGCGGCTGCCGCATCGCCGGTCGGTTGCTGCCTTGTTGGTGGTCACCGCCTCCCCGGTCGGTTGCTGCCTTGTTGCTGGTCGCCGCCTCGCCAGTCGGTTGCTGCTGGAGACTGGAGTGCTTGTCGGCTGCTGGTCTGCTGGTGGCCAGTCGCTGGTCGACGCCGGAAGTGGGAAGTGGGAAAGCGCCAGAAGTGGGAAGTGGGAAGTGGGAAGTGGGAACAGGTGACATGCGAGGTGCGACGCTCATGTTTAGCAGGTTCTGAGAATTGAATGAAAGTTTGAAAAGAGAAGTTTTGAGTCTTTGATATAATTTGGATATATATATATATATATATATATATATATATATATACATTAGTAAATTATTTACGTCACAAGGAATTTAATCTCATTTAATTTATAAAATTATACTTAAAATATATCGGTCAAGAAACTAAAACACTATATGATCTTACATACAAGATTACTTAGTAACAAACATTAATAATGTAAAGGAAAATAAAAATTATTACATCCATCGCCTATCCTTAATAACATAAGCATAAATTAATGACGGTAAAAATACATATCGCAGTATGTAATATAAGCAAAGGTGTCGTGAAGCCACTCAACAGAGAAAAGTACACAAATATTTAATTGTACAGAAGAAGAAGAGGTTCGTAATTTTTGTTGTTTTAAAATGAGAGGAAATCCTCATTTATAGACAACAAAGTGTAGTGTGAATAATGTTTATCAGGCCTTATCGAAAGGTTACAACTATTTAGAGTAGTTGCAACTCTTCTCGTAAAGGTCACAATCAATCATAAACGCTACAACTTTTCATAAAGTCGAATCCTTCATTAAAGTCGCAACTTTTCATAAAAGTCACAACTCTTCATTAAAGTCGCAACATTTCATAACAAGCAAGCAAAAGCAAAAGTGCACAGCAAAAGTGGCATGGCAAAAGTCACAACTTTTCATGAAAAGGAAGGCTAGTTTTGTAAATAAATAAATTAAAAGTGAATTTCGTCAGGTACCACGTAGGCGACTTAAGGTTCTCTTTTATATATATATGATTATAATATAATGTATTTCGTAAACCGAACAATACAAAATCACATACCAAAACCGAGCCAAATACCAAAAATACGATAATATATACCGAAGATCGAACTAAACTGAAATACCTAAATAATTCGTTCGTTTGGTATTTCGTTTTTCGTATTTATGCCCAAATTTCTATCCTCCGCTGTCCATCAGGTGAGTAAACCATACTTCCTTCAATAAATATTCTCTAGAAAGCTCTCCCCTTCTTCTTCTAGCAAAATCTCCAGAGCCATTTTTGCAATAGTGAAGTGTTCGCTTGTCGAGGTTCTTTTTTGTAGACTAAGACCCTTGCCGATTACTAAGGGCTAGCACATCCCACTTCACGAGATTATAACCTCTTTCCTTGTTTCCTGCCATAAAAATGATCTCCTTGCCCTGATGAGTTTCTTTACTGTGCTTTTGGTATGTGAAAGAGACTCATCACGTAAGTTGGAAGTCCATCATACTCACTTGGTAAGGGTCAATCTGCCACCCAGTGAAAGGTAGACTTTTCCACCTAGACAATTTCTTGTCGCACCTTTCTATCACCCCCACTCCACATCTCTAATGCTTTATTTTTAGCTCCTAGTGGCAATCCCAGGTACTTAGTTGGCAGAGAGTTGATTTGACAACCCAAAACCTCAGCCAGTTCATTCAAGCTTCCAACCTGGTTGATAGGAAGATGTGGCTTTTAGCCAGTTTACATGAAGACCTAAAATTCCTTCAAACCGACAGGATGGCTCTCAGTTGCCTGATTTGGACATGACTCTGCTTCACAAAAATTAAGGCATCAACTACATAAAACAGATGAGAGATTTCTAGTTCATCCTCTTCCTAACTAAGCACTGAAGCCTTCACCCATCTATTTGCATTTGCAGTCCTAAACATGTGATTAAGAACTTCCATAACTAACAAGAATAGGAAGGGTGACATGTCCCTTGCCTAAGACCCTTGATATTGAAAAGGCATGTGGTGTTGCCATTAATGATGATGGAGAATTTCACACTAGAAACACAAAATCTGATCCATTTTAACCACATGTTCCCAAAAGCCATGTCTTTTAGAATTTTGGGAGAAAAACTCCAATTGACATGATCATAGGCCTTTTCAACATCCAATTTGCAAAGGAACCCTGGTTTCTTCTGTTTAACTTTGAATCTACTAATTCATTAGCCAACAATAAAGCATCAAGTATTTATCTCCTTCAGAAAAGCGACAAGGCTGCTCATCAACTAATTTCCCCATGACTATTTCTGAGCCTTCCAGTTATGAGTTTAGAGATGACTTTGTGGACTCCCCAATCAGACTAATAGGTCTGAAATCCTTTGGCCTCTACAGCCCCAGGCTTCTTTTGGAATCAGTGTTATAAATGTTGCATTGAAAGATTTCAATGATCCCCTTGGTGAAAATTGTTAATAGTCTGCATTAGGTCCTCCTTCAAGATGTCCCAGCATGCCTTGAAAAACTTCATGGTGAAACCATCAGGTCTAGGAGCTTTGTCTCCATCACAGCTTTAATTGTTTGCAATACCTCTCAGATCTGTAAAGGTCTCTGAAGCCATTCATTCTCTTCTCTAGAGATTGTAGGACAACTTGTCAAGTCGAAAGAAGGTCTCAATGGCTCAACTTATCATTGCTTTCTTTAATTTATTCAGGTTCCTATACTTCCTCCCCTTACCACCAACCTATCTCAAGTAGAATAGAAATAAGTATTTCCTACTTAGAATAGAATAGGAATATGAATAAGAATAGGAATCCTAGTTGGAAAAGGATTCCAAATGTAAAGGTCTATAAATAGGTCTCAACGTAACAATTTAGAACAACAATTCAATAATATTCTTTCCTATATTTCTCATGGTATCGTAGCATTGTGAGAACAAACAAGTCACCTTATGTCTATGTCAATTTCGTGACTTTGATCTCGATTCTTTTATTCTTTTTCTTTCAGGTGTTGTGCGTAAAATTAACACTCACCACAAGGCTCGGAAAGCTCCCCGCTGACAAAACCTCAGCTAACCACCGAAAACATCACCCCACGCGCTCTCACGCGCCGATCGGAGGTGGTGGTTTCCCGCGAGATCCGCTCACGCGCTACGGTGATGCATTTTTCCGATCGATTTTTGAAGAGTTTTTGACGCTTGGGTCGCCCACCATTCCGACCAGCCCATATCTTTTTGACTGATTCGATCTCCGAATTAGGGTTCCAGCTATTTCGTGTCGTTTCCGCCACTTGGCTATTTCAAAGTTGTTTCAGTGCTATTTCCGCTATTTCAAGTCGCTTCATAATCTGATCTCAATAATCAAGTTTTTTATTTTTTGTTGTTTCCAAGACAATTTTAGCATAATGTCTGGGTGTGATGTTTTTGGCTCTAAAAATATAGTGATTGGAAGTTCTAGCCCTATAATCACTTAACTTTTATCGAAGTTCAAACTATTTATCTTGGGCTTCTATTGAACTGTGTGCAAGGGTCAAGGTGTCCAAGATCACTTAACGAACAAGACTTACGTGGTAGATGTAAAGGCAAAGACTAGCGAGGAAGATGCAAAAGCCAAAGCACAATGGGAGAAAGTAGATGCTCAATTATGTAGTCTCCTATGGCGCTCTATTGATTCCAAATTGATGCCCTTATTTCGCCATTCCGCACGTGTTATACAATTTGGGAAAAGGCTCGTGGCTTTATACACTAATGACATATCTCGATTCTACGATGTGATATCTCGACACCAACTTAAAGAAACAAGAACTGATATGTCTACTTACTCGACAGATGCAGCAATACGGAGGAATTCGACACGCTGATGGGCCATTACTTAATGTGGAACAACAATGGACACGCATAAACATTGTTTCTAGTTCTTACTTCGCCGACTTCCTCCCGATCATGATTCTGCAAGTGATCGATTTTTAGCTAGCCCTATAGTTCCTACAATCGATGAATTATTCTCTCGCCTCCTTCATCTTGGGACCACCCAAATATAAAGTAGTTTCATCACCCATCGCTGACTCCTCTATTCTCGTGATCTCAAACCTTTGAAAAGCGTGCATATATCACCTATGGAGAATCTGGCGAGGAGTATGCTGGGAAACCTCGATCCAAGTGTAGTCATTGTCATAAGCCCGACACACTCGTGACATATGTTATATTTCGTGATGGTCCACCACCCGGGCCTTATGATCCTATTGTTCTAAAGGAATATAACGAGTTCCTTCAAATCGCGCAAGTAAATGCACATCTCCACCAAGAAAGATACGGTGCTCAACCTAATCAACCATCCAATAATGCCTCATATTGCTCAAACGTATATGATGAGTTCCTTCAAGACGAGCAAATAAGCAAACGCTCCACAAGTAGTTTAGGCCGCACAACTCACGTGGTTCGTCATGTAATTCTTTTGCTCGTGTCGCAATCTAGTACTCTTGGAACATGTGTCATGGACTCGGCTTCTAATCATATCTCCGTAATAAATCACTTTATCCGATGTTGTTTATTCACAAACTCTTCCATGTATTACTTTAGCCAACGGGATCCAAACAAAACTAAAAGCGGCTGGAAAAGCCAAACCCCTATATTTTGTCACCCTAGACTCGCTCTTATGTCCTTGGTTCTCCTTTAATCTAGCATTTGTTAGTCGCTTAACGAAAGCTCTATCAGTAGCATAACTTTTTTGATGATTTTTATCTCTACGCAGACCGCAAAGACGGATGTATGATCGGAACAGACATGAATCACAAGGCCTTTACTTATCTTACCTCTTCAAATTCCTTAACAAAGATGCCCGCATGCATTCCCAAATCTAATTCACAAACGTCAGATATCCGAGTCTATCCAAACCGCAAAAGATGGTGCCTAGTTTGTCTAGTTTATCCATATTAGATCGTGAGTCGGTCAACTGGGAAACACACTCTACGCATGCTGCAGACCGGTGGTCGCTCGAGTCTATTTTTCATTAGTTCATTCCGAGCATTTGGGGTCCTAAAGAGAGCCGGGCCTCCACCTTAGGATTTCAAGTTATTTTGTTAGTTTCATTGATGATTATTCAAGATGTACTGGGTTTTCTTAATGAAAGATCGCTTCAGTTATTTTCTATTTTCAAAAGTTTCTTCAATAAATACAAAATCAATTTGGTGTTTCTATTCAGATTTTCAGAAGTGATAATGCCTTAGGAATACTTATCCTCCCAATTACAGGAGTTTATGACTCACTCGTGCATTATTCACTGCATTACTTGTTCAAACACCCTCAACAAAATGGTGTAGCCGAAAGAAAAATCGCATCTTATCGAGACCGCTGTATTCTTCTCCTTGAATCCAATGTTCCACAAGGCTGGGAGATTTAGTTTCCGACATCTTGTTATTTGATAAATGTAATGCCCTCTTCTTCTATTCGTAATCAGTTCCACATTCTATAATACTGCTTTCTCACCACATCTTTATCCTATCCCCTCGTGTCTTTGGGAGCACATGTTTTGTTCATAACTTAGCCTCAGAAAAGATAAATTAGTTCCTCGTGTCTCAAACGTGTCTTCTTGGTTACTCTGTAGTCCAAAAAAGGTATCGCTCATATTCATACGATCTTCATCGATATCTTATGTCTCACGATGTTACATTTTTGAGTCTCACTTTACTATACATCTTCCGATCATCCCGACGATCTATGGTTTTACCCATACCGTGTTTTACTCGTACAACCTTCGGCGAATCTACTGCTACTTTACATCTCCAACAGAGTGCCACCACTACTAACTTATCATCGCCGCCCACGCCCAACCCTAGTTCCGCATGATTCATGTCACGCGTCGACCTCGCTCCTATCGCGACTTGCTCCTCCTAGCCAACCGACAGACTTCAAAAAGGTATACGATCCACTCAAATACTAACCCACATTATACCTTCTTAAGTTATCATCGCTTCATCATCACCCCATTATGCCTTTGTGTCGCCTTTGTCCTCTATTTCCATTCCTAAGACTACAGAAGCACTTTCATTCTAGACGAGGCAAAGCAGTGGTTGACGAGATGTCCGGCTGTTATAAGAGTGGTACTGGAACTTCTCTCCCTTCCCGCAGTAAATCTACCGTTGGTTGTCGCTGGGTTTATGCAACAAAATTGGTCCAGATTTTAAAGTTGATCGACTTAAGGCCCGCCTTGTTGCCAAAGGATATACTCAGATATTTGGGCTAGATTATAGTGACACTTTAGCCCGTGGCTAAAATAGCATTTGTTCATCTTTTCTATCTACGGGTCGTCACATTGGCCTCTTCATCACTGACATTAAGAATGCTTTTCCGCATGGTGATCTTGGCGTGTTGTCTATACGAGCAACCACCGGTTTTGTTGCGCGAGTCTAGTAGCCTTGTATGTCAATCGCGTGAGGTCACTTACGGTCCAAACAATCTCCTCGAGCTTGGCTTGGGAAGTTCAACATGCTTATTCAGAGTTTGGCATGACTGCAGTGGAGCCGATCATCACCGTTTTATCGCATTCGCATCAAGTCGATGTATCTATTTGGCTGCTTACGTTAACGATATTGTTATCACCTAATGATCAAGACGGTATCACCGATTTGAAGAACATCTCTTTACACTTCCGCATCAAAGACCTTAGCATCAAGCATTTTCTGTGTATCGAGGTTGCCTACCTAAATCGTATTGTTATTTTCAATGCAAGTATGCCTTAGACATTCTCGGCGAGACGAATGACGTGGACGTAGACCTAATCACACCCTACTGATCCGAATGTTAAACTCCTTCCAGATGCGGGAGCCGCTTAGTAATCCCGGAAGCGTATAGACGCTTGTCGGAAAGTCAATTATCTCACAAATGACTAGACTGACATATCTTTTCCGTGAGTGTTGTAAGTCGCTTATGACTTCCCTTGGATAGTCATCGTAAGCTTGTCAGATTCGCGATATGTAAAGTCAACTCCCGTAAAGCGACTACTATTCGGCGATCAAGGCCATGAGCATATCATCGATATACGCACGATCACAGATCACCCTCCTGCACGCTCGACATCCTGATATCAGGTTTTAGCAGTGAGGTAATTTGGTGTCGTAAGAGTAAGAACAGATCGTGGTTGCTCGATCTAAGGCCAATCGTAATATCGAGCAATGGCGACAGACTGTGAACTAGTTTCGATCAAATAATACCGGAGAACTAAAATTTCGCAAAATCGATCGATGGAACTTGTGTGATAACCAAGTCGCTTCTTCATATCGCATCAAATCCAGTTGTTTCATGAAAGGACTAAGCACATCGAGATCGATCGCCACTTTGTCGAGAAAAGATACTCCTGGAGATATTGTTACGAAATTTGTGAAGTCAAATGATCATAGATATCTTCACCAAGTCCTCACATGTCCTCAGATTAATTACATCTCAGAATAAGCTACACATATTATTTATATGCACCACTATGAGGAGTGTTAGAATAAATAAGTATTTCCTACTTAGAATAGGAACAGACTAGAATAAGAATAGAATCTTAGTGAAAAGGATTCCAATGTAAAGGTCTATAAATAGGTCTCAATGTAACAATTTAGAACAACAATTCAATAATATTCTTTCCTATATTTCTCACATGTCAATTGTATTGTACCTTTGTGTGTTGTTGCTATTCTCTAAAAATATCTTGTATTCCTGTCCCTTACTTTAGCCAGAGTACTCTAGATTTTTGCCTCCATTTCTCTTCTTCATGTTTGTCCAAGATTTCAGTTCCACAAGTATTTTTGCCCTAACCATCATCTCGCCTAGGATAATTCTCATCCTCCCGAGATCTATCCAAGTCATAATTCTTCAAGTAAGCTATTTTTTTGCTCGCCATTTCAGAGTGTTCTTCTACTCTTGTCTCACACTTTTCATTTCAACATTTTAACCTGTGTGAAATTTATAGTCTAGACATCCTTCACCATGAAGACATTCCACCAATCTTGCACTAGCTTTATTAAATCCTCAACCCCGAGCCACCATTTTTCAAATTTAAAGTAAACCGCTTTTGTTCCGAATCACCACACTCCAAAATGATAGGGTTGTGGTCGAGGTTACTCAAAACTCTAGGGAGAATCATTTGCCTGATGTTCTTGAAACTTTCCTCCCATTCCATAGAGTAGAGAAATCTATCCAACCTTGCATAGTTCTGGTGATAAAGTCCCCTGTTCCAGGTATATTACCCCCAATTAAGATAGGGTCATGGATTTCCAGTTTTTCAATCCATTTGGAGAAGTTAGCCATGACATTAGAGATTCTAGAGCACCCCCTTCTTTCACCATATGTCTCGTATTAAAGTCTCCCTTTACCCATGGCCCTTCGCTCAAACCCTCATTCCAGCTATTTCCTCCCAACAAATAAGCTTCTCTTTCTGCGGGGTCATGAAGAGTCATGAAGAGCCTCAAATTTATACATGATAGAGAAGTTGCCTTCCTCCACTTTGGTACCCCTCCACACCCTGTTGTCCCATATTAAAAGAATATCCCCCCTGCTACCATCTGCATTTCATCCATCTGCATGGCCATATGTGAGATGCCACTCCTTCTACTCCATCACTTACCTTAGTTTCCTGCAAACATATCACATTGTCCTTCCAGTTTTGCAAACAAATCTTAACCTGCTTTTTGTCACCAATTATTAAGACTCCTCACATTCCCTATTAAAATCTTAACCTTCATTTAAAGGTTAAAAATAGGTTCTTCCCCTACTGTGAGTCCCTTTCACCTCCCTTGTCAAGACTGACGGTAGATTTTTAAGTTCATTCTTCCCTATGCCTTTGCTTTTCGGGGTCGTGGAGACTTTCACCTGCTTCTGCTTTGTCAATTGCCATCTTCCTCATCAATTCTCGCGAGAAGGTCTAGATTTTCACTTTCAAACCCCTCAATGCTACCCCGTAAGTAATACTTAATTCCAAAAATGAGAGTTCACCTAGTTTGACGCCTTTGTCTCACCACCTCAAGTTGTGTGGAAATACGCATGTCAACA
Organism: Solanum pinnatisectum; assembly: GCA_035578085.1. NCBI lineage: Eukaryota > Viridiplantae > Streptophyta > Magnoliopsida > Solanales > Solanaceae > Solanum > Solanum pinnatisectum. Next base: position 37,569,029 of record CM069083.1, read on the forward strand.
GGTTCTGCTGATGCACTCATTGTATTTGCAATTCTACTTCTCTTGTCCCAGATTGGTCAGAGGTTTTAGGCGTGCTTTCCTCCGCTTGTCTCGACGCTTCATTGTCCTCGCATCGCAGTCCTTCAAATGCGATATCATGTTTGCAGTCTCTATAGCAATTTCTCTTCACTTCTCCCATTCGTCTCCATGAACATAGTGAGCTCCCAAGATTTCGGCTGATATGAAATTTTTAGCTAAGGATTTGATGTCTTTAAGCCCTTTTAAAAGCCCATGTGGTGGTCACGTGTGTTTTTATTAATTGATTGCTTGGGCCTTCCATAACCTTTGTATTAAGGCCCAATAAATCTTTGGGATCCAGTTGACAAAGCCAGTCACTGCCCGCCTCCTACCCACTAGACTCTGCTACATCACGTGGTTTTGCCCGTGGCTCTAGTCTATTCCCTTTCAACAGGTCTGTCAGATCGCAACTCTTTACCCATCGGTTTTGGACAACTTCTGGATGAAGTAATTTTGGGATCTCCTTTCTCCGTTATAAACCTTAGCCGGCAACTCAGCCTATACTTGTTTCTCAAAGATTATTCCGTCACTTTCGATTTTGAACTCTCTCGGGATTTTGTTGTGTTCGCTGCGAATTTTGATTCTCGCACATTGGAGGTGGTTCCGGAGTGCGGTTTCCTCCTCTGTTTCGAGCCATCTACCACAACTATCTCCAATGGCATTAAAGATCTTCTACGACTAGAGATGGAGAGGTAGGCCTATTATCTTAACCCATGTCGAGCTTGATGTATTCCTCTCCTCTTTAGTGTCAGCCAGAGGACCCCACCAACTAAGCTTAAATGGGATTTTTCTCCATTCCCAAACTACCTTCCATGACCAGTTCTGCAAGTTGTTTGGAATTGAATTCAAAGAGAATGCTTGTTTCCAGATAGTAAAGGACCATTTCCAAATTTCTGATAGTGTAGAATCTGCATTGTATTCTCCCACCAGACTCCTTTTGAGCAGTGAGCACCTCACTACACAAGGGCCATTTAATGCTAACGATTCCTTCTTTCACATCTCCATTAACTCCCCTCCTTACTCTGTTTTCCCATTTAAAGCCCTTGACCATCTCAGCATAGGGAATGTTTTCATCTACAATTCCGAAGGCCTCCAAGTTATTTTTTCCCTTATGGCTACTTATAAATCTTGACACCTTCTCCGCAATCTCTGCCCACCCTGCATTGAAGGTCAGTTCTGGGATGATGAGAACTGATCTTCTGCTGCCCATTACACTTATCAAACTGATGTATCTTCCGTACTTGTTATAGTTCCGAGCACAAAAGATCTCAGATATGTTGTCTGTTTTTCCTCCATCTAAAGATTGTGCTCCCTTGAGTGCTGGATGCCTCCTTTAGAACCATTACTATCCACTCCATAGATGTTTTATCAAAGGTTGTCCTCGTGATTGCATTCCTACTTCTCTCTGTCTACTCAAACCATACATCTGAGGTCCCTGAAATTCTTTCTATATCAAAAGACTTGAATCTAACCGCAAACTAGATGAAGTTGTACATACTGTCTAAGTAGCGTCCTGTAGAGGGCTTGTTGCCTCACTATAAATTGGAGCTTGAAAGGATGATGAAAAAAAAAAAAAGAGGCGACCACCAAAAGAGATAGCTGAGGAGGGAGGAGGGTGGTGGTTCTCACTTCTCAAGCAATCCACCGGAAAGAAGGGTTCTCTCTCTCCTAGGAAGTAGGAGAGAGAGTTTTCCGAAAATGTGCCTGAGAGCATTCTAAAGGAAAAAACTTTTTTTCTTGTATTGTCGGCCAAGTGTTGCATCTCTACCGAGATATTTAAGGCTCTAATGCCATACAAATAATAGAAAAGCAATAAAGGTATATTAAAACCTTGATGATTTATGGATACAGGAACACCTGTTAATTTGTATTTGTTAAATACAAGATATGATGTTTGTACATAGTCAGGCGATTTGGTGAAGATGTGGATTATACCGAGTGTCATCATGTTACCACCAGCTTATGGTGGACAGTACCAAAATGGCTCAGACTGTAGAGAAGCCATGCTAGACACAGTCAAGGCTATGTTGTACAGTTGGACTTTTAAGGAAAAGACGCATAACATCGGATTTTGCTCCTTTAGCCCTCATGTGTATCCTTTGGAAACAGATGAATAACAAAAAATTCGGAAGGATAGAAGCTAACTTTGTATATTTCAAAAATAGTTTTTGGCCTATAGTGAATTTTGGTGCACCAATGAAGTTTTTGTTTGTATAGGAGAATTAGGTGTCTTTGTCCATAACACTCTTAATGTGAGTTCGCTACTTTTTGGTAGGGGTGTACAAAACCGAACCGAAAACCGAATCAAACCGCAAACCGAGTCAAACCGAAAAGAAAACCGGACTAATGGTTTGGTTTGACTTGGTTTGGTATTGGGAAAAAAACCCGAGGTTTGGTTTTAACTAAAAAAAGTCAACCCAAGACCAAACCAACCCAACATTATATATATAATTTTTTAAATTTATTTTATACATAAAAGTATTTACTTTGATGTAATTTCTAAATATTACTTATATGTTTTCATAATTTTTATCTTTTAACATATGTTTCAAGTTTTTTTGAGACTTAAAATTTTGAATGGTGTAATAAAGGTTATAGTCCATAGATATTAGTAACTCTAATAAAACTCAATTCGAAATCAAATCAATACTAATACTAACAAAACAAACTAATTCAACACTAAGAATGACAATAATGTTGAATATTTGTTCTTTAGTTTTACATTGGTTTAGACATTTAAAATACATCTAATTTTAATTTTTTTTTAATGTTTAATCATGTAATTAATACTTATTAGACTTATTTTAGCACGATTTAGTACTTATACATTATGATCATTTTCATTATGACTTGTCAATTTGCAATATTTATTTTATATGATTTCATTATTATTTTTTATTGAATATTTTAGTGTCATCACTCATCATATTTTGTGTTATTTTCTTAAGAAACACCTTAGATAGTTGTATTTTGGTTGGACTAAAGAAATATTTGGAGCACAAGTTAATTATATGTTTGTATGAATACTTTACAAGGAAAAATTCCAAAACCTGAATAAAAAAAATCCGAGGTTTATTAGTTTGGTTTGATTTAAAAATTCAAAAATTCAACACAAATGGTTTGGTTTGGTATTTGAAAAACCCGAACCAACCCGAGGTTGAAAAACCCGAGTTTTATTAGTTTGGTTTGGTTTATAAATTTAATTTTTTTATAAAAATGGTTTGGTTTGATATTTAAAAAATCCGAACCAATCCGGTCATGTACACCCCTACTTTTTGGTATATCACTTGTATATGGATTTTTTTCTCCCAAGAGTAATATCGTTTACCTTGTCAAAAAAAAAGTGTGAGACTAACAACAAGAACCCTGGGACCTTGGTTATCCATTCCATTATACTATGAACCAAGTCTGGTATTAAGTGGAGAAGGGTAAACGAGCAGGTTATGCACCGAATTTTGAAACTAGAACAAAATTCTCAATTATCGAAAAAAAATTATCTCATATAAGAACATAACAGCTCTATACTCTATATTCCAATACTAACACTTAATTTCTAACAAGTATTGTTCCTTGATCAATGGAGAATGAAATGGAAATGTAGTAAAGGATGAATGCGGAGATAACATTATAAGTAGGAAGGCCATTCAACTTATGCTGCCAAAAGGTATGGGATAACAATGGAGAGGCAGCAAACTTTTCTGGGTCCAATTAAAGGGCATATGTGTAGGGTGAAAAAGATGATTAGGAATATATTTAAAATGGTTATCCACGTCGATTTTTGAAAGTTCGATTTAAAAGATAGTAATGGAAAGTGTCACTGAGTTGAAGGCAAGGAAATGGCATGGACAAGAGCAAGAGAAGGAAGTTGGAACTGAACGAAGAGGAAAACAATGGAACTATATAGACAAGTCAACTGAGAGACAAGGGTTGAAGTAAGCCCAAGAAAAGGGGCTTATTCATTGGTGGATCGGAAAGCTGAAAGTTTGGCAAATAAGGGTGAGGGAGGAGGTAAGCCCAAGAAAAGGGGCTTATTCATTAGTATAAAGCTTCGCAAAGGCCTACAAGGACAAAATATACATACTATTTATACTTGTTCATTTGTTCTTAAGTCAGCCATGAAGACAGACCAAAGCCTAAAATGAATATAATGAAGTTAAAACCTCAATTAGACCCACTTATAAAAATGACAAACTTACTAATCTTCGCATAAATCTGGGAACCAACTTCTAGTAGATATGAAGCAAAAGTTGAACCATAAAGCTAAGCCAATGAAAGCAAATACTCTAAACTAACAATGACAAACAAAGAAGTGAGAAATTTAAAAGTTACTTAAAGCTAACAATTGTTATTGAGTAGTGAGCATAAGAACACTGCTTGCTCTAATAATGTTTTATTGGAGAGCATGTTGGGCCTTTAAGTCTTAAGAAAAAACTAAATGTTGTCGAATGTGGATGTTAAGATGGATGTGCGGTCATAGGAGAATAGATAGGATTAGTAACGATCACAAACGACAAATACTACAAGTAGCACACACACAGGAGTAAAATGAGAAAATGTCACTTGAAATAATTTGCCTATATCCTATACATATATCTAGATGTACCAATCTATATATGATGATTGAACATGATAAAAGAACATAAGGTAAACCTAAAATGCAGGAAGTTGTTTAAAAAGCCTATAATCCTCCAAAATCAATGCAGAATTAGCTAAGAACAGAACCTATGCATGATATCAACTTTGAAGATTAAGAGTTGTTGTAATATACTTCGATTAAATTTGGTGCTTTTCGCGAGTCCGTTTATTCTAGTTAAAGACTTGATGTACGTGTGTAGTGATAAGAATGAGATCTAGAGAACATCTTTTAGATCACCATAATTTGTTTTATATTTAATCCTGGAACAAAAAGAATCTGAATAGAGTGGATGGACACAATGGTTCATATAGCCTCCCCAACTAAACTAGGATTAGGGCATAGTTAAATGGCTGAAAAAAGTGAACAAATATTCTAATTTTTAAGTGTAGAAAGTTCAGTCCTACATTTGTTTTACATATATCATTTTAAAGTTCCCAATTTAAAAGTATCATAAGTAATTATTAAAATGGAAAATTAAAGGGAGAATGTATCGTATTGGACAAAAATTCAACTTATTACATATTACTTGAAAAGAAAAAATATTACACAAAACTATTCAGTTTGTTTGGGTGTTTCTTTAAAATAAACATACCAGAGTGACACAGTTCAATTTGAAACTACACTTCTATTCCAATCGCAATGTCGAGAAACACATTTATTACTTCAAGAAAAGTATTTACAACCTGCAGTAAACTTGAAAATCTGTCCATACTTCATATTGAATATGAGCAATTAATTATGTTATGTAGTTATCTATGTCTTTGAGATTAAAAGAGGCTCCAGCCTAGTCATGTTCCTCTATAGGTCATCCGGCACATCCTTCAATCCATGTTAAAAGTTTATTAATTATTGTCTTCTTTTCCTGGTTCACTTCGCACATCAAGGGGTGATAAAGTTTTTAAGGTCTTTATGTCCTTATAATGGCATACCAAATTTGAATTTTTGTCTTCAAGAGATGGTAGTATAGATCTTTAAGGAATTTTTTAATTGTACCTTCAACAATTTCAGTAGATAAAACCTGTGTGAATACTCAATTAATGTATGTTATTTAATCTGTACTAACAAATACTTATAACAATAACTTTGCAGAAACAGAAATAGCAAAGTTTAAAACATACACTCAAAAACAATAATTAACATCATAAGCATAAATTAATGATTGTAAAAAAAACATATCAGGATCTATAACAATAGAATGAAACAGAAAGAAAAAAATCAAGCCCACTGAATGCAGAGTGTCCCTTTAAGGAAATTATTACCCTCTAGTACCCAAGATTTAAAGGAATAGACCCTCTCAGTATGACAGATTCTATTCACCAGTATATTGATATAAAAACAATGGTGTCAGTGAGCCACTCAACAGGAGCAAAGTACACAAAAATTTAATTGTGCAAAAGAAGAAGAATAAGCTCAGAATTTTCGTTGTTTTAAAATGAAAGGAAATCCCTCTATTTATAGACAAAGGATAGTGTGAACAAATGTTTATTGTGTCTTATCGAAAAGGTCACAACTCTTTGGAAAAGTTACAACCCTTCGGAAAGGTCACAACCTTTCATAAAAGTCACAATTTTTCATAAAAGTCGCAACTCTTCATAAAAGTCACAATTTTTCATAAAAGTCGCAACTTTTCATAAAAGTCACAACTGTCATGAAAGGGAAAGGCTAGTTTTGGAAATAAATAAATTAAAAGGGAATCTTGGTTTGTGGTGGCGCCACGTAGGCGGACCTAGGGTTCTCTTTTATATATATATGATATATGATATATGATATATGATATATGATTAGGAAGAAGGTAGAAAATAGTGTTTTTACTAGCTAGGGGATAGTAGGACAAGAATGGATGATGTGAGGTAATACAAAGAAAGTAAATCGGCGAGATTCCACTTGCTTCTTTACCTGAGTTGGTCGAAAATGGTTTGGTCATGCCTCCTTAGGGTTATCAAGGAAACGCATGATATTTAGTTTCTCGGACAGAATTTGGGAAGAATAACAGGAACCAAACAAAAGCCTACCACACACCATTTGGTGCAACGACCACAAGGCTTTGGCATAGTGGTATGAGCACGAGCGATGTGTGGTTTGAGTGCATCTTCACGAGTCCGAATTCTAACACAAACAAAAGCCTAGAGTTTAAATTGAGAAGAGTATAAAAGGGGGCATTATCCATCGTATTTTGAACTATGCCCAATTGGCTCTTGGGGATTTCTCGATTATCAAAAAATAAAGGAACAATTTGGTGCATGTAGTATCCTCCTATTAATGAGGTGCTCCCAGAGTTTCATAATGTGGAACTAATTCTCCCATTGACTAAGCAAGATTTAAACGAGCACACAACTGAATAAGTTCATATCTAGAATTGACACAAAGTGGACAAAAAACTTCACTAAAGAGGCATAGGAGAGTTTGTCTCAGTTGACTTTGGAAATGCACCTATGATCCTAGATTACGAAATGAGTAACATGACTTTTGATCCACAGCGCTACAAGCAAAAGGCTAGTCAAATTGGCACGCCAAGGGTGAACCAAATATGCAAGAAAAAATGATATAGGCCAATTACAATATAACAATAAGTAAGAGGGAATGCAAATGGATTACACTAGTTATGTTGTTGTTGTTGGATTGAAAAGGGAAAGTACAATTACAGTGGCACTCAAAATACTTTTTAAAACAAGATACAGAATAGTTTAGCTTAAGGGAAGGTAATAATGTTGTATCCTTTGCATTTCTAGCCTTCAGACTGAAAAACTTTATTAAGAAAACTACAGTTTGTAGAAAGAGTAGATACAAAGAAGGAGAAGAAGGTACTTTCAGTTTCTACAAAACAGCTGATAGAGAGAAAGAAAGATGGAGACCTGCTCAGCACGATTAAGTTTTATAAGATTTAGAGTTTTACCTATTAGCCCTCAGAAAATTGACTAAGATTTTATTCAGGAGGTTAAGAAATCAATTTTCTTATTTTGGGACAAAAACCATCATCCGAGGATGATGCTTCTTTAATAGCTAATTCCAATGACCCAAGGAGGAAAACCTCACACGGATGTATTCAGGTTTCCACAATTATGAAAAGATTTCCATCTAAAGCAGTAAAGCAGCCACTTTTGAGGTATAGAGATGGTCCAGTGGAACAATAAAATTACCTGTCATAAATAATTACTGTATCAGCAGTTGCAAGGTTTATTCCTAAACCCCCTGCCCTTGTTGAAAGCAGGAAACAAAATCTTGAAGAATTCTTAGCATTAAATCGATCAATTCGGATTTGTCTCTCAGCTCCGCCAACTTTTCCATCAATCCGTTCATATTGCCATTTCTGAAAAATTAACATGCAAGTGTGTCAAACTCCAAATAGTGAAGACAGACATTGAACTAGATTTAAAAAATAATTTAGTGAACTTGTTTGAGTCCATACCCTATAATTACAGTAGTCTTCCAGCAAATCAAGCATATGCTGAAATTGAGAATATATAAGAACTCTGTGACCTTGTTCTTTAAGCCTAATCATCATCTTGTCCAGAAGTTGCAATTTTCCAGATGATTCCAGCAGCTGTCTGTCAAATAAAAATAAGCCATAGAGCAGATTTATAAAAGGTCAACAGAAAGAGAACAATGAGCTTTCTTAAACTAAGGAACCTTTCATGCTCCCCAGGTCATCAAGAGTCACACTGTTGAGAATTGGCATAACACTTGCAATTTCAATATATGGATAATTCCACTTAAGGCAACTGACAACATGTAACTCCACTTTGATCCCCCAGGTCAGAAGGAAAAAAGATTTTCTTCTTCCTAAGGTAGCACTTCAGTCATAGTTTTGATGGTATCATAAGGAAATACAAGAATTTTAAATGTCACTTCAAGGGAGAATGGGCACATCAGAATCCAGAGAAAGTAAGCGACTGAAAAAAAAAAGAGAGAACATTCTGACCTGTGAGAAATATAAAAGAAAAATATTATTGAACGGGGTATCAACATTATTACACCGAGCCCTATTTATAGACAATACATTACAATCCTTATCTAGGTAGGATTCTTTATACTATTTTTATTCCAACACTCCCCCTCAAGCTAGAGCATACAAGTCATAAGTGTCGAGCTTGGTATAGATGTAATTAATAAGAGGACCGGCGAGGGACTTGATGAAGATATCTGCAAGTTGATCACTCTATTTCACAAATTTTATAACAATATCTCCTAAAGAGTATATTTTCATTTTCTCTGACAAAGTGACAATCAATCTCAATGTGGTTAGTCCTCTCATTAAATACTAGATTTGATGAGATATGAAGGGCCTCTTGGTTATCACACACAAGTTCCATCTGACTGATTTCTCCAAATTTTAGTTCTCTTAGCAATTGTTTAATTCAAACTAGCTCACAAGTTTTTTTTTTAGAAAAGGGTAACTTTATATTCACTCCAAAAAGTTAAATCATACAAAAAATGATGAATTGGAAACTTACATTTATTTGTGGATGACATAGTACCGATTGATGAAACGCACAATGGAGTTAATGTGAAGCTAGAAGTGTGGAGACAAACTTTGGAGACTAAAGGGTTCAGGTTGAGCAGGACCAAGACAGAGTATGTGGAGTGTAAATTTAGTGAGGCGATGCATGAGGAAGGCGTGGAAGTGAGGCTTGACACATAAAGTACCCCAATAGAGATGGATTCAAGTACCTTGGATCTATACTCTAGGGGAGTGGGGACATCGACGAAGATATCACACATCGTATTGGTCCGACATGGATGAAGAGAAGGCATGCCTCTGGAATCTTGTGTGATAAAAAGGTATCACTAAAACTCAGAGGTAAGTTCTATAAAGTGGTGGTTAGACTAACATTGTTATATGGGGTGGAGTGTTGGCCAGTCAAAAACTCGCATGTTCAACAAATGCATGTTGCAGAGATAAGGATGCTGAGTTGGATGTGTGGTCTTACTAGGAGCGATAAGATTAGAAATACGGATATTTGAAATAAGGTGAGAGAAGAGAGACTGAGATGGTTTAAGCATGTGAATAGGAGATATGTGGATGCACCAGTGAGGAGCTGCGAGAGGTTGGTTGTAGAGCGTACAAGAGGGGGCAAGGGTAGATCGAAAAAGTATTGAAGAGAGGTGATAAGACTAGATGTTTGGTGTCTGCCATTATACTAGTTGTATCATTATAGTTCTTGTTTTTGATATCTATCATTATTTAATATTGTTTTAATACTCTATCCTAGTATGTTGTTTATTGTGTTTCGATTATTGCACTACTTTCTTGTTGTTGTTGCTCCCCTCTAGTAGACTTGGCACTGTTTCCTTGGACTTTCTATATTTTCTTCTTTGTATCTGTGATTGCTACCTTTGTGTCGAGGGTCTTTAAACAACATCTCTACCTCTAAGAGGTAGTGATAAGGTCTATGTACATTCTACCCTCCCAAGTGGGATTTCATTGGGTATGTTGTTGTCGTTGTAGTTGTTTCCTATAAAATCAACAAATTCTACTACCAACCCTATCAGATTCTATTTACATCAAAAACAAAAGGCTTATACAAATCTAATCTTCTCTAAATTAGTCTTGTGTCCATCAAAACACCTTGAACTCATTTCTTTCCAAAGAGTCCACCGTATGCCTGCTGGGATAGTTCTCCATCAGCATTTTTTTCTTCCTTTGTTACCAATACCTTTCCAACTGCTTAGGAGTTCCATCATTATGTTGGGCATCACCCAGTTAACTCCTAACAAACATAAAAACATGTTACATAGGCTCATAGATGCCGTACAATTAAGGAATAGTTGATCATTAACTTTTGCTTCTTGCTCACATACAACACATCTTGAGAAAAACTGCTAGCCCCTTTCTACAAAGCCTCATGAGTTAGGCAGGCCTTTCTGCATACCAAGTTACCAACCAGGTAAAACAAGCTTCCTTTGGAGGGCATTTAGTCTTTCACAAGTTGTTATAGACATTGCTCAATATTCTGCTTTTGCATCGGATCGAGCAACCACACTATGTTTCATACTCTTCTAGGACACTAAATTACCTCCTACTAAAGCACAATATCTAGATGTAGAACATTTTATCAGAGGATGATCCTAATCAATCGGCGTCTATATGTCCAATGATCTGCTCATGTCCTCGATCCTCAAAGAGTAGTCCTTTACCTGGAGCTAACTTTATATTGCAAAATACAAACAATAACATCCCAATGACTACCTCCAGAAGATAAACTGACTTACAACACTCGCTAGAAAACATATGTCAAGTCTAGTCAATGTGAGATAATTCACCTTTCCAACCAGACGCTTATACCTTCCAGGATCCCTAAGTGGCTCCCCCTATCCTAGCATGAGTTAAGCATACAGATTCATAGGGGTGTCATTGGGTCTACATCCCATCATTCATGCCTCCTCGAGAATGTCTAAGGCATACTTGTGTCGCGAAATAATAATACCTAATATGGATTAACGAACCTCAATACCTAGAAATACTTCAATCAGTCAAGGTATTTACTCTTAGAAATGCGGAAAGAGATGTTGCTTCAAATTAGTTATACCATCCTGATCATTGTTGGTGATAACAATATCATCAACATAAGTAACCAAATAAATACACACATTTGGTGCAGAATGTCGATGAAACATAGAGTAATCAACTCCACAACGAGTCATGCCGAACTCTTGAATTAATGTGCTGGACTTTCCCAAACCATGCTGTAGGATATTCAGACCATAGAGTGCCCAGTACGACCGATATACAAAGCTATTAGACTCCCCCTTGAGCAATAAAACAAGGTGGTTGCTCCATATAAACTTCTTCCTCAAGATCACCGTGGAGAAAAGTATTCCAACTGTCCAATTATACGAAGGCATTCAGAAAAGTGATTCTCGTCGAGATGTGCTCAGAATGTGGTATTAAGTGTATAGGTCATCTCGAAATCAAGAGACGAGTAAATCTCCACAAGAAAATCGCATAAAATGGCAAGAAAAGGCTCACTTGTTGGTGCACGATCAGATCTCGTTGGAGGTGACAACCTTTTGGGTGGCGCATGGGAGGTCAGTTTGCGGCAGCACTATTTGGGGTTTGGTCGCAGGGAGATACTAGACCACTTAGTGGTATTGGTTTTCGCACAAAACAGATGAAAGTGGAACTATGCATATCAGATTTAACGAGTCAGCAGAAAGATGCACGATAATGGCTTTCTTTGTCCCGGATCCTTCTCAACTTGGCTCTGATACCATGTGAGAAATATTAAAGAAGAATATTTTATTTAATTGTGTATCTACATTATCACGCTGAACTCTATGTGCAGACACTATATTAAAATTTTTATCCAAGTAGGATTTTATATACTATTCATATTATTACTCTAACATGACCCAAAAAGAAATGAGAGAAATAGAACGAGAAAAAATTCATAGTTATCTACTTTCTCAAGTTTAACTTCCACTCATCTTCTCTTCCCCTACAAAAAAGCAGCCACCAGGCACCACCACCTCTAGGACGACCTTTCACTTTCCTCACCACCCTCATCCCCATCCAACTTTTCCCCTTCCAATCGTTTGCCCGCCACAGCTCCTCATGATCCCCCAACCCTCGATCCTGCATGTCTTTCACCCCTCCCAGGCTACTATCACCCTCTCTAATTTGACAATGTTTTTGAGGTTTGTGAACATCAGCAAAAATTTGTAGCCTCCTTCTACATCTGCCCTTTTATAGTTCAAGGGAGAACCTTCCCCTCCTCCCACATCACCCCTACTCCACTCTCAGCCCTTACAAACAATGCCAAATTCCACTCACCAAGTGTTGCCAAAGGCATCAATGTTCTATTGAAACTTTAAACTTTAATGAAGAAAGACGTAGATGAAGAAAACATATAAAAAAATACAAAAAAGTAACAACTCTCTGTGTTTTATTTTATATGGTACTCTTTCCTTTTAAGACTATTCCAAAAGAATTGATACTTCTGTTAATTTGGAAACTCCTGTACTTTAAACTTCTCATCTTACCCTTATTAGCATGCTCTTTATATCCATAAAAATGACATGGCATGCTTAAGACACAAGTCTTTGTATGTGCCAAAATTCTTTATTTTTTAAACTACATGTCTAGTCAAACACCTACATATAAAAGGAAATGGAAGAAGTGATACATATACAATAATTATATGGATCAAGGAATTGAAAGGTCGACAATAAATAAGATACATGAAGCAAAAACTATAACAATCAAGTTGGCATGTGCTAGGGACAAAGCACCAGGTCCTAACGGTTACACCATGGCATTTTTCATAGCTTGTTGGGATGTGGTCAACAAAGAAGTAGTTGCAGCAGTACAAAACTTTCATGCTCAGAGTTTTTTTGAAAAAAGTTTCAATGCGACCTTCATAGCACTGATACCAAAAAAGATTGGGGCAAAGGAGTTGAAGGACTTCAGACCCATAAGCCTTATAGGAAGCATTTACAAGATCCTATCAAAAATTCTGACCGAAAGGCTCAAGAAAGTAGTCTCCAAGCTGGTGGATGCTCAACAATTGGCCTTTATAAAAGGCAGACAAATTATGGATGCAATTTTGATTGCAAATGAGTGTGTGGATGTCAAAAAGATCAGCAAGGTCCCAGGAATCCTTTGTAAGTTAGATATTGAAAAAGAGAAGACTTTGGAGAATATGGGTTTTAGTGAAAAATGGATAAAATGGATGAAAATCTGCATCACGACTGCTAAGTTTCCGTTCTGATAAATGGATTCTGGATTCTTCTCATCTCAGAGAGGATTAAGACAAGGGGACCCCCAATCCCCTTTTCTCTTTATTCTGGCAATGGAAGGACTAAATGACATGCTCAGAACAGCCCAAATAAAAGGATGGATAAGAGGTTTCAATGCCAACATGAATGATAGACAGGGCCTGGCCATATCACACTTACAATATGCTGATGACACCCTGATTTTTTGTGATACAGAGAGCTGCCAACTAAAGTATTTAAGAATCATCTTGATATTGTTCGAAGCCATCTCAGGGCTACACACCAACTGGGGGGAAAGTTTCATTTACCCCGTTAATAAGGTGCCCAACATAAATGCGTTAGCAAATATCCTGGGGGAAAGATAGGAGAACTTCCCACAGTGTAACTTGGCATGCCCTTGGGGGGATAAGAGCAAGTCAAAGGCATATGGAACAATCTTTTGGAGAAATGTGAGAAGAAGCTAGTGAATTGGAAAAGCAAATATTTGTCTCTAGGTGGAAGAGTTGCTCTCATCAACAGTGTGTTGGATGCCATGCCTACATACATGATGTCAGTTTTCCCAATGCCTGCAAATGTGATTGACAGAATGGATGCTATCAGGAGAATTTTTTTGTGGCAAGAGAACTGTGATCCTAATGAGCACAAATATCATCTTGTAAAGTGGGATGACGTCATTCAAAGCAAAAAAGTAGGGGGTCTGGGGATAAGGAACCTAAAATTGCAGAATCGAAGCTTTCTGATGAAATGGCTATGGAGATTTGCATCACAGGAACAAGCACTGTGGAAGGAGACAATCAAGGCTAGGTTTGGAATGGAGAACAAATGGACTACCTACATGCCCACACAACCTTATGGGACTGGAGTATGGAGGTCTATCAGAAGTCAGTGGATCAAGTTTGCAAACAACTGTAAAATCAAGGTGGGAAATGGGGGAAAAACGCTATTTTGGGAAGATGTGTGGGCTGGACAAGAAACTTTGAAGAACAAGTATCCTGACTTGTTCAACCTGATCCTTCAAAAGGTATCCACAATTAGAGAAATGAGAGACAATCAAGGGTGGGATCTCAGGTTTAGGAGACACTTGAAATACTGGGAAATTAACAAAGTGGCTGAACTACTCAATACTCTCAAGCAATACAAAGATTTGACTCCCAATGAGGACAATCTATTTTGGCTACCAGACAAGCAAGGCAGATTTTCAGTTGGTTCAGCTAACAAGAGATCACAGAGATTGATCTCTCAGAGTAGTGGCTGGCCCTGGAAGATGATCTGGAAAGTCAAGGTACCCTTCAAGGTTGCATGTTTCACTTGGCTACTAGCCAAACAGGCCACACTCACCCAGGACAACCTTATGAAAAGAGGTCGTCAAATTTGCTCTAGGTGCTCTTTTTTGTGAATGTGAGATTGAGACAATAAATCATCTCTTTCTACATTGTAGAGAGACTGTGAAGTTATGGCAGATTTTCATCAATTTAAGAGGCATAAGTTGGACTATGCCATGGAGCATCAAAGAGGCTCTAGCTTGCTGGAATAGAGATGGGAATCAGTCGGGACACAGGGAGAGATGGAAGATTGTCCCAGCCTGCATTTGGTGGACTATATGGATGGAAAGGAACCAGAGATGTTTCGAAAACAAGAGCTGCTCTCTGCAGAAACTGAAGATGAACTGTCTAGTCCTTTTCTTTTTTTGGTGTAAACACGAATATCCTCAAGAAGAAGAGGATATTCCTAGTATTTTAGATTATTTATGAAGCTTAGTAGGGACAGCTCTCCCTCTGTAATTTTGTTGTAAGTATTACTGGAATACTTTTCTGAGTATTCCTTTTGTTCATAATACAAGTTACCTTCTTCAAAAAAAAAAAACACAATTTTGAATCTCAAATTTTTATATGCAAAGATGTCGTTTTAGCTTTCTAATACACATTAATCACTGTTTTTATCATACTAAATTGTTTAGTTTTCATTCATTTCACTAAATATACATCCATAACTTGGCCTTAACAAGGACTATTGCTTTGCTAGTTATACTTGCTGCTTAATGGTTCACTCTTCAACTTGGAGCTCACGGGCATAGCAATAATTGATTTGGTGCCTATCCTAACGCTCCACCTAAGTGAGACAAACTCAATGTGTGTCTGCACCATAGCTTCAGGGCATAAGTGGGATTTTATCAACATCACACTCACCCATGGAATTTCCCTTTTTGAGAAATAGTAAGAATTAAACTTCAATTTTTTTTGTCAAAAAACACTTTAATTTACCTATAAATATAAGAGATTATGTGCAGTTCTACCAACAATTGACTTAAAACAGCCATTTTGAAGCATTGCATATGATATTTAATGTGACTAGAATTACAGAGGGTAAAACAAAACTTTCCATAACCAAAAGAGATACTCAAAAAGAAAAAGATCCCTTACGAAAAATCTCGACAACTCAATCTTCGGAAACAAGTATTAACAATCATATAGTTGACTATCAAGAAACATGACATACTTAGTAAACTCGTCATTGTCCTCTGGCTCAACACCTTCTAACATAAATGGATGACAGCAAAGCTTGCGCAGCTCCATCACCACATTTATAAGCGAAATCTGATACACAAATATCCGGTGAGGTCAGAATTCCTATTGTGGCATAAAGGTATCTCAGACAAGAAATTGGCCCACCTGAGCACCTCCCTTGCGAGTCAGTTTCTGGAAGTTACGAGTCAGAATAGCTTTGTAATATTCTTTCTGTTCACTGCTCAGTTCCACACGTAAAATGAGTTCCTTTTTAGGAGGCAGCTCTGTCATGACATCTTTCTTGAGTCCTGAAATATCAAACATGCAACAATAATATTTTAAATAGATGTAAGTTACCTAAATTCATGCTTCTTGAAACAATCTACTGCCTCGTGAATCTCTACAAAATAAACTGAGTTACACTAAGGACCTGTTTAGTCATAAAATTATTCATTTTTTCAGGAATAATTTCCACTTAATTGAAAATCAGTGTTTGGCCATGAAAAATCCAAATTCAACTTGAAGTTGGATTCCAAATTTGAAAAACCTATAACCTGTTTTCCAACTCCACCTTTATAAATCCAAATAAAATGCCCTCCTCTCCCTTGTAAAAAATATAACCAAAACACAATACCATCTTCAAAATTTTCAAATAAAGTAAAAAATCTTTGATTTCTATGGCCAACACCAACAAAGAATTTACATGCTGGGATTACTTTTTTCTTCATAAGTTCCCTCCGTTTTGTTGAAAATATATGTGAATTGTAAGAAGCTCAATCATAACTCATATAGTCCCAATCAGTTGCGTACGTTGGACCAATATAGATAATCAAGAGAGAGTGCTACCTCAAGTTATATGAATATAGGCAGCTGATTTAGGAGGAGGCAAAAGCTCTACCAAAATTAGAGTTTCTAATGACATGATAAAGGAGAAATTTGACATATCCTAGTTGAATAATTACAAATTGCCAATGCTTATTCTATTACCAACTATTTCCCCTGGGAGGGAGTAAACACAATAAGGCATAGTTTACAGTAAAGACAAACCCCAGAAGTTTGTGTTCACAATGAAAAGCTTCATGTTACTACATTATCTATATTACAATTTGGAAAGAAGCTTTTACCAGGATATAGCTAGTATGACATTAAGAAATCATTAGAGAAATTTATGACGAACTATACCAAGGAAAAGTAGAAAAAATGTACATTTCACCAATAGATATCATCAAACTAACAAATATTCAAAGACAAACACAGGAAAAAGTTTCAGAATCGTACTTCTGAGCAGATGAGGTGCCAGCATTTTATGAAGTCTTGAAACCTGTTCCTCCTGACTAATGTCCGCAAACTCTTGCTGGAATTCCTCCAAGCTACCAAACTGCATTTGACATCAGGTCCCATAAAACATCACATGATAACTCAACAAGTAAATAAGTTCTGTATGTTTTGCTAGAAACATGTTGTGGGGCTGACCTTCCCAGCATCAAGGAAGTGCATCAGCATGAAAAGTTCATCCAGATTGTTCTGAAAGGCATAGAAAGAATAATTACTACAGCCAACAGAAAGAAAAGAAAGAAAGAACAAAGACGTGTGTCCGTATGCAAGTCAGTTTTTGCATGTCAAAAAACCTCGTTCTTGTCTATTTGAATGAAACAATTATTACAGAAATACGAAGTGTTGCAAGTGTGTAGATTGTTTTAGATAGATGGCAGAATAAAAACATACTGACATCAATAATCTAGAGAAGTTCAACATGTCACTAGTTCTTCTGGCTGCCCTTTCTTTCTCCCACATATCTGGTGATATTAAAATCACCAACATACACCCCTTGTTGCATCCATCTCAAAGTACACATACTATTTATATCTAGACTCTACTACAGTATGGTCTGTAAATCCCAGTTAATTACCAGCTATAGTTCTCTACAGTTTGGTCTGTAAATCCCAGTTAAGTACCAGCTATAGTTCTGAAAAACTTTTTCAAGATGCACTGTTAAACTATATTGACCTACTGCACAACATTTGACTCCATAATTGTACGCACATAATCAGTACACCACCACTGCTACTTTCAGCTTCCACATATGTGAAATTCCCCATCTGTTTGGCAATAGTTATCTGATTAATGATGAAGTCATGACATCCAGTCTTGTTTCCTGCAAGCAATAAACATCACCCCTCCATTCCACTATCAATGTCTTCAGAACTCTACTTTTCGCCCTATTATTAAGTCCCCCTCACATTCCCGCTAAATATTTTCAGCTCCATGGTTACCATCTTCCCTTGCAACTCTCACTTTACTAATGCAGTTTACCTAAAACACTATTTTTTTTACTTCCAACTTTCCCAACCCTTCTTGGACTTGTTGGCCTTACCATACCTTCGGAGTTCTTGGATTCTCATATTGTCTATTTTAGTCAATATAGTTTACATTCCTTCTTGTTTCAAAACCCTATAGGTGAACCCCCACTTGTTTGCTCAGTTTCCCATGCAGTGGTGTCAGCTTCCTTTGATTGGATCTGGCCCACGGATTCATCATTATGACACTCAAATAATTGAATTTGTTCCTCTCTGTCAATTGGTTGAATTTATATAGTTGGTGTTGATACCACATCCATAATCATCTCCACTATTTAACTTTGTTTTTGAGAAGATAACATTTTGTATATATTACCTACGAAACAGTACTGAAACCTTATATACAAGTGAGCAAAAGTCAGCAAACGAATCTTCCTTCCTAACATGAACCTAATGTGTCTAGGATAGATAGTGCATCTTCAAGGTAGGTTTGGTTGCACCAAAAACAGAAAACAATAATACAGTTGACTTTGATTTTTTGACTGTATTGCTGCTGTTTTCAGAGCATTCTTTTGTCTCCAAATAGTCCACCAAATGCATGCAGGGACCATCCTCCATCTGCCTCTATGCTCCAGCTCCAGCTGCTTCCCAACTAAAGAGAGCTTTAGTAATCTTTCTAGGCATTGCCCATGCTATGCCTCTGAGATTAATGAAGATCTTCCATAACTGATCAGTTGTATTGCAGCGTAAAAACAGATGTCCCACTGTCTCCAGTTCCTTTTTACGTAAAAAAAAGAACATCTTGAACATAGAATCTACTTTGTCTTGATTAGATTTTCTTGTGCGAGCTCAGCCTCTTTTACCAGTAACCATGTGAAACATGCAACCTTAAAAGGTTTTTTGGTCTTCAGATATGTTTCCAGAGTCAATTACTTACTTGAGGTTGAGGTTGATTTATTTTTTATAAGATGCATTAACACTGACTCTTCCACTGCTATGTCCTTGACATTTCAGTGTGTCCTCTCCATCCTGGATTCGTGTGAAGTTATCCAGCTGTTTGAAAAACTCAAATCATTCTATTCATCTCCCAATCATTCAGGTTTCTTCTCCCAATCATCTCTTTTCTATTTTGCAGGTAAGGGTTCCATAAACTCAGCAAATTTCTGAAAACAGGGACAATTTTGAAGAAGAAGAAGAAGAGAAGAGGTCTGAGAAGCATGGGTCAAGTCTCTGGTAGCACCTTCAATTTCAACAAAGATTGGGACTAATGCCTATTTTGTCAATACCAAAGAATTTGTCCGACACTGGCTTTGTCAGGTTAAGATGACGACCCAAAATCAGGAAGTGCAGTCTCAGCAGCAAACTTTGGGTTATTTTTATTTTTATTGATTGAAGGCCCAGAATCTGGTCATGGGTTTTTATAAAAATTGTCAGGCACCTTACATCTATTTCCTTTATTAACAGGTTTTGCATTGCCCATATACCTGCAACCTGTCAGCCTCCTTTTCCCTTTGTCTCTCCCATTTGTAATTTTAACAGAGGCCAAAGGGATTGGCCCGATAATGTTTGGTCTGCTTCGGCTGCAATGTCTTTAAATCCTTGCCACATGTCGCCCTAACTTTATCGTTTTGAAATTCAAATACTAAACCCCCACCGTACCCACAACCCCTGCGTGCCCCATCACAAGTTTGTTGTACCCAAAGGACCAAGATTTTGTCTTGGAGGTCCTAGATTCAGGTCGGACCATCTGGAAGAGGTTCTGCTGCACTTCTACCACAAGTTCCAGCCATTTTAGGACTGAAAGCTGTTGTGTTTTCCCACCCAAAGAGAGATCTTAAAGATCAAGTCTCCTTACTGTACTCTTATTTGGGGGGCCTTTGACTTGGATTCTAGCCCACCCTGTGTTTTGGTGTCTCCTCAGTTCCGAGCCAACCATCACACATCCTTCTTAAGTTGTCTTAAGATGAATAAAACTTCATTTCACAAGCTAAGTTAGTAACATATTTACCCCTAAATAAGCCCCAGCAGGCAGTGATATGGAAAATTAACATAGAATTTCACCTAAAACTGTAGCATTCAAATTCAAAGTGGTTATGTGCACTCACATGTTTATGCAAAGCAGTTTCTACTACTAATACTTGTATTTTTCTTTATGAAAAGTCAAATACGCATACTCATATATTTGTCCAACCAATGGAACCAAAATGAGATTCCGAGCAACGTAGGTATTTTGTACCAACTATTTTAGTATGGTAGATGCAACATCAGGATAAATACACGAGTATACTGTATACACCTTATGATTCTATGTAACTGGATATCCAAACATGAAATGGGACTAGAAAGCAACCTATTGCAACAAACCTGGAGAGGAGTTCCAGTCAAAAGAACACGATGCCTGCTAGAGTACTGCTTCAAAGATGAAAACAACTTGGAATCCTTGTTCTTGAGACGATGACCTTCATCAACAATCTAAATGCAGATGCCAAGCATCTTTTAGAGGCAAAAGGAATAACAAAAGCTAATGGCACAATTAAGGATTTTGAAGGAAATTACCATGCACTCCCACATGATTGGCTTCAGAGAGGCACTATCCATGAGGATCATTTCGTACGATGCAAGGAGGACATCAAATTTTATCCTATCTTGCTTGCTTTCACCAACAATTTGACCAGATTTCTTTTTCTTGCTCTTCTTAAGATTTTTGGGGAAAAAAAGTTCATATTCTCTAATAACAGCACGAGCTTGTGCGCCTCCCACATACATAACCTACGGATGTCAATACTCCTTAGAGAAGAATGATCTGATATTCATCTTAGTAATTATTATTCTGCTATTCATAGTAGGAAATACATCACCTCAAACTTACCACATTCATTTGAGGAGCCCAAGTGGCAAACTCACGCTCCCAATTTCTCAATGTCGAAAGAGGTGCTATTACTAAATGTGGAGAGACCTTCTCTTCAAAAAGAGAGGCTAGAAGTGCAATACTCTGTATTGTTTTTCCTGCAAGATTGAAAATGCATCAGCAAAAAAGAACTAGCAGTATTGCAGAATAAACTATATGCAATAAGGACAACAGAGAAAAATAATTCAGGAAAGGACCATGTTGCAGTTGTATATGATAAAGCAAATGAGAAAAAAGACGAGAATAAAAAAATTGAAGCAGTGGAAGAACAAAATAAATCTTACCTAGCCCCATTTCATCAGCCAGAATGACATGTGTCTGTTTAGACCAAGCAAAACGCAGGAAATTCAGCCCTTCAAGCTGGTATGGATGCAGTGATCCTTTATTT
Organism: Solanum pinnatisectum; assembly: GCA_035578085.1. Taxonomy (NCBI): domain Eukaryota; kingdom Viridiplantae; phylum Streptophyta; class Magnoliopsida; order Solanales; family Solanaceae; genus Solanum; species Solanum pinnatisectum. The sequence goes on from CM069083.1 coordinate 37,590,534, forward strand.
CAACCATAGAGAAGATTAAGGAACTTGACTAGATGAATATAACATACATAGACTAATTAAAACTGGTACCATATATACCTCCAGAAAGAAATTCAGGACTGCTTTCATACTGTTGAAACTCTTTGGCTTTCTTGTTAGATTCAGTTGTCTCTATAGGCCTTCCCTTTTGTTTACTTGAAGATTTTTTACGTCTAGACTGAACTACATGAAATCTTTCAATTTCATGCAGAAAAGAAGAAATGTCTGATTCAAATTCCCAGTAGCACTCATCATACGGAAGCTCCTTCCACTTTACAAGATACTCTTTTTCTTCACCATCTCCCCTAAGAACATCAGCATATTATTAGATGCAATTTACCCTGAGACTTGTACTTCATTTGTAGGCCCAAAATAGTAAATCTTAAATAAAATGAACAATTTAAGGAATAGAAAACTCAACTAATAGGCACTTTAACAATCAATTACCATACTAACATGCCACTTAATACCCCCCATGTGGCCATTGACATGTATATGCTTGCTTTATTAACACAATCATATTTCTTAATAAGGGTCTCTAGTTTTAAAATTATTTAGAATAAGGCAACTTGTTAATATGGCAAGAGCATATTCTAGTTAACATGGAAAATAACACAAGTTAAATGAATTTCGGGCCAAAAAGTTTTTGACCTTATTTTTGTTCCAAAAGACACTAGAATCGTAATAATTTTGTAATTAGGAATATCAATTACTTACCATTCCTTTTTAGGATCACTTTTTTTAGAAAAAGGTAACCTTGTATTCACACCAAAAGATTCATCATCCAAAAAATGATGAATTGGAAACTTACATCCCACATAGGGTATTCTTTACAAGTTTCCTATAAAATCAACTAATTCTACTATCTCCCTTATCTGATTTTGTTTACACCAAAAAAAACAATTCATTCTAATTTTCTGTAAGTTAGTTTTTTGTCCATCAAAGCACCTTGAGTTCCTTTCTTTCCAAAGAGTCCACCATATACATGCTGGGATAGTTCTCCACCAGAATTCTTTTCTTCCCCTGTTTCCAATACCTTTCCAACTGCTTAGGAGTTCCATAGTCGTGTTAGGCATCACCCACTTAACTCCTAACAAACAAAAAAACATGTTCCGTAGGCTCAAAGCTGCCTTACAGTGAAGGAATAGATGATCATTGATTTCTTCTCACACATGACACATCTTGAGCAAATCTGCCAGCCCCCCTTTTCTGTAAAGCCTCATGAGTTAGGCATGCCTTTCTACATACCAACCAAGTAAAACAAGCCACCTTTGGAGGGCATTTGGTCTTCCAAACTAGCTTCCAAGGCCATCTGTCTAGCTCTGTCTGTAGTGTGTTAAGATTCCAATAACATGATTTCACTGTGAACACCCCCTTGTTGTGTAGTTTCCATCTAGGTTTGTCATGTCTCACAAATAGAGTTGGATGTGAGTTTAGAACTTCCAATAAATTAGCAACTTCTCCAATTTCCCAGTCATTAAATGCTCTTCTAAATAAGAGGTCGCAACCCTGTTGGCTCCAAACTTGGGCTACCTTGGCATTCCTCTGAAGACTTAAGGTATATAGGTGTGGAAAAGAGTTTCTAAGACTATCTTCTCCAATCCACACCTCATTCCAAAAGTCATTACCCACAGTGATTGAGATGTTATTGTTGAATTGGGGCCACAGTCTTCTTATGGTTTTCCAGACACTACACCCAATGGTGCCCACAACTTCCTCAGTTGTCCATTGAGTAAGTAAACCATATTTCCCTGCTATAAATCTTTTCCAGATGGCTCCCTCTTCTAAGCACAACCTCCAGAGCCATTTTTGCAAAAGAGAAGTGTTCTGTTTTCTGAGGTTCTTCAAACTAAGCCCCCCTTACTGATTGTTGAGGGTCAATACATCCCATTTCACCAGATTGTAACCTCTCTTCTCCTTGTTTCCTTGCCATAGAAAGGACCTCCTCACCCTGTTAAATCTTTTCTCAATGCTCTTTGGTATAGGGAAAAGGCTCATCATGTATGTTGGGAGGCCATCCATTACTTGATGAGAGTCCATCTGCCCCCTAATAGATATTGACTTTTCCACCTGGACAATTTTTTCACACCTTTCCATCACCCCACTCTACACTTCTAATTCTTTATTTTTGGCCCCTAATGGCAACCCCAAGTATTTAGCTGGTAAGGAGTCCACTTGACAACCCAAAATAGCAGCTAACTCTTGCAAATTCCCAACCTGGTTGATAGGGAAAATGTGGCTTTTCAACCAGTTTACATGAAGACCTGAGATTCCTTCAAAAATAGTTAGGATGGCTCTTAGATGCCTGATCTGACTTGACTCTGCTTCACAGAAAATTAAGGCATCATCTACACATAACAGATGAGATACTTCCAGATCTACCCCTCTTCCTGACCTGACTGGGCACTGAAACCTTTCACCCATCTATTTGCATTTGCTATCCTGAACATGTGATTTAGACCTTCCATAGCTAGCAAGAATAGGAAAGGTGACATGATATACCCTTGCCTAAGACCCCTGTGAGATTGAAAGAAACCTTCTGTGTTGCCATTTATTATAAGGGAAAACTTCACACTAGAGATACAAAAGTTGATCCATTTGATCCACCTACTACCATAACCCATGTCTTTCAAAAATTTTAGAAGAATTTGATCCCTGGTTTCTTCTGTTTAACCCTTGAGTCAACCAGTTCATTGGCTAACAGGGATGCATCAAGAATTTGTCTCCCTCTCAAGAATGCCATTTGGTGTCCATCTACTAGTTTCCCAATAACTGTTTTGAGTCTTTCCGTTATCAGTTTAGAGATAATTTTGTAAACCCCCCAATCAAGCTAATAGGTCTGAAGTCCTTTAGTTCCACAGCCCAGGTTTCTTTGGGATCAATGCTACAAGGGTCGCATTGAAAGATTTTTCAAAGATTCCCCTTTGGTGAAAATTATGAATAGTCTGCTTCAGATCTTCCTTCAATGTATCCCAGCATACCTTGAAAAAGCTCATAGTGGAACCATCAGGGTCAGGGGCTTTGTCTCCATCACACTGTTTGATAATTTGCAAAGCTTTTGTTTCTGTGAAAGGTCTGAAGCCAATCATTCTCCTCTATGGAGACTATAGGATATCCTCTCAAAAAAAAAACTAGGTCTCCATGGCTCAGGCTCTATGTATAAATTGGAGTAGAAATCTAACATAGCTTTTTTTATTTCTTCTGGTTCTTGTACTTCCTCGCCCCTTACCACCAATCTATCTATTGTGTTGTACCTTCTATGTGATATTGCCAATCTTTGGAAGAATCTGGTGTTCTTATCCCCTTGTTTCAACCATAGTGTTCTAGATTTTTGCCTCCATTTTTCTTCTTCATGTTTGGCCAGTACTTCAATTTCCACAAGTATTGTTGCCCTAACCATCATTTCTTCTTCGAATAAATCTCTGTCTTCTTGCGTTCTATCCAAAACCGCCAGTTCTTCAAGAAGACTATTTTTCTGTCAGCCATTTCGGCGAAGGTCTTCCTACTCCACTCTTTCAATTTTGTTTCAGCAAAATCAATTTTGTGCACAGTTTATAGTTTGGACACCCTTCAACTATGAAGCCATTCCACCATTCCTGGACCATCTCATTAAATCCCTCCACTTTCAGCCACCAATTCTCGAATTTAAAATAGGAGTGTCGTTGCTCCCAGTCACCACACTCCAAAATGATATGACTATGATCAGAGGTTACTCTAGGCAGAATCCTTTGTCTAACGTTCTTGAAGTTTTCCTCCCATTCCATAGAGTACAGGAATCTATCCAACCTTGCATTACGTGTATTTACCCCCGATCAAAATAGGGTCATGAAGCTCCAAATCTTCAATCCATTTGGAGAAGTCAGTCATTACGTTAGTTGTTCTGGAACATCCCCTTCTTTCCACTATATGTCTAACCGTGTTAAAATCTCCCAAGTTACCCATGGCCCTTCACTCAATTCCTTCATTGCAGCTATTCCTCCCAGTATTCAAGCTTCTTCTTTCTAGTGTGAGGAGCATATACACCAGTAAAGGACAAAGGACAAACAGAAAGATTCTTGTAGAGCTTCAAATTTACATGTGATTGAGAAGTTGTCTTCCTCCACTTTGGCACCCCTCCATACACTGTTGTCCCACATTAAAAGGATACCCCCTTTGCTGCATCACTTCTAAACACTATTTAAGCCCAACATGTTTGAGGGAATATTTCTTTTTGAAATTGGTAACATGTTTGAGGGAATAATCAAAGCATTCACTCGCAATATCTTTTCTTTTCTCATTCTTTACATAATATCAGAGCCAAGGGTTTGAGTGCCTACTGGAACAACATTTTTTCTCTTTCTAAAAGTACCTTCACTTACTGTCTTACTCTTATTACAGTTAAAAGGTAAATTAAAAAATATAGCTATTACCTTTTCGACAAACAATTTCTTCTTTTTTCCTCATCCCCACAAAAGAAATTATGGTGGTTCACAACTAATAGAGCAAGAATCTATCTTCATCGGAATCAAGAGATCAATCATCTCATTATGTTACCCTTGATTAGAGATTATTATTTGGACCATCTTTAGCACCAAATCGCATCATCCGCATCTACAGCTTGCACAGCTTAAGCCTCATTTGTTTGCACTTAACTAAGGTCTGAATCTGAATGGTTCAGACATTAGATCATTAAGAGCATTTGTTTTCATTAAGAATCTAAGCACTTCATGGGCCTAAAATAGATCTTAATCATTAAGACCTCAGACGGAGTCTTAATATCACTAAGAGGTATCCTTATGTGGATAATATTCACCATCACTCTATCCACAATCAACATCCACGATCCACCACCACTGACCACCTCTGTCACCATCACTTTCATCACAACTTCCACCATTGCTAACTACCATTGTCACTTGCTACCACACATACCGCCTCCATCATTATGATTATATCCATTGCCGCCACCACCCCATCTTTGTTGTCGCCGCCACCTCTATCACCACTGTAGTCAATTCTTACTACCAACAAACTCCATCGCCACAACTAACACCTCCACCAACTACCACCATACATTCTTCAATCACCACTACCACCATCACCATCTCCACCACTACTATTAGTCACTACCACCATTATGGTCAATCTCTACTATCAACCACCTCCATCATCACCACTAGTATCACCGCCAACTACCACAAACACATCACCAACCACCACACATTCTTCACCCATTATCATCAGCGCCACCAACTACTAACATCAACCAACTCCATTACAACAGCCAAACACCACTGCCAAGCGCCACCATTATGATAGTCAACACAACAGCAACCACCTCCACCATCGCAACTATCCCGACCATCATTACTAGCCACTAACAACTACTACCATTACCACCACCACTAAAAACTATCGTCACCATCACTAGCAAGTATAAGTATTTCATTTTTTCATCAAGTAATGATTTTATTTTATTAATTCTTTTTTAATTTTTATTTGAAACTGTATATTTATTATGTACATATAAATAGATTATGTACATTCAAATGTTGAAAACATACCGTTTTAATCATTCAATGTTCAAATCTAGTGACAACATCTTAATCATTTGGATGCGCATTCAAATTCAGACGTCTAAATCTTAATGAAAACAAATGAGACTTAATCTAGTAACTTGTTTGACTGTGTCACACAATATTCTTCATTTGGGCCATGGATTCTTGATTTGGGTGATTTTACTCATATTTCTAGTAACAAATCAAAGTCCATCCATGTTGTGAAAGGAACTGTCTATCCACACTGTTTTTTTGGTGTAAATGAAATTGTTAAGTAGATTTCATAGGCTCTCTGTAAAGTAGATTCTACTTTTACTTCACCTTGTAACACCTTTTGAGGTAGCCAGCATTCCTTAATGTTGAGGAATACAATAGTACCATTTATCAAAAAATAATATTTCTTTCAAGTTTTGTATGGGTTACTCTTAGATTTATTCTTCAACCTTCAAGAATCAACTTAAAGGTGATAAGAATATTCTTTCTAAATCTTGGATCATTTTTAGATATTCAAGAAAGGTTGTAAGTTACAACTTATTGTTGTTGTTGTTGTTACTCTAAAAGAGGTCAGATCCTTTATTTATTTCCTAAATTATTTCTCCCCAAAAGCGTTCTTTGTGACTAATTATTGTTGTTAGGAATAAATTTTGAAGATAGAATTATCTTGAAGTTCTCAAAGTCATTCTTGACCTTCTTGATCCATGTTGAATTCAGGAATACTTTCTTGAAATCATTCCATCTTTAATTCAGCTTGGTTTCATTTCTTTATATTTACTTTAGCTTCATCACATTTCCTAAATTTTCCTTAAGTTCTTGATTTTTCCTTATCAAGTTATTGGATCGGGTCGAAAACGCAATGTCACTCGATCATTTTCAAACTAACTACAATCTTAATCTGTCAGTGAAGATTCCACCAGAACGCCCTCTACTTCTAGGATTCTTATCACCTAACATAGCAAAAAACTATAAAAATTGCAACTCCAAATGTGAGCTCCTGCTAAAAGCTTTTTTCACAATTGCCATTAAATCTAACTGATGGAGTTCTTTTAAATATTTGAAGGAGAGCAATGTTGGGAACTCTTTCTAAATATGTATAGTATCAAATGGGTAATGCCTCCCAATATTAGGAGCTTGTTCGAGACATGGCATTATTTTTAAAATGGCAAAAAGTAAACAAGCAGTATGGAGAACAATTCCTCTTTGCATTTTATGGACAATTTGGCCAAAAACGAATAAGATCTACTTTGAAGCGAAAGGGCAACATATATCCTGGGAATTGTTGTCTTTTGAATTTGTATTTTTGGTGTAAAAGCAGTGTCATTGAAAATATGGAGCAATACATGAACTTCCTAGAAGAGATTGGAGATCTGTAGTTTTGTCGTGGCAGCGTTGGTGGTTGGACTTTTGTATCCTACACCACTACCATCCACAGCTCATGAACGTTTCAACTGTTTACATGGAGCTTCCTTCTCAACAATGATTTCCACTTGACGATTAAATCAAAGCTCAACCTTAAGCTAAGGATAACAACTCTTAACTAATATTATCAGTTTTGCATGCATTAGGGGGAAGTAACTAAACATTTTGGAAGCAAAAAAGAAAGCATTGACCATAAAATTTTGAGGACAGCTCAACTCCCCATATTTTTTAAATAAAGCATCTCAACTGAATATCTATAAGTCAGTTCTTTAAAAGCACCTGCAAGCAAGAATTCGATCAACTGTAGTCCACTCAGGTCGGATTGCGATGTATTCATCTTCAGAGTTAGTCACTGATGACATTTGGCGATGGAAGTTATTCACTTTAGTCTTCAAACGGGGATATGCTTTGTAAGCTTTTACGAACTCTTTCTCTGGCACCCTGCAATAGTTAAAGCGCAGTATGACTTCAAATACAAGATGTCAAAAGGTCTAAAGAGATAACATAACATATTAAACTGATCATTTACACAAACAAGCATTATGGTGAAGCATAGAAGACAGTTATAAGCAGTACAAGATGATCTTTGTTGCTATATTGTCATAGGTGTAAAGAGAATCTAGAGCAAATAAAGTAGTAGTTAAAAATAAATACCATGTGCAGTGAAGATAAGACAATCCTTTCCACTTAACAAGATACTGTTTAACAAATACTTGCTTCGACCCTAGCTTGGAAGCATCCTGATCCTCAGCAACAGTAGGGCGCATTTCACAGTCCAATATTTTGTCAATATCATTCAGGGGACTCACCTACAGAAAAATGGCAATATCTAGTGTAAATCTAGGTGGGAAGGGAAGGGAAGGGAACTGGCGACAATAGCAGAATTCCATGTTTAAATATATAAATTTGATAGAAGGATGGGTACATACACATTCAGGGCAACTCCAACGGCTTGGAAGAGGAGCCTTTAGTGGAGGAACTAAACACTTGGGGTGGTAAGCATAGTTACACGTTTCACAATACAAAAGATTACTATCTCCTCCACAAACTTGACAGGAATCGTCTTTCTATCAAAAGAAGCAATTTGCATTGTTATTTCTGATGTAAGTGAAACAAATAAAGGTCATTACAATTAAACACTACAAAAGAGAACATGTTTCCAGAAAGCTGCAAATGCAACCATGAGAGACTTGTATCGTTATGTACTGGCACGTGTTTATGATTAATGGATCTTGCATTGTTTATTCCTAAAATATGAGCAAAACTCCCTAAAGAAACTAAGATATGATGTAATCAATCAAGTATAAAGGGAAAGGATGTGATTTAACCAGAGGCGGTATATTTTGTAGTACTCCTCATCGGGTACATTACCATTCCATGAGTAAAGAAAAACCTTCCTCTTTCTTTTTTAACTTGATCGTTAGTAGCCATAACGAAAATGAAAGAATAGAGGCGTTAGAGGCGAAGAAGAAAACCCTACGGCTAAGAGGACTCTTATCGAAACTTGGTACTATTCTATGTAAAGTGATGATAGCTTGTAAGTGGTTTGTGGCTTCATCACTAAATATCCTCTTATAATATATTCTTTCTTTATCCTTTTTCCTGGGTTAAATACGTCCTCTGTTTATACAAAGAAAGTTGTCCAGATTACAGTTAAATAGTTACTACTTTATCTAATCTATATAATAGCAGGTGCATGACACGATATTATATTTATTATATGTAAGTGAAACCAAAAAGGTCTTAGCGAAAAGATTAGATGTTTTATGTAACAAGCACAATGTGTTGGTAGAAAGATACAAAATAACAATAGACAAATAATTTGTGTATGCATGAACCTAATATGGAATGTCTTACAGATGCACTAAATGACAAAATGTATTTTTATTACTTAATTGTACCATTAATTGGTGTATTGCTTGTGCAATATCTTATATCATAGAAAGAAAGTACTTTACTTTTTACTGATTATCAATTTCTCATAAAAATACATTTTTATGCATGGAAAAAATTTATACGTGGAAAGATCTAAAGTAAAATGTTGATAAATCAAAATATCAATGCAAAATTGGACAATCATTTTACTCTTCAAACGAAAAAAAGAAAGGGCAGTCTAGTGCACAAAGCATTGAACGCCTGTTCGGGGAAGGGCCGCACCTCAAAGGGTGTGACGTAGACGGTCTACCCTAATGCAAGCACTAATGGTTGCTTCTGGGGCTCGAACTCGTAGCCTAAAGTAACATGAAGACAACTTTACCAATGCTCCACGGCACAAACCCATCACTCTTCAAACAAACATTCCTATAAATTTTGTGTAACACTGATAGGTGTATAGTCTTTCATTATACTCTTTAATGCAGCATAACATTCTAGAACCTTCTTTTTTTTTAATAAAAGTTTAGAACAATCTACAGTAATATCCCAACAAGACATCTAAGTAGTTGAGTGGGGCAGAATTTTGTCATATTATTAGCTTTTTTCTTAATTTTTATTTTATAACTCTAACATATTATTAAATAGTAATTATGTAATTTTTTAAAAGTATGTTTGTGATATAGGGACATCCATTTGTGCATACCCAGCAACTAGTAAGCTACAAATGTATGAGGGGGCATTTGACATTAGGAGCAGAACCAATCCTGGCTAGGGGTGTGCAAAAACCGAACTGACCGATAAACCGAACCGAAAAAAGTGTTATTGGTTTATTGATATTGGGTTATTGGGCTAACAGTTATTTAATGGTTTTATAAAAAAAATTATTGGGTGATCGGTTTGATATTGGTTTTTTAATATTGGGTTATTGGGTTAACCGATAACCCATTAAGAATATAATAATTTACTATTTTAATTTTTAGTCATACATAAATATCAAACAAACAATATTAGTATAATCACTATATTAGACTATAACTATAAGGACCCTACACAATTAACATTACTTAATTAACTTGTTCTCTACATTTACCCTTTAGGTTTTAGTATTACTTTAGTCTTTAGGTTCACAACGTCAAAAACCTAAAGAACTAAGAACGACGACGTCTAGGGTTTGCAACGACAACGGCAAGTGTTAGGCAATGACTAGGGTTGTGAATTGTGAGTATTTGCTATACTTTTACTACACTAAGAAAAATTTTTGTACTCAATCAGTAATTAGATTTCTCTCTTTTTTATTTCGCGTTAAATTGGTTGACAAGTCATATATTTATTTTGAAAGCATTTTCTTATTGGTTATAAACCGAAAATCAAACCGTTATTAGACTAAAACCAATAAACCGAAAACCGATAATAATTATCTTATTGGTTTGGTTATCGGTTTAGCATATTTAAAAATCGAAAACTGATAAACCGAACCAATAATACTTAAAACCGAACCGAACCGACCGATACACACCCCTAATCCTGGCTATAGTCCAGGAGCTCAGGCACTTGCAAGAAGGCAACATTTGCCCACTAACAACCTCTACACATACTGAAAGTACATGTTAAGACACTTCATTTGACCACATCAAGAAATATTCAAACCGAATCTCAACTCTATTGGCAACATAAAAAGTCACGCTAGGGATAGTCTCAAGCTTAGTTGCACGGACTCTTCACTTTTGATGCCACACCCGTCTCGGATTCTCCAAAAATACACTACTTTTGGTGAATCCGACACGCATCCGTTGGCATTTTTGAAGAGTCCGAGCAACATAGGTCTCAAGTAATGAGTATCATCAATTATCTTTGTGAAGAAATGTTTCTTCTATTGATAAATTGGTATAAAAAGAAATTTAACTAAAAGTGAAGACATAGTAAGAGATGACACACTGAAAGATATACTCACATCTCACTGTATCCAAAAAAATGGTCCTACATTCATTATTGTTTCTCAGTATCTAGAGTTGCTTGGAACTTCTGAAACTGAAACATTTAATGATTTTTCTAACCATCTGAATTTGTATATATAGTATATACAAAATAGTGGTGTTACCCAGTTACAAAACTTGTTATGTTTCTCTTCAATAATATCCATATAACACCCATCATAAAAAACAAATTGGAGGTTAAAATGGACACTACTTTTTTATAAGATCAAGATAAATAAATTAAGTTACTGGTTATTTCCTTTACTTCCACGCTACTTTCGGTCTCTGACACTATCCACACTAGCTTTTTCTTCCCAATTTATGTTTATTTTTCATAAGAGTTTAACCAAATCTTACGTATGGACACACAGCAGATGTGCCTTGGCATGTAGTAATTCTTTATAAATCAAATATATTTTCAACATGGAAAAGCATTTAATAATAAATCAAATATATGCATTGATACACATTAAGCTGGTGTTATCTTTACAAAATTGGCATGATACAAATATGCATTAAGCCTCACAAAAATTAACCAACTATCTTGTGTGCCCTAGTATCTAGCTTTCAGAAATTCATTTAATTTATGACTACCTTGCTACGGAATATAATGCTTGCAAAATTGAATAGGAGCAAAATAATTCACTAAATTACTATATGCACTTAAAACTTTTAGTCTTAAGAATTTTCCACATGTCAAGTAATAAGATTAGATGAACCTGTGACAGCTGCATTTTCTGAAATCAAATCATTCTCTATACTTCTTTAGTATCACACTTTACTTTCCAAAGCCAAAACATTTGAGTACAGGTCACATGTACAAATTTGTACATCTTAGACTTCCAATAGCATGAATTAGAAGGCCATTTGTTTTATGATAAGTAAGGTAGAAGCCCATTTGTGTCTGGATCTAATCAAAGCAGCTACCGCCAGTCTTATCATGCAGAGCATGATATATGTTTGACTAAAAACTAATAAATTCTGTAGCTTCCTTTATTTTCCAGCTCTAGCTTCTGGAATCTATGATTGTAGGTTTCTTTAGAAGATATTTCATGGTTCACAAATAAAAGCCAAGAAAATAAAAACTTTATATCTTCAGAAGAGATGATTTAAACCACAAACTTTTGCAGCCAGAGCTTTGGACTGTGATTTTTCTAAAATAAGAAAGATCTGGGCTATGAGGTGAAACAAACTTTTCTTGGAGGCAGTTTAATCAAAATCCAAAAAGACCATCCTAAGTCTGGAACTCCTTAATTTTTTTTTTTATAAGGTAAACACACCTTCTTAGTTTCACATTCATCGACTTTACTATACAAGAATTGCTTAGAAGAGTTTCTGTTGTAATATCTGACCTCAAAAACTGGATTTGGCAGAAATTACAAATAAATCCCAAGATTATGCTACATGATTCTTTTGAGAAGCTAAGATTATGAAATTGAACATATGAGGAGAAAAAATGCTCAATCTAAATATAATAAATTTCCTTTCATGAATCCACACTTTGATCACACCGTTGAAGAAAGAAGAACATTAAGTATCAGTTTCTTTTTTGGAATGCATATTATTATTGTTTATTGTTTAGTATTCACAAGTTAGTGTTCCACTTTTTTTGATAAAGAAGTTAGTCTTCCACTTTTTAGTTACAAGTTACAAGATATCTCCGCCAAAAAAAAAAAAACTCAACATGCATCCCATTTTAGAGTTTAACATCCTTGAACTATACTCTAAACTTAAAGCACATCCTTGTAATATCATAGTTAACAAAAAACATCCTTCAAATATCTAAACATTAACAAATCCTATCCATTAGTTAAAGACCGTTAAAAATCTAACGGAGTGGATGAAATTCACTAAAAACTCCTCAGATTTGAACACTTCATTGACACCCACATTCTCTCATTTCTCAGAAAAATGAATTTTAACTTTCATTTGTTGAAGTATGCTTCCTTTTCCATATCCATCCTCCCCGGTTATTATTAAATCTGTGATGCAATCATGCAAACATGCAGATACTGAAACCCAGTACCCCTCAAGAACATGAAGAATGATTGCTTTCATACGTGGAACATGTGTTGTTCACACTGTCTTTACTCTCAATCAGAAGAAGCTAAATTAAAGGCTATGGCAAGCATAGTTGTTTTTTTTCTATAATGATCCAAAACCAATGAAGGTAACAGTGTACGTATTCTCCACTAAAACATGAAATATTTTCCCATCTCAATTTGGTTCTTTATTTTTAGCAATCAAAATTTAGCTAAGAGCTAACAACTTCTTGTTATTATGCTAACGTATATGTATATGCTCTGGCAAAAAAAATCGTAGAAGTGTCGGAAATGTCAATCCAACATCTTGTGCATATTTCATCTAGTAATGCTGCTAACATATTTCTCGTCTCATTCGCATTATAATACCTATTTACGAACTCTCCTATTTTCCATCTATCATTTTGTTTCTGCTCTTTGACTGTGAGCACTCAATGGCATCCGCAAAAAGACGAAATGCTAATATTAAGAGATGATCGATGTTGATTCTTCTGGTTAACCAGCTTAAGGAGGAAGAAGATTGACTATGATTAAAAAAAGAACCTGACTATGATTAAAAAAATAACCTAGTTGCAAATGGGGGAACTATAGTGGTGTCACATGAGTTTCGAAATGCTCTGTTAGATTTCTAGCAGTTCTTGACAGAAGGGTGAAACTTGCTAGATTTTCAAAAGTTGAAGGATGTTCCTTGTTCACTATGATATTACAAGGATGTAATTTAAGTTTGGTGTATAGTTGAGGGATGTTTTTAGCCAAAAACTCTTCCATACTACCAGGCAGATTCACGATTAAGCGTGAACCTTGAAAGAGCGCCTGTTCTTTTATTTTTGACTGTAGATATTCAGATGGTCCAAACAATTAATAGATTGGCCAACCGTGATAGTCCTCAAAATCAGTTCCCCTCTTCATGAAAGTCCTCAGGTATATCATAAGAGGGAGTAATCCTAACTCTTCATCTTGGAGGATGCTATGACGCTAGATAGGATGCATTACCTATTGCTACTGCAAGTATTTTATGTATTCTCCTAGTGCATATCCTTCCGAAAGAAATCAGGAGGCACCAACAAAGACATGTATTTTAATAGAAGATCAAGCTGCAATAGTTACAATTAGAAGGAATTTACCAGATCAGAAAGGAAGCAACCAGAGATCAACCTACGATCCCAGTCTTTCACAAACACCATGAAACAAAGGACGAGCATATTAAATTGCTAAATTTCAAAACTGAGCTTAACTCTAGTGTTGCCATTCCAACAATTTGAAAAGGAAAAAAAAACAGTATAAAAATGTATTTATCTTCCAACAAGCATGCGCACCAAGCTGGATTAAGTTATCTATCCTTAACTTAGCAGACAGACAGACACACCAAAAAAAAAGGTACGGCTTTCCCCATGATGACCAAGCTAAAGCCCAAGTCGTGTCTAGTCTAAGTCATATCTTGAAGCTGAAAATGGATTCTTGAAGACGATACACACACGGAAACATACGAAAATCAATACTAAAGTTGGGAGAAAGAGCCCTACTATGGAATAAAAAAGTCGAGCAAAGAGATGGTAAAAGAATTAGCAATAAACAACCAAATATACAAGAGCAATTTATAAATGAAATTTAGAGTTGTAGATTCAATGGGATGAAGAACATCCAAAAAAAAAAAAAAGAACCCTGCTACAGAAAATGCCAAGTATATAAATAGTAAAAGACAATTCCCAATGTACAAGCAACTTACCACATCAGTTCGAACAATTTTCTCAATTTCCTGTTTCTTAGACCCAGATTTTCCAGGCATCGTATCAGTTTCATCATCAGACTCATCTAACTTGTACATAGGTTTTCGATCTGACCGCACACGAAGTCTCTCCACCAAACTAGCCATTTTCTGCAATCAAACAAAATCCAAAAATGTATACACATTCAAATTTCTATGGACCAACAAAAACGTTTCCATGACACCCAAAAACAAAACAAACAAAGCAAAGCAAAGCAAATGTCATGAATGAAAATTGAAAACACAGAAAAATCAACCACTTGAACAGCACTCAATCAAAAGCAAACATGTTTGGTCCTCTTCAGTATCAGTATCAATGTCGACAAGAGCACCAAAAACCCTATAAACGTTAAGATGCTAAAATCAAATCAAAAACAAATAACACCGATATGAGGGAATGAAAATACCTGCTATCTGTTTGTGTAAATTCCACAAACAGAAAATGACTGCACCGATTAAGAAGAGAGGCAACACTCAGAATATTTGTCCCTACTTACCCAATTTCGTGTTTATATATAAAATTATTCTCTTCCCTCTTCCCTCTTCCCTCTTCCCTCAAAATCTCGACAGATACTACCGCTTTGGCTCCCAAGGAAATAAGTGGAGTTCTTTTTTTTGCCAAAAACATCCCTAAATTATACTCACTACTTAAATTATGTCCTTAAACATTTTATTCTGACAAAAATATAACATTAAAAGTATTGTTAAGTGATCAAGTTGCATCCTTTTGTTACTATGCAAATTTGATCAAGTTTAATACAAATCAAAATGTTATATTTATAATACCTACGTACTAGTTATCTATCTTGTATGTTCTTAGGAAAAAAGTAAACTTTGGGATCAAATTAGTTTCTTCTTATAAATAACAGAGTCCTCTTAAGTGTATTTTATCCCTCAAGGTGAATTATGCAAAATGTCAGTGCGTAATCTCTATTTACCATGTTTTTAACCTTATTTTTAAAATTTACTTAAAATGGCAATTCGGCGATACTATTTTTCAAAAAAAAATGGCTATATGGGTCTTTTTCTTTTTTTTTTTTTTTGCGTTCTTCCTCCTCCTTCTACTTATGCTTCTTCATCGTCCTCCCCTTCTTTTTCTTCTTCTTTTTTGTCCTTCTTCTCTTGTGTCTTCTTCACCGTTCTTCTTTGAGTCCGGAGCCTAAAGGGCAAAAAATTGACCAAAAATTTCAAAAGGGCAACAAAAATAAGTTTGAAACCAAAAGGGTAACATTTAAACGGTAGGGAAAACGGCATCTAAATCAAGGTTGCAATTGCAAGGCGCAGGTCTCTATGCGCCTTACAAGGCGCAAGGAGACCAGGGGCGTATCTAGAGGGGGTGTTGTGGGTTCACGTGAACCCATGCTCCCCTCTCTAGATAATATATAGTAGTGTTATATTTTTTATAAAATATTTAAATACAGATGTGTGAACCCACGTTTAAAGTATCATATAATAATACGATGATGATTTGGTGCACCCCTCTAAGTGAGGATAGAAATTTAAATCTTATATCTATCTTGTCTATTACTAACACATCTCTAAGTGGTTATTGGTTACACTTTTGGCGTTCAACTAATTATTCTTTTGTTTTTTTCCTTTAATCTTTCAAAATTTTCAAGTGTGTTACATTGAAAATTCCTAAGAAAACTCGCACTGTAAATTTTTTATATAATTAAATCAAATGTGTATATTAAAATTTAAAACTAGTAGCATTATGTGTTTTGGACCTATAATTTTTAAAATGTAATGGTTCATATTAAAAATCTAAAAGTCAAACCGATCAAATTTATATTTAAGATACATTTTTTTGTAATTGTGCACCCATCTTGCGGAAATCCTGGATACGCCTCTGAAGGAGACAGTGACTTACAAGTTGCATATTGTCTGCGCCTTATAAGGCACATAGGGCCACGCACCTCAAATATTAGAAAAAAAATTGGCCTCTAAAATTTTCTATGCAAATTTTCTGTTTCCACCAATTTATAAAAAAATAAAATAAAATTATGAGCTGATTTTGCCGGATCACCATAAACACATTTACGTTCTAACAATTAGATCGAATTCATTGGGGTAGAGATCAAATTCATAATTCTAAACTTTATTAAAATTGCAATTAATTGTTTGTTTTGTTGTTTAATGCAGTAATGCTTCTAGTATTCTATTCTGTTACTTTTTGGGAAAAGGCATAAATTCCCTCTTGAACTTGTACCAAAAAGTTAGTTACACTCTTAAACTATTATAGCGACCTATTACACACCTCTGTTATTTAAAAGTGAATTTATTTACCCCTAAAGCTGACATGACAAAATAATAATAATTAAAAAAATCATGCGCGACAGATAATTATTAAATTAAAAATCAAATATTTCTTACATCCCACCCCCACATCTCTTCTTCTTCACATCCCACCCTCCTCATCTTCTTCACACCCCATTGAGCTTAAAATAAACCAATAACAAGAAGCAACCAAGAAACAAATTACTTCAAACAGGAGTAAAATTTTGGTAGATTTCAATTGTTGGAGCTTTGACGGACATTTTTGAGTGAATTGAGTGATCGATTGGAAATGGGAAGAAAATTATTTGTCTATTATCTCGATTTTTTAAGAAACCTCCTAGAAAAACATGGAAAAAGAACAAAGAATGTATGCCCAGATCTGAAAAGTATTTACAACTACAAGCCGCAACAAATAACAATGGAAGCTCATTTTTCATGACCAATCAATGAAAGAAACGGAAGCAACTTGTTGTGGGTACATTTTGAAATGGAAGAATTCTTCAACTCCACGACTAAACTCCTGATTACGGGCAATTTTCTTGGTGACCATTACTAAAAGTTTCTTCTTTACCATTTTGCTATGAAGAAGACATAATTATTAGAGAACTTTAATAATTTATTAGGAATGAATTAGTGTAAAATATAATTAATAAAATAAAACTTAAGTAATAAAGAAAAGAAAGTAAAAAAGATATAAAAAAATACAATTTCTAACATGGCGCTGATGTAGCGCTGATGTGGCAGCGAGTGTAATAGACCACATACTCTGAGAATGGTGTTGCACATATCAGGGTGGTACTAAATTCACTTTTAAGTAGTAAAGACATGTAATAGATCGTTATGATAGTTGAAGCGTGTAACTGACTTTTCGATACAAGTTTAGGGGGAAATCCATGCCTTTTCCCTTACTTTTTTCTTTACATAGAAATGGCTTTCATTTAATTTTCATTGAGGATTAGCAACATAAATCCACAATCATCATCCATGAAAAAAAAATATCAACTTTGAATTTGTAAAATCCTATTTCAAAATTTAACTTTAAAACTATAATATGGAGAAAGCAATAAGCTATAACCCAATTGTCATGGAAGAATTGATTCCAATTAGGCAACATAGGGTCCCGTGTGAGCTCTACACAAGGAAAAAAAATTGGCTCCGTTTTGGGAAAAAATTGGGAAAAATTATTTAATCAATTTTTAAATTATGAATTTGATCTCCACCCCAATGAATTCGATCTAATTGTTGGAACGTAAATGTGTTTATGGTGAGCTGGCAAAATAAGCTCATAATTTTTAATTTTTATTTTTATAAATTGGCGGAAACAGAAAATTTGCATGGAAAATTTTAGAAGCCAATTTTTTTTATTTTTAATATTTGAGAAAGGTGTGGGTCCCTATGAGCCAGCGTAGACAATCTGCGACTTGTAAGTAAATGTCTCTTTGCGCCTTGTAAGGCGCATAGGGAGTTGCGCCTTGCAATTGCAACCCGATTTAGACATCGTCTCCCCTACCGTTTAAATGTCATCATTTTGGTTTCAAACTTATTTTTGTTGCCCTTTTGGAATTTATGGTCAATTTTTTTTGCCCTTTCGGCTCCCGACCTTTTTTTTTTTGCGTCTTGTTCTTCGTCCTTGCTTTCCCTTTTCTTTAAAATTTGATGTCCCGCAAATGTGAATCATTTCAAGTAGATTATATATCAAAAGATTCAAAACATCGACATGATTTTATATCTAAAATTTGAGATTGTTGAGAGGTGATTTTGAGTTGCTCGAAATTAAATAGTCATTGTATACTCATTTGTATTTGTTGTTTATTTTTCATGAATTTTGAAAAAATAAACAAATACAATTTGATTTGTATCAGAATAAATACATAGTAAGATGAGAGAGGTGAGCAAGATCGAGAGAAGGAAGAGAGAGGCGAGCGAGATCAGGAGAGTGAAGAGAGAGGTGAGCAAGGTCGAGAAAGGAGGAGAGAGGATGACTATATGTTGTATTCATTGTATTTCAAATACAATTGATATAGAATACAAATATTGTTGAATACAAGTTTGATTTTTTTGATACAATCGATATAAAATACAAATCTCTCATCTATATTTAATTTGATTGGATACAATTGTACATAATATATTTTACAGAGAGGATGAATGCATATTGTATTCGTATGAATACAAATACAGGTAATACAAAATACAAATATAGTTTTTTTTATACAATTGATATAAAATACGAAACTCTCACCTATATTTGATTGAATACAATTGATACATAATACATTTGAATGGATTTCTTCTTATTGGCAGGGGATAGAGGGGGGGAGGGAGAGAGTTTTCTATAAAAAACAATATATAGTGGTTTATTGTAATTTTTTAAAACTATAGTTATGTTTCATAAATATATTGGCATTTTTGCCTTGTTGTATAATTTTCCCTGTTGTTTATGTGAGTAAAATTATTGTTATGTCCTTCAGGATGACTCAATTAGTTTGGAGGGTGGTTATCTACACGGATGACCCGGGATCCATCCCCCCTCAATGCCTTTTAGTCGAGCTTATCACATAGGGTTTGCCTTGTGCGGTTTACATTTCCTGTGTGGTTTGCAGGCTATTACATAGTGGGGAGTTTACCCAGTGTACACAAAGTGCTCACCACAGAGTGCTCACCCAACGGGCAGAGGTTGTAGCGACTGTGAGTTGCTCTGGGGTTCCAAAAAAATGATTATATTTGTTGTAAACTAATTAGTTTATCCTATATATTTGAAACAATGGAAAAATTAGACAAACATCCATTAGGTTAAATTTCTTACACAAAAGTCCAATTAAAAAAATAAATCATTTATTATTAAAAGTGACAATTTAGCATTATGTTCTCCCTCTCATCTCGGTCACCCTTCACCCCTCCATTTTCGTCGGAAAACACTACCCCTTCACTACCTTTGCCTCCATCCCCTCCCTCAAATCCTCCTCCGAAAAACCCACCACTTCCTCCTGCCTCTGTCGCCTTACCACCAATAAGCAGTTTAACACCACCTCTCATTCTCAAATTCTTGAATTTATAAAAAATAAAAAATCTTGAAACTTCTCTTTAATTCCTTTCCTAACACTTCACTACCACCAAGCCTCACTAATAAACTCTTACCACCACCATCACCATCATCTCACCCACAATTAGCACCTGCTGAAGGAGATGAAAGTGACTTGGACAGTTTAGACAGTGCAAAAAAAAATGAATTCAAGGAAAAATGAAAAATCATTATTGGGAATTTACCACAGTGAGTTAAGAAGAAGCATCTTGTTGAGTTCTTTAGGCAATTTGGTCCAATAAAGAAAGTGATTTTGATAAAGGGGTTATTATGTATAGTTAGTGTATACTCATGTATAATTATATTCAGTTTTTTGAGTATATCATAATATATAGTTAATGTATAGCTTATGTATAGGTAAGCTATCTTTAGCTTTTCAAGTATCATAATGTATAGCCAATATATATTTTTTTATGACTTTTGACTATTTTTTATATAAATAAAACACAGTTATATTTATTGTAAACTAATTACTTTATTGTATATGTTTGAAACTATCCCTAATTTTTGTCCCTTCTCTACTTATTCTTCTTCTATTCTTATGATTTTATAACACGTTATCTGCACGTGACTCTATGATTTTGAGTTTGATATTTTATCTCTTATATCACTCGTTGATCTATTGAAGATTGATAAGAAATTCTCTTTGTTTTAGTTTCTTTTATTTGTTATAGAGAAATTAAAATGTTGAGAATTATCATTGGTATGATCATCATTTAAATATAATTCAAGTTAAATGTTAGACGTATTTGTTGATCCAAACTTAATTTCATATTTAGTTGCAAATGTTCATATCGAGTGTCCCTGCAGACAGGGTCTATAGCATGCATAGTATGTTAGTAATTTCTATTTTATGGATTCACATATTAATATGTTAGTATATAGATATGTCGTCATTTAAAGGAGCTCAATTTATGATTTAATAAAGTATTAAAATATTTGGGTATAAAAGTAAATATCTATTAAAATGAAGTTAATTTAATAGACCCATTATCATTTTACTTATGTTTGATGGAGACTTATTGAAGAGGTACCTTTCTTGAAAAAGTACATTTCTTGAAAAAGCGTTTTAGAATCCTTAAAAGGGTTTGGTCCCTAAACCAAAAGATATGTTATTTTTTTTCTTTCTCTCCATCTAAGAAATAGAACACTAGGAAAACAATCTTCAAGGTTTAAAAGACCTAGTTCTTCAATAAAGTTACTGTAATAATGGAACAAGGTTAGTTTCCTTTTAATTTTTATATATTCACATCTCTGTCTAATGATTTACTTATGATCTTGAGTGAATTCTATTAAGAATTTCAACATATGGTATTAGAGTGTGGTCTTGTTAGATCATTAGATGTTATATCAATTTTTTTCAGAATCCAGCATAATGTCTTGGTGGGCGACTACAAGTGGGTTGCCCACAATGTTGGAGCAAGATACTCTGGGCAGTTTTCCAATAGGCATTATTCTCATTGACAATTATTTTTGTTGGCCTTTTATTTGTTTTGTCGTAAAGCGACATTCAACATTATTGGAAAGGCTATTTTGTGGCTGTGTCATTTAATGAATCAAATTCTAGATAATGATGATAGAAGACTGATTATTTCATGATTCTCCTTTTCAGTTTACTGTTATTTTTTGTCATTTTTTTCAATTGAGAGTCTAGTGAAGATATTTCACGATATTGAATTACAAACCATTCACGAATATATGACTAAATGACAATGATAAAGAGTCAAATTGGAGATAAAAGTATTGACTCAACTCCAATATTTGATGGAGATGTACACAATTCAACATATGGATGCTCACTGCTCAGTGATTTCTTATGCATTTCGTAAAATACTTAAACTAGATGAAATAAATCTTAGCAAGTCTTCTTGATTTTATTCATTGCATCTTATGATACTTGACATGTATGAAGGGTAAAGATGAGATACTACTTTTAAGGCACATTTTTTTCTTTTTTTCTTCTTTTTTTTCTTTTACGTAGCATGATCCATTGAGATTTGTTTTTGTCATTAAATATTAAAACATATTGTCTTGTAAACTACATGTTTAAATAATGAATTTCTCCCTCACTTTTGTTGGGTTTTAAAAGGTGTGAATGAAAAAGGAAGAGTTGTGACTTTTGTGAAGAGTTATAACTTTTATGAAAAGTTGTGACTTTTATGAAGAGTTGTGACTATTCTAAAGAATTGTGACTTATATGAAAAGTTACAACTTTTCTATAAGGTTGTAACTTTTACGAAGAGCTATGGATTTTGAATTTTTCAAAGGGTTGTAACATTTTCGATAAGGCACATTAAACACCTATTCATACTATTAAATATAGTATTTTAAGTGTACTTTATTGTTGTTGAGTGACTCGCTGACACCATGATTTTAGGTACTGATACACCGGTGAGTAAGATTGTTCTATCTTAAAAGGATATATTTCATTAACCTCGGATACTTAATAATTATTTTATCTTGTTTAAATTAAAAAGCTCAAATAATTAATCGATAACTATCCATCTCATTTTAATTTTGGCCAAATTTAGTAATTTGACTCAAATTTGATTAGAATAGCAACTCAAATGGTCAAGTTTTTAATAAAACGGATCATCCTCTTAATTTCTACATACATATACACGCCATCACACTCTCCTCCCTATTCGTTTCACACTCTAAACCAAAGGCGCGTTCCTCTCCCCTTTCTTCTTCCCCAAACGCAAAAATCAAGACCAAGAACCCTGTGTTCTTCATCCAAACGACACTGTCTCTATCACCTCTGTCAGTCTGTCTCTGTATATTTGAAAGATTACATACCTCAGGATTATATTTATTACTTTGGCTTTGATAAATATCACCCATATCTAATGTGAATTAAAAGATATCACACCGAATTCAGATCTTTTGGGGTATGTTTTCCTCTTACTTGTTTTCTCCTCCATATTTCCAATCAGTCTCTCATCTCCAGCTCATTTCAAGATTGGAGAATAGTTTTCTTCAAAATCGAACCCACGAGGCTTTGAGCCTTAGATTTTTGATTTTCTTTCAAGTTCTTTTACTAATCTGTTGGTGGGATCGAAGTGGAATCGCTCGTTGTCTCCAAGTTTGCTGCTCCAAAAGAGGTAATCTCTCCCCCTTAGTTATTTATTTAGTTGTTTCATATTGCCTCTTGTTCAATGTTAGTATTCAATTTCCTAAAACATTTAATATGTGGATTTCTACAGTTTGCCGTTTTAATTTTTGAGTAGGTATAATTTTATGAGCTTCATGCTTAATGCTTTGACATTCTTTGCTTAAGTTCTTAGCCAGACATATTTGTGATAAAATGGAGTGTTTATTGGATTAGCTCGATCTCTCTATTTTAGTGTGTTGTCATTTAAAAGGTCTCAAATTGTAAGCTTATTATTTCTTCTTCTCAACAGCCTGTTTGTGCTCTTGACTTGTTGCAATAGATAAGTTTAAAAATAAGTATGCTACTATCTAACATTATGCATGTCACATCTTGTAATCTTATCTCCAAAAATAGCTCAAATGTTTTGAAGACAAATTTACCTAAGTTCTTGATTTATATGAATGTCACTATGTTACATTGATTACTCTCTTGACATTCTTATTTGTTTATCTCCTTTTTACTTCCATTTTCTTACTCAAAAGTTTTGCATTATGGGATGTGCTAGTTGTCTTCATTAAAAACTTTTCCTTTTTTCTTTTGTTACATTCAATTTTTTCTTCTAAATTCATGGTTTGATGATAACCAGTGAATATGTTAGTGCTTTGCTGATCTTAATATTTGAATTAGTGTGATGTATTATCCTTAGAGTTTCATCAAGTCTCTTCTCCTTAGTACCTCTTAGTTTCTTCAATGTAAAGGTCATCCGCTTGTCAGCTTCGAAATAACATTAATTTTGTGCTCACTGCTTTATGTTGATTTTTTATACAATTTACATGATGTTTAAGTATATATGTTGTCTATGAATTTCAACAACTCACTCGAGTGCCTTATATCCCTCTTATTCCATTTTCTTTTATGATTTGGTTCTGTAATGGTAATTAAATGTTGTTTTTATGGATTAATTATTTTGCTTTGGTAGATCCTAATAAACTCTGTTTCTCTTATGTAATTCCGTATGAGTGCACATTTGGACTCGGGCTTACACTTGCATAGGTCCGGGAGGCTCAAAATGTCGTTCTTCTCTTGAATTAGCCTCATCACTTTATAAAGGGAAGCTGCTACAAACCTCGAAAGCTGAAATGCAGGGCTATATGCAGCAAATTTGTGAATAATATACGTACTGTATATACTTCATATGTATAGAAACAAATGGGAATTGGGCTTGAACCAAATAGCAGCGAATTTGGCCCAAGAAAAGGCCAAAATTCATTATCTCTTTGCTCTTCTAGTTGTTTTATATGTAAATGTTTTTGACTAATTTTATTTAAATCTTATCTCTTTTAATTAGCTTAATCAGATTCCCAAAAAGATGAACTATTTCCTTTGTGTACTTTAATAAATTTTATTTTATCAACTCTTGTATTCTTTATTTACTTGATCAAATATCTTTAGTCCAAATTTTCACGTGTCTTCAATTAATTTAAGATAATTTCATGCTGTTATTGACCAAATTGGTTTAAGGTATGATTTTTAAAGTGATTCAAATAAATTCCTACATAATTTATTTTTAAAGTTTTAATCTTAATCTATTTTTGAAGTGTTTATCTTAATCTAATTTTTTTCTTTAAAAGAAGTTTTTATCACTTTCTTTTTGTTTCAAAAGTTTAAGTTAGGTTTCCCCTTTTCTTAAAAAAAAAAGAAAAAAAGAAGAAGAAGTTCTTTGCTTAATTATTTTCTCAAAATCTAGTCAAATATTTCAATTAAATCGTTGGATAATCACATTTAGCAGCTAGTTTAAGTGTTAATACCTTCTTAAAGTAGAAATAAGAACCTCCAACCCATTTTATCTTATTTTTTTTAACGGAAAGGGCCTAAAATGCCCCTCAACTATTCGAATTGTTACAAAACTACCCTTCATCCACCTTTCGACCCCCAAATACCCTTGACGTCAACCTTTTAGTTCAAAAATACCTTCGATATTAACCCTCTGGTTCATATTTGCCCTTATTTTTAAATCTCCCCTAAGGTTAAATAATTAAATATTTATTTATTACGTTAATATGATTGATCCAAATTTAAACATTTTTCAAATAAATAATAAAAACCACATATAATTCATATTTTGACACGATACGCTTGAAAATAATATTTAAAAAATTATTTATCTCATGATATTTTTCTATTGGCCTATTTTAAATCAATGCCCAATTTATCATAACTGAACTCATAACTTGAGATTAATCTAAAGTGCAAATATGAATGTTCATATAAAAAAATAATTTTTATTAATATAATTTTTTCTATTAATTATTCAGTTGTCTTGTTCATTCCGTCCTTTATTTCTTTTTTTTTTTATCTCTTATTCTTAATTAGGATATCACAGTCTCAAAATTGAAATGAACTTACATGTTCATATTCTTTTAATTTATATTATTTACATGGTGGGGTAGGGCGGGGAGAAGAGAAAAGATTATTTTTATTTGTTTATTATGAATTTTGGGTACACACAAAAGAAAAATCGATATTAAATTATCTTCTATCGAACCAATTATTTCTATATGAATGTCCTCGTGATTTTCCTCCTTTTTCTCCATTGTTTGGTCATAAGTTTAAAGAAAATTAAAATTTAAAATGGTGGACAAGATTCAACAAGAAAAGAAAGCAGAAGAGAGAGGAAGTAAAGAGGGGGTGGGGGGAGGTGATTTTTTTATGGAACCCAAAATTAGGTCAATCATATGAGCTCATATATTAAGTAATTTCAAATAATTTTAACGGATAAGGGCCTAAAATACCCTTAAACTATGGGATTTGATACAATATTACGGTGTCATCCACCTTTTAAGTGTGGGCCGTTAGAAGTAAGGGCATTTTTGAGCCAAAAAGTTGACGTCAGGGGTATTTGGAAGCCGAAAGGTAATTTTGTATCAATTCAAATAGTTGAGGGGTATTTTAGACCCTTCTCCAATTTTTAAAGGTTTATCTATTAAGACCCTTTTAAGTTAAGTTTTCTTAATTTTCTTTAAACAATTAAGTGGCGAATTTTTTCTAAGTATCTTTCTTAAATTATTTTATACTTAGTACATTTCAAAAGTAATTTTTCTAAAGATAGTTAAATTGCGATATAACCGAAATGACAACTTTGCTGGGAAAAATTTAAATTCTAACCATTAGACTTGACTATTTTTTGACTAACTATTTGAGATTTTAATAATTGCTAATTTATCTTTCGTTATTTTTGCCTTAAATATTTAAATTATGATATTAACTGTCATTTGCATTCGTGGCATACTTCCGTCACGACGACATTAATATGTTGTATATTAAAGAACAATTTTGCAATTCTACATCCAGTCTTTTTTATACTTGACCATTTTCGGAACAATTGACAGTTTATTTGTTTGTCATGCGTCCAGTGATTGTCATTGTTCTAATTCAAGTTGTCTACTTAGGCCTCAGTCGTTCAAAAATCACTCTTAATAAAACTAGTGTAAAGCTAAACCAAATCTCTTATTAGGAACATTAACCTAAGATGGCCCAATACCTTAGGGGGTCGTTTGGTGTGATGGATAAGAGAAAGTTATCCAATTTTTAAAGGTTTATCTATTAAGACCCTTTTAAGTTAAGTTATCTTAATTTTCTTTAAACAATTAAGTGGCGAATCTTTTCTAAGTATTTTTCTTAAATTATTTTATACTTAGTACATTTCAAAAGTAATTTTTCTAAAGATAGTTAAATTGCGACATAACCAAAATGACAACTTTGCTGGGAAAAAATTAAATTCTAACCATTAGACTTGACTATTTTTTGACTAACTATTTGAGATTTTAATAATTGCTAATTTATCTTTTGTTATTTTTGCCTTAAATATTTAAATTATGATATTAACTATCATTTGCATTCGTGGCATACTTCCGTCACGACGACATTAATATGTTGTATATTAAAGAACAATTTTGCAATTCCACATCCAGTCTTTTTTATACTTAACCCTTTTCGGAACAATTGACAGTTTATTTGTTTGTCATGCGTCCAGTGATTGTCATTGTTCTAATTCAAGTTGTCTACTTAGGCCTCAGTCTTTCAAAAATCACTCTTAATAAAACTAGTGTAAAGCTAAACCAAATCTCTTATTAGGAACATTAACCTAAGATGGCCCAATACCTTAGGGGGTCGTTTGGTGTGATGGATAAGAGAAAGTTATCCTGTGATAAAAATTCAGTGTCTCTTAATTTGTTGTTTGGTGACAGGATGGGATAACTTATCCCAGGATTAATAAATAATATTGGGATAAGTTATCCCTTCCTGCGAATGGAATAGTAATCCCAGGATAACTTATCCTGGGATAAAGTATGTAAATTAACAAAATTACCCTTTAAACTCTTTTATACATCACTTATACATTCATGTATATTAATATAATTTTAAATGACCATAATAACATTCACAACCTTACTTAATTGTTGTTTTTATCGTAATATATTTTTCTATTAAAAATTACATTTTATAAATACAATTTTTATTTATCCATATATTATAAGTTGATTTTTTTTGCCTAATTTTATGTTTATTTATATTTTGATTTCTCTTAAAATACTCAC
Source organism: Solanum pinnatisectum (assembly GCA_035578085.1). Classification (NCBI taxonomy): domain Eukaryota; kingdom Viridiplantae; phylum Streptophyta; class Magnoliopsida; order Solanales; family Solanaceae; genus Solanum; species Solanum pinnatisectum. The sequence continues at coordinate 37,618,211 of CM069083.1, forward strand.
TCCACTACTAAATTACATATTTTGAACTACATAGTTTATTACTCAATTAAAAATTATATTCTATGTATCCATTAAAATGTAGATAACTTTAATGATAAAATTTCTTTTACTTTGATAAACTTAAAACGAAAGTTTATTTTTACGCTAAATAAGATCGAAAGTTTAATTTTTAAGCTAAATAAGATGAAAGTTTAATTTTTAAGCTAAATAAGATGAAAGTTTAATTTTTAACCTAAATAAGATGAAAGTTTAATTTTTATGCTAAATAAGATGAAAATTTTATTTTTAAGCTAAATAAGATGAAAATTTTATTTTTAAGCTAAATAAGATGAAAATTTATTTTTAAGCTAAATAAGATGGAAGTTTTATTTTTAAGTTAAATAAGATGAAAGTTTAATTTTAAAAACACACGACACAATCGTGGAAATGCACATATAAAAATATTTAAGCCAAATAACATGAAAGTTTGATTTTTGAGAATGAATAACTAAAGTTTACACAGAAAATGTAAAAAAAAAAAAACAAACTAAATAAGGTGGAGGAACTTATTATTAAAAATTATGAAATGGATATAAGTTTGAATATCACAAACCAAACAAGCAATAAAAACTACTCCCAACATAACTAATTACAGTATAACTTATCCCAGCATAACTTATCCCAACATAACTAATCCCAGGATAACTTGTATTCAAACCAAACGACCCCTAGGTGTATTGGGCCATTAGAATCCCACCTTGTGTCTATTTGGCCAATGACCAACAAAAGATAATCATATTTATGTGTTTAATAGAGGGAAGTGTCACGACCTAAAAATTGACGTGATGACACTCGTCTTATCCCTTCATCCCTCCAAGATAAGTCAGCCTAAAACTCAACTAATACAATAAATGCAGAAGTAAAACAAGAAAAAGAGACTAACACCATATAAATAATGTAGAAATCATAATCAACTCAAAACAAAACCCAAAAACCTAATTGTCACGTGTATATGCCTTTAAAGTATTACAATTGATTCAAAAGAAAATACAAGCCTCAAATGACATTGTTTCTAGAATAGAACATGGTCATAAATAAAGAGCAAGAGGGGTTGTTGAGATGACAAATAGCTACCTCACAAATCTTCATAGGAAGCCTCAAACAAGAAGAGAAAAGCGAATAATCACGAAGATCCGGGCTCGTAACCTACACAAGTGTAGAAGCAAGGGGTGAGTACCAAACAACACTGTACTCAACAAGTGAACTCCTAAACATAAAGCCAGGTAATAAAGAATACGAGTACTCCTACCACTCCAACCAAACTTCCACAACTACAACCTGCATAAACCAAGCCCAAGCTAAATAGTTCACAATATACATAGCACATTGCTCAATAATAGCACTTCAACAATTATAGATCAACAACATACAAAATCAAGTTCATCAATCACAGGTTCCATAAAAAGGCACTCACAAGTTCACAAATGATAAAGATATGTGATGCAATGCCATGTATAGTGATGCATGTTTGACCTAGCGATACACACCCGCTGTCTCTCAATCAGAGACCCATGGTAGTCATATTTGTTAATGCATCCGTCGTGGAGTGTGACAATACCCTTGATAATAGAATTTGTCGTGGCATACGACACGTCACTCGAATCATGATATCCGTCGAGACGCGCAACACGTCCCTCAAAATGGTACATGCATCTTCTTTAGTTCCTTAGTCGTTCTCAATTCACATAACACTTATGACAACCATGTCTCAAAACCAATGCAAAAGACATGTTCACACAATTAATAAGGTATCATGAACCCAAGTATACCCTAGGTGTAACATGACGTGTAGAACCCTAAGAGGGCCTACACAAGCCACATTGCATGCACCATACAAGATAAAAGAAATAAAATTTTCAAAAGTAACATTTTATATCATATGAGAGTTTGACAAGCGAAAGTCTAACATAGACTCAACAAGTCATCTAAAACATCAAAATAAGTGGTTGGAACGTAACTCATACACCACATACATCATCCAAAAACTAGAAATACATAAAGCAAGTAAAAATGTCTTGGTCCTCAAAACATCAGTGATCTTGGGCGTATTTTATGTGCCTATGAAACAAATAACACCCGCATTTTGGCCAAGTTTGGAATCATTTTCTATTAATTTATAGTCGTGTCGAGTCATTTGAATGCATTTATACTAACTAATATGATTAGTGGTATAGGTAAGCTTAAATGGAGGAACGAGCACGAAAACAAGCATTGGGAAACACGAAAGGATCCAAGTTAAAAAGAAGCAAGAAAGAAGAAGGAAAATAAAAGATCAAGGCATATACATACCCAGGGATTTTTTTCTTGGTCGCGAATTAGAAGTGGAAACAGAAGTGTTTGTACCCTTTCCGCGTCTCGGAGAAGGATTTTTAATTTGGTTCGTGAATTAACATTTGAGACAGAGTTGTTCGTGTTATGGTCGCGTCAGGGAGAAGAGATGATTTCCTCAAAACGAATTCTAACAGGAGCTCCGCGTCGCTCCCCCACTTGCCAGATTTGGCCGTTTTGAAGTAAATATAAATAGACTCATATTTTATTTTATTGGATTATTCTTTTTCTGGGTTTTGAAGAACAACAATTTTGGAAGCTTTCTCATCTGTTCCTAGGGTTCAATTCTAAACTCTTTTACTTTTGATCTCTTTATGTTATTTACACATTGCATAATCGAGATTTGCAATACGAGTAGCTAATTTCCCTAGTTCTAGGGTTGTGGCTACTGTAATGATTGTATATTATTGAAGTTTTATGGATTGACTTTAACTATCATATGAATCACTCTTGTTCTTGTTTTTCGTATTTTGTGCTTGATCGCCACTGAAATAAACATCTTGTTTGAATTGAACTCGGGAGAGGAATAAGAGGATAGAACATGGGGCATGAGGAGCATGATTTTATCTTAAGAATTAGAGTTAATTTGTATCTAGGATAGGGATATACCTAGAGATCGTGCTTGGTCATCGGACAGGAAGAAATCATAATACTTGGTAATTGGTCCTGCCTATCCCCGCTCAACGATGTAGTTAAGCTGCCATTTATCATAGGCAATTAGAGGTCGGGAGACTATAACCATAGACTTAACCCTGTGATAATTGATCCCATAATTAATTGACATCTATTTAACAAGATAGTATGCATAAATCCTAAAGTGAGCTGCAACCTTTAACTTTACCCGATCATTGTTCAAACCCTTTAGAAATTGAATCACTTTCATTTAACTTTTAATTAAATTTTAGATTATAAAAATCAATCACTCTTTTAATCTTGATAACACATGTGTTTGATTGAAAGTATTGGATAAATCGAAGTATTCTAATCGTGAATCTCTGTGGGTATGATACCGGCTCTTAATAAGAGCTACTTTAATTCTTGAACGACGACGTTCACTTGCGTGTGTGATTGGATGCAACAAGTTTTTGGCACCGTTGCCGGGGACTTTAGAATTAGAAAGTATTTGATTTGTCTAATTTCTGAAGTTAAAAAACAAGTGTTGACAACTTGATCTTAACTATTCATTTTGTAGGTTGTGTTGAACTTTCAAACTGGAAGACAATTAGGACTTGGTAGAGCCTCTAGCTGAACCGAAAAGATTTGTTCATTACTGGAGAAGGCAAATATGACTCACTTACCCACTCCCTCTTGTTGCTAGTTAGGCACTAACTCATGTAGCAAGAGTTGAGCGAGAAGAACTTGTAATGATGGCTGAGATGAAAGTAAGAGACGTGGAAATCCCACGTATGACCAGTGTGACTTCATGCATTCAGAAACCTGAAGCTGGGGGAAGATTTGAACTGAAGCAGAGTATGGTGCAACTATTGCACATAAATGAACAATTCACTGATTTATCGCATGAGGATCCATAAGTTCATATCCAGAATTTCCTCAAAATCAGTGACACTTACACTCCAATTGGAGTGAACGAAGATTATGTGAAACTCACTTTATTTCCCTTTTCTCTGATAGGGGAAGCAAAAAGATGGTTAAATTATAAGCCCACTAATTCCATAACCTTATGGGACGATCTTGCACATAATTTCCTTATTAAGTTTTTCCCATCTGGGAAACAACTAATCTAAGGAGTGACATACTGAGCTTCCGACAAAAAAGAGGAGAGAACTTGTACCAGGCTTGGGACAGGTTTAAATAAATGTTGTTGAGTTGTCCGCACCATCATCAGGCTAACGAGGTATTGGTCCATACCTTCATTGAAGGAAAAGAGCCTAACACCAAAATTTTACTTGATTCGGCTTCAGGTGGACAGAATTTGGAGAAGACGTATGTTGAGTTGTTCATCCTGTTGAATAGGATTTCACAAGGTAAACCCGAGTAGAATGGAGGAAGAGCTAAACCGGTAGTATAGAAGACGGCTAGAATGTTAGAGGTAGATGCAGTGACAACATTAACTGCATAAGTTGCTGCAATGCAGAACATGATGAACACTCACTTCAGGAACCTATCGCTGGGACGACAACCAACTCAGGTAAATACAATACAACAACCACCCACGTAGTGTGAAATTTGCGGAGGAGGAGACCACAATGCAGAGGTATGTGGAGCAAACCCCGATTTAGTAAATTTTGTAGGTAATGTACAACGTGGAGGAAGTCATTAGAATTATAGGAACTCCTACAATCCCAGTTGGCGAATTCATCCGAATTTTTCCTAGAGAGGAAATCAGATTCAGGCTCAAGGCCAGAATCAATATAGACCCTAAGGGATTGCACATGGTTATCAACAACACGACCAACAGGAGCAACCCAGTAATGAACAAAATAACATGAGCATGGAGGAGATGCTGAAGAAGATCATGGCTGATCAAGCTTAGTTAGTTGCTGATATGAGAAATAGCCAGTTAGCTACCAGAACCTGGAGAAATAATTCAGGCAATTTTCTAGTGCACAAAATTCACGACCTCAAGGAGGTTTGCCAGGAAACACTAATCCTAATCCCATGCAAGTGAATGTGGTAGGTACGCGCAATGGGTTGTAGTTGGAGGAGTTGGCTCCTAAGAAACGGAATGTTGAATATGCTAGCAAGGAGAGTGAACCTAAGGAGAGTGAGACTGTTCCACAAGAAGAAAGAGTGCAACCAATAGTGAAACCACCTCCATCATTTCCTCAGAAGTTTAAAAGGCAGAAGGAGGACGAATGTTTTGGTAAGTTTTTCTCTCTGTTAAATCAAACATATTAATTTTCTATTGGTAGATGTTTTGCATGGTATACCCAGGTATGCAAAGTTTGTGAAGGAGATTGTGGCAAATAAGAGGAGGCCGACTAAATATGAAATTGTAGCACTTACTAAAGAGTGCAGCTCTCGAATCCAAAATAAGTTGCCCACCAAACTGAAAGATTCGAGCAGTTTTACGATTCAAATCACTATAGGGTAGAGCATCAATGTGTGAATATTGTGTGATCTTGGAGCTAGTATAAACTTGATGCAAACATTATTGTACAAAAAGTTGGGGTTGGGTAGCCCTAAACCCACCACCATTATCTTGTAGTTGGCATATCGATCTGTTGCTAGACCAAAGGGTATTGTGGAGGATTTCTTGGTACAAGTGGGACCTTAGATATTCTCGATCGATTTTGTGGGGCTAAATTTTTAGCGAGATCCTGAGGTTCCATTCATCTTGGTAATTTTCTTGGCTACAGGGCGTGCTATGATAGATGTAGCATCTGGTCAACTGACTATGCGGGCACATGACAAAGTGGAAGTGTTTGATGTCTACAAGGCGTTGAAACTCCCAACAGTGTATAAAGAGTTGTCTACTATAGCGGTGATATATCTTAAAGCAAAAGCTCGTTATATTGTAGCCAAAGACCCGTTGGAGCGTGTACTAGTAGGTCATAATATCTATGGGGATGCAGAAGCACATGATATGGTTCAGTTTTTGGATATGTCGAGTGTGGGGACATCAAGAGATCACTGAGAGCCATAGAAGAAGCACCCAAGATGGAGCTAAAAACATTGCCAGCTCACCTCATGTATGCGTTTTTGGGTGAAAATAAAACCTTACCTATTATTTTGTCTGCAGACTTGTCTGAATCACAAGTGGAAACTGCATTGAGTATCCTGAGGAAAAGAAAAGCAGCTCTAGGCTGGCAGATGTCTGACATTCACGGTATAAGTCCCGCGTTGTGTATGCACAAGATTTACATTGAAGAAGGTCACAAGCCGAGTGCACAACACCAATGGAGACTCAATCTAGTAATGAAGGATGTGGTGAGGAAAGAGGTGATTAAGTGGTTATATGCGATGATGGTATACCCCATATCTGACAGAAAATTGGTGAGTCCGGTATAGTGTGTGCCCAAGAAGGGTGGTATGATAGTGATGAGATGAATGAACTGATCCCTACAAGGACAGTAATTGGGTGGCGTATTTGCATGGACTACAGAAAGTTGAATGATGCCACCAAGAAGGACCATTATCCGGTGCCATTTATTGATCAGATTTTGGATAGACTGGTAGGGCAAGAATATTACTACTTCTTGGATGGCTACTCATGTTATAATCAGATAGTCATTGCACTAGAGGATCAGGAGAAGATTACCTTCACTTGTCTGTATAGCACCTATGCGTTCAAACGTACGCCATTCGGATTATCCAATGCACCAGCGACATTCTAAAGATGCATGATGGCAATCTTTCATGATATGGTAGGGGATTTTGTTGAGGTGTTCATGGACGACTTCTCGGTGTTTGGTGAGTCTTTTGATATTTGTTTGACTAATCTTGACAAGGTCCTTACAAGATGTGAAGAGACAAATCTGGGGTTTAACTGGGAAAAGTGCCACTTTTTAGTTTGAGAAGGGATTGTAGTGGGCACAAAATTTTAAGAAATAGGATGGAAGTTGACAAAGTCAAGGTGGAGGTCATTGAGATGTTGCCACCACCCATTACTGTAAAGGGAGTTAGAAGTTTTCTGGGACACGCCGGGTTTTACAAAAGATTCATCAAGGATTTTTCTAAGACTGCAAGACCCATGTGCATCTTATTGGAAAAAGAGGTGAAGTTTGTGTTTGATGAAAGTTGTTTGCGGGCATTTGAGCTATTAAAGAAAGAGTTTATTGAAGACCCTATTCTGATTGCTCCTAACTGGGAGCTACCATTCAAGCATATGTGAGATGCCAGTAATACAATGGTTGGTGCAGTTCTAGACCCTCGTAAGGATAAGATATTTCACTCCATTTATTATGCTAGAAGGGCACTTGATGTATCCCAATCTAACTACATTGTCATAAAAAAGGAGATTCTAGCGCTAGTATTTGCTTTTGATAAGTTCAGGTCGTACTTGGTGGGCACCAAGGTTGTTGTCTACACTTACCATGCAGCGATTAGGTATTTATTCAACAAGAAGGATGTGAAGCCTAGGCTAATTAGATGGATATTGTTCTTGCAAGAGTTTGAAATATAATTAAAGATAGGAAGGGGATTGAGAATCAGATAGCCGATCATTTGTCTAGATTGGAGGACTCATCTCATGTGAGCAATAAAGAACATATTCGCGAAGAGTTCCCTGATAAGCAATTGTTGGCCTTAGACCTTACATAAGTACCTTAGTATGCTGATGTTGCAAACTTTCTCGTGACCAGTTTATTTCCAACTGGGCTTCAACACATCAAAAGCAAAATCTGAAGTATGAGGCAGGGTTTTATATCTGGGATGAGCCTTTCTTATTCAAGCATGAACCTGATCAGATGGTGCAAAGATGTGTAGATGAATAGGAGGCATTGCATGTGTTGGAGAGTTGTCACTCTTCACCATATGGTGGGCACTATGGAGGCGAGCGCACATCGCATAAGGTATTGCAATCTGGATTCTTTTTTCCTACATTATTGAAAGATGCTGCAATTTTTGTGAATGGTTGTGATCAGTGTTAGCGGATGGGCACTATTTCTAGAAAACATGAGATGCTTTTGAACAACATCCTTGAAGTTGAGATCTTTGATGTATGGGGGATAGACTTCATAGGACCATTCCCATCTTCAATGGAGATTAGTACATTCTTGTGGCAGTAGACTATGTGTCTAAGTGGGTGGAAGCGATTGCTCTACCTAAGAATGATGCGAATGTGGTAGTCAAGTTTATCAGAAAGCACATCTTCACCAAGTTTGGAACTCCGAGGGCCATGATAAGTGATGGAGGTATGTATTTCGTCAAGAGTTTAGTGTGGAATCTGCTAGCCAAATATGGAGTAAGACACAAGGTAGCCACAGCGTATCATCATCAGACTAGCGAGTAAGTGGAAGTGTCCAACATGGAAGTGAAGCAAATTCTACAAAAGACTGTGAATGCACAAAGGAAAGATTGGGCTGATAAGTTAGATGATGCTTTTGTGGGCATACAGGACTGTATACAAGATATCGATAAGGACTTATCCTTATCAAATGGTATTTGGAAAAGCATGCCACTTTTCAACGGAATTGAAGCATAAAGCGTACTGGGCTATCAAGAAGTTGAATCTAGATCCTGCGTTGGCAGGTAAGAAAAAGATAACACAACTACTTGAGCTAGAGGAATTAAGGCTCCACGTATAAGAAAATGCTAAGCTATATAAAGAGAAGACTAAGAGGTGGCATGCCAAGCATATTGTGTCACGCACCTTTGAGCTTGGACAATTGGTGTTACTGTTCAATTCAAGACTGAAGGTGTTACCCGAAAAACTTCGGTCTAAGTGGAGTGGGCCATATGAAGTGGTGAGGATGAGCCAAAATGGAGCTGTGGAGCTAGAAAACAAGGATAAGAGCTCTACTTTTCTTGTAAATGGGTAATGAGTGAAACATACTTCGGGAATGATGTTGATCGTGAGTAAGAAGCGCTCACCTTGAATGACGAGTGAGTCATGAGCTAGGTCGTACCGCGACGTTAAATCAGGCGCTGCACGGGAGACAACCCATGACCCCTAGTAATAGTTAGGATTTCTATTTCCTGTTTTGTTGTTTCAATTCATAGAAATTAGTAAAAAAAGCATGATATATTAGTAAAAAAATAAAAAAACATGAGTCGTTCCATGACCAAAACTAAGGCACTGAATGGGAGGCAACCCATCATATTTACATTGACAAGTGTTGTGCTTAAATATGCAGGAAAAACGAACGGGAGACCAAATCGCGTCGCGGAGAAGTAGGCGAATTTCGCCTCGCTAGGAATTTTCCAGGGTGAAGAAGAATGGTCCGTAATGGAATCGCATCGTAGAGTGGGTTGTAAGGTTTTTATTCGATGAGAATTCCGTTTTTGATAAAAAATAAAGGAGCCCCGTAACATAGGCGCGTCACGAAGACAAAATTTATATTTGATTTAACTGAACATTAATTTTCTTTGTAAGGAAGAAGCCTCTGTAACAAAGGCGCATCGCGGACCATGTTAGGTTTTTGATTTTCTTTAAAACAGATAGGTTTTACCCATTTTCTTTCAGAACCCTCGACCCAAATCCCTTCTTAACCCAAATTTCTGCCCTTAATTCCCCATTGTTCTCCCTAAATAGTGATTATTCTTCCCTCCCCTTCTCCCATTACGAATTTTTGAGGTTCAATCTGTAATGCGAAGCTAATTCCACCTCCTTCTCTTCTGATCCTCATCGTTCTCAACATCAAAGGTACGTATTTTACTATCTTCTTGTGCGAAAGTAAGCGTTTTGGCATGTATTATTATGGGTTGGTATATGTTGTTCTTGGGGATTTGTGGGTCTATTTGGTAGGAGATAAAAGTGATATATGTTGCTTTGTAATGGGTATTTCAAATTCTTGAGTAGAAATCACCTATTGTTGCTTGTATGTGGGGTTTGGGTAAAGTGTGGTTAGATGAACATAATTAGGTGAAGGATTGGGTTTTGTTGACAGACCAAGATTGTTTGTTTCCTAAAATGTTATTGGGTATTTCAAATTCTTGAGTAGTAATTACCTCTGTTGTTATATCTATCGTGGGTCTGGTATGGTTGTATGAACTTAGTCGTGTGAATTCTTGAGTAGCACTGATAGTGTATCGTTGTGTGGAGTTGTGGGTTGTGCTATCTGGATCCTTGAATTGAACTTGTTGCACTTAATTACTATGCTTGAATGAGACATGTGAATGGGTCTTATGTTGTTATTTTTTGGTTGTAGGTGTCTTTGTTGCTCATTGGCAAGTCTGAGTACCAATGGTGGGGCTTATGTAGAATAAGTATGGGGTCGTGACCGAGCACCACCCATGTCTCCCCATGTATTGTTGGTTGTTGCGGGCTGAATTAGATTGTGTTTGTAGACAATCATGTCGATACCTAAAGACCCGGCGAGAAAGTTATCTTTTCAAGTCGGAGAAAGCAAGTTCGAAGTGGGGGAAATGTACCTCTCGCACCTGCAGTCCCACAGGGGCAAACTATGAGATTTGGGTTGTGCGTTGTGGTCAATGAAGGTAAACTGTGATGGAAGAAGTACACTGAGGCTTGATATTTTGTCTAATGTGTGCATTGATAGAGATAGCCTGGCATGGGAGTTTCCCAGAATCATGAGGTGTATCCAAGAACTTCAGCTGGGGTTTATCTTTGACGAGCCAACCGAGTGTAACTTGCACATGGTCCGAGAATTCTATGCCAACTGGGCAATAGAGTCCAGATCACATTTTGTGAAGGTACGAGGAATTGATGTGACTCTTATTCCCACGATTCTGAATAACATAGTTGGCACTTCACCAGATGTTGACCCATTGATACTGACAGGGCTAAATTTTGACCACCTTACCGGGCCATCCGACACACCTTTGTGGCCCCAATCGATGGTGCAGTGGACTGAGCACAACGCGAAGAGATTTCACCTATCTCTTCCTTACACGCACATGATCAGAGAAGCTCGAGTATGGTTGAAAATCATCATGAATTATTTGATACCTGGGTCGCACTATACGGATATTACCCGGGATAGAGTGTGCTTAGTTTATGCTTTGATGACTTCCACTGAGCTGAACATTGATGTTGTGCTGAAATCGGCTATGAAGTAGGCCCGGGTTCATAAATGGTGTAGGTACGTATTTGGAGGTATCATTACTAGACTTTTTGGTGCTGCAGGAGTACCGAAGAAGAGCTTGGACTATATGGCACCACTGTTCCCAGCGCCGGTAGATATAATGAAGACAAAGGAGCCCGACAATGAGTTCGGCCCAACACTTACTACCGTGGAGCGCCATAGACGTGATGAGCTATTTATGACCCAGATGAATGGGCTAAAGATATTCCACCACCAAAATGGATGTCGGACGTCGACTGATGTGCAATTGAGGGAAGTAGAAATGCGGTACGCACTGAATGCACATGTTAAAGCCCTTCTTGTCATTTGTCCCGCGTTCCATGAGTCGGTGGATGATAATATACCGATAGATGAGGATAGGCTGGGCACTAGTTCCGATGTGGACTTTGATTCTGACATAGAGCAGATGGCCCCTGCACAGGCTGGTGATGAGGCCAATGGCGGTGATGCCATGGAGGACTGATCAGGGAGTGTTTCACCTTACCTCTGTATTATTTTTTGATTTTGTGGAGCACTCGGGACAGTGCTAATATTTTAAGTGTGGGGTGGGGTTCGATTCTTTCTGTATTGTATATATTAGTGAACATTGATAGTGCCGTGTGTCTTTTATTTTTTTATTTGGGTTCCTTGGAGGTAGTTTTCGGTTCTTTGGCCAAGAAAGTCCTTTGAACCGTACAAAACACAAAAATATTTTGTCTTTTTAGGATTGAGTCAGTCATCGTAGTTGAGTCGCATTGTCCTATGATAGATGGATGACGATCGTCTTAAGGGCAATTTTCTTCATTGAGTTGTAGGTATGGTATGTGCTGAAACTTGAAAATTCGAAAGGAGATTGTATGAAAGCATGTTGGGAAATTGATAGATGAATGCATTTATATTCTTGTACTGGACTTTATTGATTACAACTTACGCTTAAATAGAACCTTGGCATGAACTGATTGTGTTGCTTGTGATTGATCCATCTTGAGTAGAACTTGTGCCATGAGCGGTTAGGTATTGTAGTATCCATGTAATGCATCCGAGTCTAGAACTTGCCTGGCATATTATTGAAGCGAAATATAAAGTGGTGCTTTGTTTAGGAGATAATAATAGGCTTTCTTTTATGTGTCTTGTTTATGTTAGCCTTTTCAGATTAAATATCCCTAGTGTAGCCCCATTGAGCCGTTTAGCCTTGTTTTTGTTCTAACCTACTGATTTGAGCTGAATCCCTTTTATTGACACCGTTAGTTTTGATCCCAAAGTAACCTTAATGCACCATTTTAAGATGAAAAAGTGAAAACAATGGTAAAAGTAGATTGGGTGAAAATGCTTGGTTTGGTGGTAAAGAAAGAAAAGAGGTAGAAAAATGGTGCCCCATAAGTTCTTAAATCTGTGATTGTCCCTAGTCCCTTGGACACTATGCACTTCAACTAAGGTTAAAAGCCTAAGTTGAAGGTGGATAATTCAGAGAATACCTTAATAATGACCTTGGTCCTTACAAGGGCAACGTACACCTTAACTCGTGATAAGTCCATAAGTTGAGGGTGGCTATTGTTAAGTGTGAAAAAATAGAGAAAAAGGGGGTGTGTAGAAAATAAGAGCTCAAGGAAAAGAGAGGGCAATGCTTTAAGCACAATTGGGAAAAATATACAGAAAGAGGGACCCAAGGGAAAGAAAAAGTTGTGAATGTAGTAAGAAAATCAAAACATGTGCATTAGGGAAGATGAGTCACTAATTTTACCCAAATATATTCGCCCTTACCTCAAGCCTACATTACAACCCGTTAAAGTTCTTTTTGATTCTTTGCGAAGCACGCTTAATTAGTGGAGATGTACATAATTGGCAAGCTTATCGTTCTCAGTGCATGCATATGTGGTATCCTTTTTGAGTGAGAGTGCTCTGTGTTGTAAAGTCCTAAATTATATTCAATCTGTTGAGTTGAGTGTGAGGACTATTCCTTTGAGTGAGGGGCACTTTTTGTATGAAAGATAGGTGATATTTAATGGTGCACATGAAGCTGAATGCGTAGGTTGCAAAAAGTTGTTGAGTCAGTACTTAAGTTATATGTTGTATGAAAGTGGGCAAGGCCTATTGTAAGTGAGAACATGCTTGTTTGAACTGATAAATGATCCTTGAAAGGAAGTGGTGGATGCACAAATACCAGCATGAGGGAGTTTAGGTCTAAACTAGTTTAGTAAGTTGTTCGAGGACGAACAAAGCTCTCAGTGTGGGGTGGTGATCTTGGGCGTATTTTGTGTGCCTAAAAACCAAATACCACTTGTATTTTAGCCAAGTTTGAAATCACTTTCGATTAATTTATAGGCATGTCGTGTCATTTGAATTCATTTATACTAACCTACATGATTAGTGGTGTAGGTGAGCTTAAATGGAGGAACGAGCACTAAACAGGCATTGGGAAACACAAAAGGATCAAAGTTAAAAAGAAGCAAGAAAGAAGAAGGAAAAATAAAAGATCAAGGCAGATCTGTACCCAGGGATTTTATTCTTGGTTGAGAATTAAAAGTGGAAACAGAAGTGTCCGTACCCTCTATGTGTCGCGGAGAGGGATTTCTGATTAGGTTTGTGAATTAACATTTGAGACAGAGTGGTCCGTGTTATGGCCGCATCGCGGAGAAAAGATGATTTCCACAAAACGAATTCTAACAGCAGCTCCGCATCGCGCCCCCACTTGCTAAATTTGGCCATTTCAAATTAAATATAATTAGACTCATATTTTATATTATTGGATTGTTCTTTTTTTGGGTTTTGAATAATAATGATTTTGGGAGCTTTCTCATCTATTCCTAGGGTTCAATTCTAAACTCTTTTACTTTCGATCTCTTTATGTTATTTACACATTTCATAATCGAGATTCGCAATACGAGTAGCTAATTTCCCTAATTCTAGGGTTGTGGCTACTGTAATGATTGTATATTATTGAAGTTTTATGGATTGATTTTAACTATCATATGAATCACTCTTATGTTCTTGTTTTTCGTATTTCGTGCTTGATCACCACTGAAATAAACGTCTTGTTTGAATTGAACTCGGGAGTGGAATAAAAGGATAGAACGTGGGGCATGAGGAGCATGATTTTCTCTTAATAATTAGAGTTAATTTGTAGTTAGGATAGGGATATACCTAGAGACCGTGCTTGGTCATTAGACAAGAAGAAATCGTAATGCTCGGTAATTGGTCCGGCCTGGCCTATCCTCGCTCAACGATATTGTTAGGCTACCATTTATCATAGGCAATTAGAGATCGGGAGACCATAATCATATATTTAACTATGTGATCATTGATTCGTTACTTAATTGACATCCATTTAACAAGATAGTATGCATGAATCCTAAAGTGAGCTGCAATCCTGGACTTTACCCAATCATTGTTCAAACCCTTTAGAAATTGAATCATTTTCATTTAGCTTTTAATTAAATTTTAGATTATAAAATTCAATCAATCTTTTAATCTTGATAACACTTGAATTGAAAGTATTGGATAAAATGAAGTATTTTAATTGTGAGTCTCTGTGGATACAATACCGGCTCTTAATAAGAGCTATTTTAATACTTGAACGACCACGTGAACTTGTGTGTGCGATTGGACCAACTCTGGTAGAATGATCAACTAGCCATGAGTGTGATAGATAGGAGCGTTGGTTCCTACATTTATGCGACAATGTAGACACAAATATGCATTAGTATATGAAATGCATTAAGTATCGGGCAATGTGTATAAAAGTGGCATGGTAGCATGAATAGCTTAAAACATGTAATGCTTGATCAATATTTTAACATTTAAAAGCTTCTAGAAGTAACAACTTCCAAATCATCAAATATGATCAATGCATCGAAATATGAGGCATAATAATGCTTTTAAGAAACATAATCGTTTTGTGGGATATTAGCTTTAACCGACAATAAGAGCATGAGAGGTATGTCATGGAATCTGGTATATCCCTCATACCGAAAGAAGGGGATTCTACTTGCCAAGGTAGAACCCGTACACATCATCTTTTTGTAAAGTGGACCCATTATCTAGGTCATTTAAGACAATCCTATAGGGGCACGTAGGTAGGGACTAGAGGTTGCTACTAGAGACTACCATATTTGGGCCTCCACCTCAAAGCTCTCTCGGTGCTAAGTCTAAATCCCAACAGAATAGATAAAAAATCAAATATCATTATAACATAGGAAAGGCAATTATCAATACCAATCAATATCTTAAAGATCAAAACATAGAATATCTCCTTAAATTACAATTCAAACTTGGGTGAGAAAATCTTCCACCAATGTGAATCCATATGTGAGAAATATCTTTCACAATCATAATCATATTTGTATGTGAAAAAACCTTTGACAACAATATTTATACTTTCATCTAAAATCACCCTCTCATCATAAACATAATTTTCATAAGACATGCATAATCTTCAAAAAATCATAGTTCATAGGTTCATAGGTTTATCATAGGTTCATAGTTGAAAATCATGAATCATGCATGGGTCCATATAATTTCAAGTAAATATCATGTAATAACATTAAATCATGCATTAGAAGACTTAATCAACAATAAAAATCATAATTAAATGAAGCTCGTAAAGAATTAAAAAGAACCGTAAGTGATCGATTGAAATTGAAAACCTTGGGGACCTCATGGAGGAATGGAATCCATGGGTGAATACTAGGGGTGGACGTTCGGTTCTTCGGTTTGGTTTAATCAAATTTTGGTTCGGTTCCTCGGTATTCAGTTTTAGAAAAGTATGCACCATAGTTCATACCAAACTAGATCGGTTCGGTTCGGTTCGATTTTTTGTACTTCGGTTCGGTTTAGTTCGGTATTTTTAAATCGGTTTTTCGGTGTGAATAAAAATAAAGAGGGAATATCATAAAGTGTTGAGAGTTTTTCTATATGATAAACTGTTTCTAACATTATTAGCATATATGCCATGTTGCTGCTCTAGCGGCCAGCCAACAATATGCGATAGAATCAGCCATAAGGCAATCAACAGACATTGAAAACATGAGGCCGCCCAGGTCTACTTTACTGTGTTTTATGACTTTGTCACTTAAAAATTGAAATGGGCCATATTATTAACTAATTAAGTACTATAATTTAAATATTTTAAAATTTATTTAATAAAACTTTGGTTCTTCGGTGCACCGTAGTTTCGGGACCCTTGCACCCAACTCCGAACCAAAGAATCGAAGTTCCAAAAATAAAGAACCGACATCGAATTGAAACACCGAAGAACTGAAATAATTCGATTTGGTTTGGTTTTTCGGTATTTATTCTCACCCTTAGTGAATACCCACATACCTTGCTACTTAAAGCCCAAGATGAATGGGTAGATTTAGGACTTAAAATCTTTATATAGGGCTTAGGGTAGAAACCAAAACGACATAGTATAGGTTTAAAACATTTAGAAAAAGATTTGAAATCCCTTAAAAATAAACTGTCGGACGGGTCTACAGGCCAAACCTACAGACTGTAGATTTTTCTTTGGTACCTACTAGTCAACAGTATACCAAGTATTGGGACCTTAAAAATATCCAACTTTTGACGGAACCCTTCTACGGTATGTAGACCCTAACCATAGAACTCAACTTGGATATTTAAATTTCACCAAGTCTGGATTGCTTCTACGAAAGCTATCTATTACCAGTACATAACTCAACGGACCGTCCTGGTTAACCGTATAATGAAGTACTGAAACTTGATTTTCAAAATTATTTTCCTCCTTTCTACGAGACTGGTTTACAACCCATAGAAAGTTCTATGAACTGTAGACTTGTCTTGTAGAATTGAACTAGTAGCCAAAATTCATGCAATATTTTCCTTTTTGAAATTGAGTTGTTACATAAGGATATTACCATTTCCATATCAATGCACAATTCACAAGAACACAAACATCAATAATGAATCAATAAATATTTTAGATCATCCTCAATATATCACACAACAATATATAATCAAGCTGCCTTTTATTACCCTTTTTTTTCCCATTAGGATCATTCAATATGAACAAGTCAACCCATCACGAAGTCCCATTACTCCACAACACGTATAACAAAGAAATACACGATTCTATATACTTAAAAAGGGATCGAGAAATTCACTTACCTCAAATAATCAAACAATTACTCTAGGACTTGAGCCTTTCTCTTTTGTTGGGCTTCCAAATAAATGAGATCTATTCAAATAAACAATCATAATAAGATTTTGAAACTAACAACACACATATTATTATATGTCTAGCCTAGACCCAAAAACTCACCCAAATCTATAATCAAGTTCCTAAATCTTGATACCAATTAATATATCGAGTATCATATTCCTAAATTTAAGCCTAGGATTAAGTCTCAATTCCTACGAATATTGTAAATTTGATAATATTCAAACAACACAATATATCTAATATTCAATTACATTCATCCAATATTTCAAAAAGAAATCGAGAACTAAATTATCATAGGCCATCGATGCATAAGGATACCTTACTGAAAGCTTGGAAAACTGGCCAAAGGAAACGACCAAATAGCTTCTCAAAGAAAGAATGAATCAATGTCATATCACCTCACTATCAAGCAATCATCATCTCATAATTTAATAACCCACTAATTCTACAATTTTCCCTGTAATTATTTAATTACCCATCAATTAGAAAAATCTTAGTCCAGTTGCATCTACACTTACACTATAATAAATACTCACTATCCTCCAACTCCAAGTTGCAATGCTTGTATTGAAGGAACTTTGGAAATTTGGAAATCGTCACCGGAAGACGATGCCACTTCGTGTTGATGCCGCAAGTAAGTTTCTCATATATTTCTCTTTCTTTTCTAAATTAATTACGTACTAAAAGTGGCAAGCCCTACTAACTTATATATATATATATATATATATATATATATATATATATATATATATAAGCTAGATGGTATATGGTTATAATTAAATTATGAACTTGGCCCATTAACCACCAAGTAAAAAAATAATTTATTTAATAAATATCCATTAATGAAATAACCATAGTAATCGAATACTTTAAAATTCTCAAATCAACATCACCAACTGATCGAAAATGACTCAAGACAACTATCTGAAGGGGTAAAATCATAATTTTATGAAAATTTCCTATCCAGGTCATTACAGAAAGTGTATGTCAATTTAAACAATTCACTTTCAATTGGGGGGGAAGGTGACTTAACCCTTTTTTGCTTTGGTAGGAAGACTCAAGTGTATGAACCTTTGAGGTCCCGAATGGTGATTGAACCTCACCCCTATTTCCAAGTATGGTTGGAATTGATGAGTGGATAAGACAAAAAAAGAAGTCCAAAAGCACATAGGTTATCTCCCCTCCTTATTGAAAATGGAAGCTTGGCCAAATATGATTAGGAAAATGGTAAAGTTTTGGAATAGTGAAAATATGGTGTGGAGATGATTCCAACTATTGAAGAAGTTCTTGCAAGTTATGAGAGTGTAGGCATGTTCAATAAAAGGAAAAAGATGCCCGATAGTGATTTATTGATTCCTAAATCATGGGACTTCAAAAAAATCAAAGGAAATATTTTCACTTGTCAAAGTCGAATGGATAGATAAGCTCCCAGACCAAACATTCCACTTCGCAGGATTTATTGTTGATTTGGAAGTGCAAGGGCCTTCGAGAAATTCAACTAAGAGTTCACTTCTGAGCAAACTTGGAAAGAAGTGCGCTTTTGCTTTTACGGTATGCTTGCTTGGGTCCATGGTCTTTCCTCAAGGCCACTATCCATCCGAGTGTGGTAATGACTAATCATAGCGTATTATGTGGGGTAAGCGTGGGATTGGTGACCAAATATTGCACTTTGGCGCCTATGATTGTTGCCGACATTTACAGAGCTTTGGATAAGTCTCAAAGCGTAAAGCGCTTCTTTCAAGGTTAAAACCTAATACTATGGTGGATTATGAAACACTTGCTTAAAGTGCATAAACTAAAAGAACCAGATCCCAAAGTTCGAATGAATAAATTTTCATTTCATATTATGTGGCCATATCTTAACCATTTCAAGAAAAGGGAGGGTCAAGAATTTTGGTTTCCAAGGCTTCAGGGGTTAAGAGATAAAAATGTGCAATGGGCAATTGATGATCATGTTTAAGAGAAACTGTACTTCTAGGTGAAGAAATCCATTTCTTAGTATTCACCCAATCTTATGCTCCCTCTCGAGTTTTGAGGCAATTAAGAGGTAAACAATTTCTCCCTCAAACTGGAGATAGGAAGAAATTTGTAACGGACCACAAGAATGGCCAAGTCGCTTTTTCCAGAATGATCATTCGAGAATGGAAAACTTGAAAGGTGATGGGTGACCCGACTCCAAATAGATTTTGACGTGAATGCAGTTAAGGTTGGGCACCGGACCGAGTTGGACTGGTACCGATCCGGTGCCATTTCGATTCATTCCGGTCCGGTACCAATCCGGTTAGTTTCGGTCCGATAGTCTTCGGGATGGAATGGGACACCGTGAACTGGTACACGGGATGGAACGGTATCACAATTTGATATAAGTGTCCCGATACCCGTTTATCCCGATTTATTCCGGTTCCGTTCCGGTCCGGTTCTAATTAATTAACTTTTTATTAATTAATTTATATTTTATACTATAGTTTATATATAAAAAAATAAAAAAATATATGTTAGCTTAGCTTTCCCAACTCCCAAACAGCAGCTTTTCAGAAAATCTGCTACCCCCTGCCCCTGCCCCAACGGAAATATTTTCAATGAATATATTTTCCAATTCCAACACATAATCACAATTTCTAAAAACTATATATACTCCCTCTCTTTATATTTTTAATTACAATTTACATATTTACAATATTTAACAATTAGCAATCATCAATTTCTCTCAATTCTCAATCTTTCTCAAAGTTTCAGACTTTCAATTTTCAAGTTCCAAATTTCCATTATATTATTTTGTAATTGTGAAGATTTCAATAATCATTTGGTGAATTTTGGAGTAGGAATCTTCTTCAAACTTCAAGTTTCGACATCAATTTTTCAATTTTCGGTTATAATCATTTGTTATCTACACAAACGTTTGGTAATTTCGTTCCACTCTCTAATCTTATATTTATTTTTTGTATTTATTATTTGTAAGTTGTTCTTGTTATATTTTATTTGTTCTTGTTAAATTTCGTATTTAATAATTTATAATTTTATATCATGGAGTATTCTAAAAAATGTATTGTACACGGAGTAAAAAATATGTTTACAAAAAATAAGAACGGTTCTAGTTCTTCTAAATCTAAATTTCCTTTTGTTAGAATGAATACTGATGAATTTACTCATGTGAATGAAACTAGTTTTTCTCGTCCCGGTCCTATAGAAAATAATTCGGATACTCCTATAATTCCCGAAGAGGTTTATGAAAGACATTATGGTAATTATCAAGAAAATGAAGAAGTAGAAATTGATGGAGAAGATTTAGATGATATACCGACTAGTCCCGACCTCAATAGTACTGAAGTTCCACCTCAGGAGGACAATCCTCCGGTTGAAACTAGTCGTCCCCCTATTGTTCCAACTAGAGGTAAGACCAAGGTACAATGTACTTTAAAATCAAATGTGTGTAAATTTTGTTATTTGAATGAAGAAAATCTTTTAGTATGTGTAATCTTTGTAAACAACATTTTAAATATAAATCTGGTGGGAGTGGAGGTTCAACAGGGGGATTAAAAAAGTATTTGATGCAAAAACATAGTAAAGAGTGGTTTGCATATTTATCTTCTCTTAATGTTTATGCAGATTCTAGCATTGGAGCATCGGCTAGAGGGTCAAATATAGTTCAAGGTGAATTAAATATTTCGAACCTAAGTGGTCCTCTTACACATCAAACCTATAATAAGGATCATGATCGTGAAATTTTGCAAAAATGGTTGTTGTTTGTGGTTTGCCTTTTAGTTTTGGAGAACATCCGGGTTTTATTGCATATATTCGTGATACATATAATCCTAGTTTTAAAGATTTATCAAGAAGCATGGTAAAAAGAGATATTTTTGAATTTCAAGAAAAACATTGTCAATTTTTGCGTGCATATTTTGAAATAATGGATTGTAGAGTTGCTATTACCACTGATATGGGTCGTTGTCCTAATGGTTTTGATTATTTAACTGTTACTGCGTATTGGATTGATTATACTTGGAATTTACAAAAAAGAATTATCGGTTATAAAATTTGTCAACAGAAAAAAACTGGAATGTATATTGCTACTACTGTGTTGGAAATTTTAGATTTTTTTGGTCTTTGTGATAAAGTCATTAGTATTACTTTAGATAATGCTTTTGCTAATTTAAATGCTATTATTATGCTAGAACCTAGAATTTGTCCTATTAGTAAATATGCTTTTCATGTTAGATGTGTTGCGCATGTATTAAATTTGGTTGTTAGTGACGGTGTGAAATTATTTGAAAATAGTTGTGACAAAGTTGATAATGCTTGTTTTTATATTTTTCATATGCATAGTAGTAGTAGAATTAATCAATTTAAAGAGATTTGTAATGCATGTAAACTTCCGTTTAGAAAAGTTCCGAAACATGTAAAAACTAGATGGAGTTCCTTTTATGATATGCTTGAAGTTGCTTATACATATAGAGAACCTATTAGTATGCAATTTAATAGTCATAATGCTTATCCTGAATTAAAACTTAATGATAGTGATTGGGATGAAGTAAATGAACTTAGAATATATTTGAAATCATTTTATGATGCTACTAAAAATTTTTCTGGAATGTATTATCCTACTATTTCCGAAATTTTAATACATATATGTGAGATTTCATCTCTCTTTTTCTGAATATAAAACAAATGAATTATTTACTAGTGCTATTGAAGTTATGATTACAAAATTTAAGAAATTTTGTTTTCGTATCCCTCAAATTTATTTAACTGCAATTCTTTTCAACCCTGAATATAAAGAATATGATGCAAAAGCTTTAGTTGAATGCATTTATCAAAATTTAGATATTAAACCAGAAGAACAACCTGATTTGGTAACATGTGAAAATAGTATAAAATTACTTGCTAAAGAAATGTATGATAAATATTGTTCCCTAGATAATGTTGAAAATCCTCAAATGTCTATGCCTCGAGTTGGTGCCCATGGTAGAGTGAAATATAAACTTGGTCTCGACTCTTCTAATAAATGTGAATTTGTTAAATATCTTGAACAGGGTTCAGATAATATTACAAACCAGGAAGGTATACCACAACTACTGAACTGGTGGAGGGCTCGTGGAACTCAATTTCCAAAACTTAGTAGGATGGTGAAGGATGTGCTTGCAATTCTAGGATCATCAGGAACTTTAGAGGCAGCTTTCAACGCGGCAAGATTTCAAATTGGAGACCACAGATATTCGTTAGCAGAAGACAGTTTGGAGATATCGGTGCCTTTTAGAGATTGGATAAATGCTGAGCATAGAAATCAAGGACTTCCAAAGTTAGATAGTCAATATGAACTTTTCATAGATTTAGCCATTGGATGTGGTAGTGACGATGGCATGGAACTTCAAGATCGTCAACGAGCTTTACCAAGACCAGTAGTTGATTACGGTCAATCTATTGCTGAGTTAGAGAAAGGCTTTACGGGACTATACAACTATTAATATTACATTTGAGGCTTAGTTGAAACAGAACCCTTCCTAGAAGGTGGCTACGTAAAGTATGCACTCTACTAATAGTTGTAAATTGTAATTGTAATTTGTAATACAAATTTAAATAAATTGGATTGATATTTTTTAAATTTGTCATTTGTGTCATTGTTTTATCCTTATTTTTATTTATTTTTTTAAAATTACAAACTTAAGTTATTTAAATAACAAGTTATAAATATAACTTATAAGTTATAACATATTAATAAGTAATAACTTATAAACTTAAAAAGATTCAAATCTTGAAATTTGAAAACTAAGCTAAAAAACTTTTTAAAAAAACTTGTAAACTTAATAGGTAAAAAATTTTAAAAAAAATATCTTTAAAATAAACTTAAGTAAAATTACATTATAAATTTCAAAACTATTAATTTATAGTTTAAACTTAGAAAACAAAAATCATATTTTCGTAATTCAAAAAATCAAAATAACTAAAAATTTTTTTTAATCATTTTTTGAAATAGCTAGATGTGTCGTCTCGTTTATCTCATCCCGTTCCATTCCGGTCCGTTCCGGTTCCATCCCGTATATAGTGGGATGGGACGGAATCGAGTATTAGTCCCGGTAATTTCAATCCAGTTCTTCCCGGTACCGATCAACAAACCGATCAAACCGTCCCATTCCGGTCCGTTGCGCACTCTTAAATGCAATGGTGCTTACTAAGAATGGTTGAAGAATAACCTTGCCGGAACCATCAAGCCCGACCCAAATATCTCCCATTGTATCAAAGACATTTACACTGAGCATCAAGTTCTATGCCACCCACTTCAAGAAAGGTACGAAGAAAATGAGTTGGCCCAAGTTGGATGAACATACACTTTATTTGGCAAGAAGTTGATGTCGCTAAAAGAGCAAAACATGATGGAGGACCAGGGGCGATTTGAAGTTTGTCATCATCCCTTACGTGAGATCAATTGAATTTGTACTTTGTTTTGTTATTTGTGTTTCTAAACTTGTATCTTTATGGGATAAGCCACAAGTACCCCCCTATATTATGACCGAAATCCCAAAGACACACTTTAACTAAACTAAGGTCCTATTACTCCTAAACCCATATTTTTGTAATTTTGTACAGCTTTTTAGCTTACGTGGCATCCAAACATTTCCCATGCGCCTCAACTACGTAGAGTCATGGAGTGTGCCACATAAGCCAAAAGGTGTATAAAATTACAAAACAAATGAGTTCGGGGGTAATAGGACCTTAGTTTAGTTAAGACGTATTTCTAGGATTTCGGTCATAGTGTAGGGGGGTACTTGTACCTTATCCCTCCTCATTATGATGTTTTGTTAAACATTTTTGGGTTTTATCAATGAAATTATATTGGGAATAATGGTTTGTCTTAAAAGGCATACATATCCTTCAATTCATTAGGGGACTACATATTAATTTAGGACGCACAATAATTGTTTGTATGCGACGTGTTATTATTGTTTAGGTGAATATGTTGCTTTGAATAATGACATTCTAGCCCACCCTTTTTTCAATTTTTTTCTAAAAAAAATAATCCTCATAAGCACAAAAAGTAAGTCACTATCAAAGTTCGTCCAAAATACCCTTTGAGTCTTGAGTTTCTCAATCAAATCTGAATTCCATTACCAAATCTTAAAGCCTTGTTCTTTTATCTTCGTGAAAGGTTGAAGTTGATGCCAATATGGGGAAAAGATCAGAACATTGAGGTTGAGGAGACCGAAGAGGTACTGATGATGAGACTGTACCGAATCAATTACTAGATCCATGAAGTAGAGATAAAGACTCGGGAAGTGGACATGGACAACGTGATCGCGCTAGAGAAGAGTATTGAAATGGATGCTAAGATGGAGATTATTAAAGGAAAGTTGGCTAGGGTTGACGAGTTGATAGCCATAACTTTAAGAAAAAAGAATGACAAAACTCTTAAGATTAGGAAGTTGCACAAAGAATACACCTCCACTATAGAAGGGATTGACATGACTGCTGCCGAAAGAAATAAGTCTGAAATTTATAAGAAGAAGTTCAGAGAGGGAACTAATGATGCGACCTTTTTTCTAGAACGACTCATAAAAGGGGATGAGAAGATCACCCTTTAGGTTTACTTTCGGGACTATGATCTGGGTCCCAAAGTCATTTCATGTGCTACCATTTATCAAACCCTTTGTGCTATAGGCACCCTACATCCCATCAAAAGATCTAGCTATAGTGTTGAACCCAAAGATGCACATAAGAAGTGTGCTTACCATCAAAATTAGAGAGGTCACACTACAGATGAATGCTTGGAGCTAAAGACTATGATTCTTGGCATGGTCAACAACAAAAGAATCAGTCACATGTTGGGCCCTCAAACCATTCTTGCTTGTGATCAAGTGGAACTTGACATGCCAACCACGAAGGACATTTTAATCCACACTTATGACTTCACAACTTTCGTGGAGTCGTATTTGAGCATCTACTACAATTTAGTTCAAAGAAAGATCCTAATCCCTGCCAAAAGGAAGGAAAAAATAGCCTTTACTCTCTGGAGTGAAGATAATTAAATTTGTCCCTATTGTGACACCAAGGGTTATGACATCGAGAAGTATCTCACATTCCATTGTGATTTGGAGTGCTTTGTCAACAAGGAAAAGATCCATCTTGAGTGACCTCTTTGATACCAGTGAAGACTCAAACTAATAATGAGATTAGCGAGTTTGGAAAAGAAGCCTTAGGAAAGGCATAGTACGTGTTTCTAGAAGTTTTTCTTGTTGTCTGTTTTCAATTTTCTTGTAATGAAGTCATAAATGAATGAAGTATCAATTATTCTCATAAAAAATAGAGCTACATAGGGCATGAATTCTCTTTTGTGAGATACATAGGTAGCCTTTCAAGGCCAGACCCCTGTCTTTGAATTTTTTTTATTTTTTACCTTTGGTACTAGAAAGATTTGAGACTACATATCTATCTTCATCAACAAAGATTAAGAGAGAAACAAGAAGAACTTGGCTCAATGCAAGTCAACCTTCCTGACTCTTTAGTCAAAGTTTGAACGAGGAGGCCTTGGAATGGTTCACCTCCCAAAACATGAAGCAATGCTCTAGTTGGAATGCTTTAGCTAAAGACTTTATTGAGAGATTTGGTTATAACGTAGAGATCATTCCAGACAGATATTCTTTGGAAAATATCAAGCAAAACTCCACCAAAAACTATTGTGAGCATGCATACGGGTGGAGAAAAGAGTCCGCTAGAGTTTAATCTCCCATGTTTGAAAAAGATATCACCGAAGTATTTGTGCGCATCCAAGAGACAGAATACTTGTCATGACCTGATTTCTCAAGTTATGATGGTACCTACTACACCCCACTAGTAGGTAAGCCTAACCCTTAGTCCGGAGCCATAAGCAACATACTATCAAGTGGAAGCCAACAACAAGAAGCATAAAGTTCAAAACAAGCGAAGAAATGGTAAACAATATAGAGATACAAAACAGAAACCATCCCAAGACTTGGCATCAACCAGTAGTCGAGAGCATCTAATCCAAAATAAGAGTACAAGGATTTTACAAATACAAGATAAGTACAAGATGTCTCTCAATACATTATAAAGATTATGCCTAAAGCATAGTAAATGGAAATCAGCAACTCCGAATGCTAGGAGCTCACCCTAGTCTCCAAACTCCAAGCTGCTCCGCACGATGATAACACTAAAATGTACTATTTAAAACCAATTAAAAGAGACAACGGTCATTGTTAATAAAAATACCTAACGAAGAGTTGAGGTTGAATCCCATATGGAATGATACTTCGTAGAGAATTTAGTTAAGAAGTATGGATTGTAAAATCATTCATTTGTATTAGTAATGATAAGTGGGTGGATGATTCCACCAATTTAACAAAAGGATTTGATTATCAATGGTCACAATTAAACTAAAATTACCAAAAATTCAAGAAAAACAAGTAATCTAGGGGTGTGGGGATCAGAAATCAATGTCACATAAGGGTAATTGTGTAGCTCTATAGTGATGAACATTCATGAATAGGCTAGGTCATCTTCAATGATGCTAATCTTCTTTCGATCTCATAGCATCCTAGCATAGAATATCCTTTCGATCTCATCTATATGTCAATGTAAACAACCAAATACTTACTTTATTCTCTCTTTCAATGCAGAAATAGGGCATATGGATTCGACCCATAACCTCTATTTTTCAAGCAAGTTACAAACATCAAACCTAAATTGCTAGTATCGGACTAATTACCTAGTCCAATAAATCTCTTTCGAGTGTCGACCAGAGATTGAAAGTAGGATTTAAGTTTGAACCTTAACCCATAACTTAACCCCATGCTAATTGACCCAAATTCATGTACGAATAGCAGCAAAAAACATCATAACACAATACCCACTACATTAAATCAACACCTAACTCCATAGTTGTACCCATAGATCTTGGGGTTTTAGCCACCCACCACAAAAAGTAAAGAAATTATACCTTTCACGAAAGCAGCCATGGGTAACATGAAATTAAGCAATTACAAACAAACCAACTTTGAATTCAACTTCAATTTGTCAATTTCAAGAGCAAAGTTGAAAAACCCCAAAGACTAGAAAGTGTTCTTCACAAAGTAAAGTGTTTCTCTCTCTAGAATATTCACAAGTTCCTTCATAATTTTCAACTCTCAATCTGAAAGTTTCTTTTTTGCTTTCTGAACTCAATTTTTTTCTCTCTCCTTTGGGCTATTTATAGCTTCCCAAAACTCAGCACGCTACCCTTTGGACGACGTTAGTCGAGCTCACTGAGTATGTTCGGCGAATCGCCGATTATGCTTCAGCTCACCTTGTTTTGCTCTAGGCTTCAAATGCTTGAACATTAGTTAGCGAGTTTGTTTGAGTCTGCCGTTCACATTCGGGGTATCGCCAAGTACAACCTTAATTTGCCTTTCGAGCCTTCAATTTTTCTCCTTGCACTGTCACTTTCGGCGATGATCAACAAAGGCGTCCTTCTCATTCAGCGAATCATCTTTTCTTTTGGAGTTCGACAACATGTCTCGATAAACACAAGTGTTGTGCACTATCGCTTTGGGTGAGGTCATGCTCACTAGGCGATCCACATTTCTTGTTTGGCGATCATCAATGTATAGTTTGCACTTTTTTTACATTTTTGTCCATTCTTTCAAACATTCATCCTTGCCTTATCTATTAGCCTTCATAGCTGCAAATCATCAAAGTATAATCAGAATATGACATAATTAGGCATTGAGGACACTAATTATTGATCTATATAGGCTTCAAATGAGTGCAAATCTACCACTCACCACACGAATCCAAAGCAACGATGATAACTCAAACTAGAATTTGTAGGGAGCAAAAGTGTAGTATGAGTACCAAAAATGGTACTTAGTAGGCATCGACTAACTGAGCTCAAAGATAACGCAAGCATAAACAACAAGTAACAAGAAAAACATTTCACAAATAACTAAATAGGGGATGCTAAAGTAAACATGCAAAATAGAATAAAGACAAGGTACAAGGGGTAAAAAGCTGAGTAAAAAACGTACTTAGACCACAAGCCAACAACCTACTCATAAGCAACTAAAAAACAAAGTCAACCACCCGGGGCCACCGGGACCTACAACCACAATTCTAAAGTCAATCCTATCAACTAACAAAGAAAGAGATAATAGAGAACAAAATATAATCAAATAATAACCTGGCCGGACCCTCAAATGCCCGAAAGGTACAAACAACAAACATAACCCAACTGACCCCCATAAACCGGATGGTACAATCAACAAACAAGTATATTGGTGATAGGAAATTCATATGAGTGCACATGATGCAATAGGACCATTAGAGAGGTGCCATGAAACTCGAGCTCCCAACCCAAGTAGCCATGACCATAGTCAACTCTCACCCCAGCTAGGAAGAGTGACAAATCATTCCAGGTTGCCCTGCCAGTCAGTTCACTCTCAGCCCAGCTAGTAAGAGTGACTCAGGTCGTGTCAACTATGAAGAGGATCTGAATATATCAAGGCCGCCTATCTAAACAGTCCACTTCTTGGGGAGTAAGCCACCTAGCTAGTAAGAATGATCTGGGGGCGTGTCGACTCCAAAGAGAATCTCAAAGTAGTCAGAATCATATAAGAAAATGTGTCGAAGCATTGTCTAGTCAAGTAAAAACTAAGTAAATCCTAGATGCCTCTAAGGTCTCAAATAGAAAAGGAGCACGTCCCCAATGTATCATAAACTCAAACACTAGTAATCAAGTCATCCAGGTAGTACAACTCCCATTAAAACCAGTTTAGGATAAAAATCGAGTAAAATAGTGTTTCATTATGAATGATAAATACGCCAATGAACCGGGGTTGTACCACGAAACGTGTGAGAATGAACAAACAATGCAATGTATGCCATCAACAATATTCACTCAAGTCAAATAACCATACAACCAATTAAAACACGCTACTAAAGGGAATAGTACTATCTAGGGTCTAACTGTTCCTCGCATATGACCTCGAGCCCAACAATATAACCAAGCTTAGGTAACAGTACCACAAGTTTGCCACTAAACAAAAAGCGAAGGGACCAGAGAAGAGGTCTCAAAATAATAAAAAGGGGAACCAACTTAAGGGACGACAACCTACCCCAATTATACCACCCTATTCCCTGATTGAGCATAGCTAGGACCAACCCACGGCTACAATGAACCACCAAGGTCACAAGCACAAACTCAAGGAGAACAACCCAATACAAGCTCTACATAGAGCAAATCCAAACTATGAAGACGGTAGAATACATTCTAAAGCACCTAAGGTCAAACCTAGTCTAAGGCTACAAAACACCAATCTTAGAAGGGTAACCAATAATATCTACACCACAATCAAGGCTACCAACCTAAACTAAGGATCCCAACACCCCCATTAAGCCTAAGGCTCTTAGAGAATCTAGAAAAGATAGAATAACAGGAGCAAGGCTAGACACCCGACAAATACCATCCAAAATTACATGAAATCTATACTAGACATGATCTAAGACGCTCAATCGATAGAGTAGACCGAAGCCTAGCTCAATGTCGATCACGAGCACTCCAAATCCACCACACACAAGCTATCCGCCCCCGGAATGCCTCCAAAAACCACCACACCATCAAATTATCAATCACAATACCATTATGGACCTTTTGACACTAAAATCTCAATAACTGGAAACAAACCAAAATTCGAGTCCAAATGGGAACTAGGGACCCACATTGAGACTCTTAAAATTGACTTCGTCAAAAAGTCTTAATCGACTAACCAAGCTTGTGTCCCGGAATAGGACCCAATTATGTGTCTGAATCAGCCCAAACACACGCAAGAAACAAAAACCCCATTAAAGAGACGAGGCAGCCTACATAATCAATATTTTACCTCAAATTTAGAGAATTCAATAATTTCCTTTCATAGACTCATGAAGCCACGAAGATTCTGGACGCCCATGACTTTGAATCACCTCAAACGGAGCTCCCACACTCGAGTTATCGTGATTTGAAGATTGGAATTTGGGCTGATTCGCATCACTATTATTAATTTAAAGGGTGAGTGACTTGACCATTGCGAACGTGGCCAGGCGAGCCTTAGGGCTTCACTAACGCGTTGACATCCTACGAATGCGGTCGACTACCAAGGCATCATGAATGTAGCCCTAGGCTCATCGAATACGGGGTCTAGGCAACAACCCTTGGTGAACGCGGCCCTAGGTGCGCAAACGCAAAGGCCTCACATGGCTGCACAAGCAACACCCACATTAGTTGATATGCTTAGACCCTAAATTCTCCGACGGGGTGCCCGAGATTCATTCGGAATCCCGTGCATACAGATGAAATATGTTACCCTATCATATTCAGCATTCCAGACTTAACAGGATCATCTAAACTTCTATATGAGGTCGTCTCGATGAAACGTGGGTCCTACCCCCAAGTTCCATTTTAAGCTAAAAAACCATAAAAGGCTCAAAATGAGATCGGAAGCCTAGGAAACCGCGCGAAAGGTTATTCTAAGCAAAACTCGATAATCTGGAGATAATCGCGCTAACGGTATTCTCACCTGAGCACGTTTACCAAAAATGTTGACCAAAGTCAAGCCTTGGCTTAAGCTTCCAAGTTAAAATGCCTAATGACACAAACTTACCAAAAGTCTTGTGACCTGAACCAACCATGCCTCTAGCCTAAAATAGCCCTTTCAGAGCTGATGAAACCGTCAGAATTACATTCTAAAGCCTTCTTCTTAAAATTTTTATTGAAGTTGGAAATTCGAAAAGGATAGAGGTCATATCAGAGGACGTTGAAGGAGCCAAGGGCTTAGATGGACCAGAAATCGAGTATGTGTAACCTCTAACACCAATTCCTAAACCATCGCTTCTATTTTTGTTGTTGTTGTAAAAGAAGGTTGAGGATCGTAAGTTTCTGAAATTTATTTATACGCTTAAGCAACTTTCAGTAAATATTCGGTTTGATGAGGCCTTAGAGCAGGTTCCAAATTATGTATAGTTCATGAAAGACTTGGTTACAAAGAAGAGGATAGTTGACTTTGACATGGTTGATGATCTGCATCATTGTAGTGCTAAGGTCCTTAGTTCAGAAGAACGAAAATTCGATCACGTTCACTATTATTTGTACTATTGGTGCATTTAATATTGCCAAGGTGCTATGTGATTTGGGGCCAACATCAACCTTATGTCACCAGCCATTTATAAACATTTGGGCATGGAATCCCTCAAACCAAGTACTATGCATACTGTTGATGACTGATCCCAAATAAAATACTATGCATATTGTTGATGACTAATCCCAAACCAAGTACTATGCATATTATTGATGGTTAATCGATAAGAGGCAAGTAGGTATTTTGTGTGACGTGCTGGTAAGAATTGAAAGTTTCATCTTTCTAGTAAACTTTGTTAATTTAGATTTCGATGTGGACTTTGAAGTTCTCATAATTTGAAAAGACCATTTTTGGCCACAAGCAAAGCGCTTGTAGACATGGAAAGTGGTGAACTCAAATTTTGACTGAACAATGAGGAGGTGAAATTCAATTTGTGTCCTATGTGAATCAACCACAAAATGGTAGTGTTGTTTCAGTGATTGATGTAGCTGAAGTAAAAAACCCTTGAATTCAATTATACATCAAGATCAAACTCAAAAGACCTGGAATTCAAATACAAGTTTAGAGCAAGACCACAAAAATCGAGATCAAGCTCAAAACTCTTAAATTATATATCCGAAAAGAAGAATTAGAGGACTCGTAGAGATTGTAACACTCTATTATATATGTAATAAAATAGTGTTGATTGCTGATATTTCCCATGTTGATTATTATTACCTCAATCTGAATTTTACTGTTCACTAATAACTAAGAGCGTATGATCATATTTCTTTGTAAAATTTAAAAAAAAAAGTTATTTTTGTGAAGTAGTGTTTGACCATTAAAACAAATTTGAGTTGTTATGACATTCTATAAGTAGCCTAGGGGTTGTGTTGTAGCTAGTTAGAGTCATGCGAGTATTAGTAATGTAGGGATTAGTTATGACAGAATCTTTATATTATTTTATGTAAAATATTAGTTATGGAAATTGTTGCATCTTCTATCAAGTATAAACTTGTAAATAGATTCTCTCATAACTGAAACATATATTTGTTATTCAGATATATAATTTGCAAATCAAACATTGTATTAATTTTATGCACGAATAATTTACCTTATAATCAACTACTGAACATGATAAGATTTCTTATACAAGATTTATATATGTATAATTCACCCTCCAAACCAGTATATATATATATATAAAAGAAAATTCTAGGCCCGCCTACGTGGCACCACCACAAACCAAGATTCCCTTTTAATTTATTTATTTCCAAAACTAGCCTTCCCCTTTCTTGAAAAGTTGTGACTTTTATGAAATATTGTGACTTTTATGAAGATTTTTGACTTTTATTAAAAGTTGTGACTTTTATGAAAAGTTGTGACTTTTATGAAAAGTTGTGACCTTTGCGAAGGGTTGTAACTTTTCCAAAGAGTTGTGACCTTTCCGATAAGGCACAATAAACATTTGTTCGCATTATCTTTTGTTTTCTATAAATAAAGAAATTTCCTCTCATTTTAAAACAACGAAAATTATGAACTTCTTCTTTTTCTTCTTCTGCACAATTAAATATTCGTGTCCTTTGCTTATGTTGAGTGACTCACTACACCATTATTTTTGTATCAATACACTGGAGAATAGAATCGTTTTATCCTGAGAGGATCTATTCCTTTAAATCTTGAGTACTAGAGGGGAATAATTTCCTTAAGGGGACACTGTGCATTCAGTGAGCTTGATTTTCTTCTTTCTGTTTCATTCTATTGTTACAGATGTTGATATGTTTTTTTTACAGTCATTAATTTATGCTTATATTATTAATTGTTGTTTTTGAGAACATGTTTTAAACTTTGTTGTTTATGTTTGTGCAAAGTTATTGTTATAAGCATATGTTAGTACAAATTAAATAACACGTGTTAATTGAGTATTTACACAAGTTTTCTCAACTGAAATTGTTGAAGGTACAGTAAAAAAATTGCTTATAGATCTATACTACCTTCTCTTGAAGACAAAATTCAAATTTGGTATGCCATTGTAAGGACATAAAGACCTTATAAACTTTATCGCACCTTGATGTGTGAAGTGAACCATGAAAAGAAGACAATAATTAATAAACTTTTGACATAAGTTCAAGGATGTGCCGGATGACCTATAGAGGAATAAGAGTAGACTGAAGCCTCTTTTAATTCCAAAGATATAGATAACTACACAATAAATTAATTGCTCATATTCAATATGAAGTATGGACAGATTCTCAAGTTTACTGCAAGTTGTAAATACTTTTCTTGAAGTAGTAGATGTGTTTCTCGACACTGTGATTGGAATAGAAGTGTAGTTTCAAATTGAAATTCATCACTCTGGTATGCTGATTATTAAAAAATACCCAAACAGACTGAATAATTTTGTGTAATATTTTTTTTTTCAAGTATATATAATAAGTTGAATTGTTCTCCAATATGATACAATCTCCCTTTGATTTTTCATTTTAATAATTACTTATGATACATTTAAATGAGAAACTTTAAAATGATATATGTGAAACAAAAGGTAGGACTGAACTTTCTACACGTTAGAATTAAAATATTTGTTCACTTTTTTCAGCCTTTTAAAATTTATTTATCCCTTCACCAACAATTATTTATTTATTAGAAAATTAATATTTCCCGTTGATGTTCATTTGATTCCCAAAAAATATCAAATAGTAACACTTCTTGTAAGCAAAAAGATAAATTATAAAATCAAATTAAAGATATTAATTGAAAGATAAATGATAAGATGTTATAATTATCATTTTTTTATATTATTAATATTTATTAGTACGTAATCTTGTATGTGAGATAACATGGTGTTCTACTTTTTATTATTTTTCAATTTTTTCATGTCGTCCAAAGTTAAATAAAAATCATCGGAAACTGCAAAATAGCAACTTTTTCCATCTCCGCTATTGTTTGTGCTTCTACAACAGCTCTGAGATTTCCCAATTATTAGGGCTTTTTTGCTTTGTTGTTTTTCATTCAGTTCAAAAATGGAGAAAATCAGGAAAGCATCTCATGCTGGTTCTTGGTACACTGATAATCGTAAGTTCCGCCAGTCAATTTCTCTTCCGAATTTCACATTTATTTTCAGTATAGTTGTAATATTTGATTTAACAGATTAATCCTTGAGTATCTTCCTGTAAACTGATATATAGCAAAAACTGTCACTTTTTTACAATAAGGTTTATTTTTGTTGTTACTTTGGTTATTACCGTTTTAGTGGCTGAAAAGTAGTGCAATCGGAGGTTTTGCTTGTTTGAATCGGGCTGGTTTCATAGATTATGCATTTATAGTTTCTTCTGAGTAGCAAAGGTTGGATTGAGTCGAGTGAGAGTACAGTAATAGCAAAGTTAATTCTTCAAATTGGATTGTGCATTAGTGAAGAATCGTTGATTGTCTTTGAAACTATGGTGCAGTGCAGCAAAAACTGGAGGATAAATACGATCAACCATGAGCTTTATTATGTATATTCAGTGTTGTTATATCAATCAATCATCCGTACTGCATCCAAGTTTAGTTGGATGTGGCTATATAAATCCTTTATATCCATTTTGCTACATTCACATGTTTTGTTTCCAACAAACAGAGTGTTTAATGTCATTAGGCTATTTTCATGGTGGCGATCAACCTACACCAGCATCAGGGATTGGGATTGGCTATTGTTAATGTGGTTATGCTTGAAAAAGTTGTTGTAAGCTACAGTACGGGTTTACATATTGTAGTTAGTAGTAATGTGACACATTAGCAATTTACGTCCACAAAAAGACTGGCATTCTAATTCAGTCATGCTAGGAAAAATCAGACTCCCTCTATCCAAAAATAGTTGTTGTGTTTCGCTTTTCGAGTGACAATTTGACCAATCTTCGAAGCTAAATTGGATTAAACCTAATTTAAGATTTAATCAAATTTTAGATATTCAAAAACTACATGAAATGACTGTTACCTTTGTCAAAAAAGAAAAAAAACTTCTTGAAATGTGCTATATGTTGCAATTTTTCTTATATCAAATTATCAATATGGTACAAAAATACTAAGTAACCAGTTTCAAAAAAAGGTATGGGACGGAGGGAGTATAAGCTAAAGATCAGATTCAGAAGCAAGCTGCTGGACATTCCCAGTTAACAGAAGTGGTGCCTTGATATGTTTCTTTATATCTTTCTTCCATCTAGTGTAGGGTCCTTTAGCAAAGGTCCCTTTTCTCAATATTATTATCACGGGTTTTCTTTTTCTCTGCATTATTATTATTTTTGAACTGGGTGGAGCATCTGGGGTCTGAAATTGTCCAAATAGCATGGTGCACAGATCATTTCTTTGTTCAGTCCTTGTCATATGTTCATTCCTATCATTACTTCAAATCAAACAATGGGTTAAAAAATACACCGTGTCCGAACTTCTGTGACATTTTTTCAATTTTAGGATGTTACAAGATGCTTCACCCCATTAGCTTAATAATGTTATTTCATCAGCTTCAAGTATTCAATTAACTACATCAAATTTGAAATTTACGTTGATGTTTTTCCATCAAACTAAATTTTCAATGTTTACTTCAACTTTTTCAACCACTACTACTAATTTAACACAGAAGTCGAGTAAATCTCAAGCTCCATGATGAATGGTACAACATCAACTAAAATGAATATGGAGGGATTGGTATAAAAGCCAAATAGTGATACTTTAGGGAAAGCTACAAATGCCCATTCTTATAATATCTCAACACTTTACTATTTTCCTTGCAGCCCAAGAACTAGCAGAACAGCTTGATGGCTGGCTGAGAGCTGCTGGCCTTGCCAAGTCTTCTGATGTACGAGGTGTAATTGCACCGTAAGTTATAGCCAGCCATTTGTTGCCAATATATAGTGTTGATTGTATGTATCATGTGGTTCTAACTGGTTATGTTAAACCAACTAGTCATGCAGGCTATTCATATTCTGGTCGTGCAGCAGCTTATGCATTTGGGAACATAGACCCGACCAACATGTGAGTTTATTTAAAATGTGCTCTTTCAATTCCGATTTTCGAATGTGAAACCCCACAGGCAGACTAACAAAAGTTCTTTTTAGGAAGTGGGATAGTTACTTGTCACAAGTAAAAAAAATTTATGAAGTGAATTTATATTAGAAAGGCGTCAAGAAGCTGCAAAATTATAAAAAGAGGTGTGTTAGCTCCAACACACCCGAAACTAGACTGAGATCAGGGAGCTAACTAAATCAAAAAGTTGTTCATTGCTATTTACAGAAGTCAAGTTGTTCCAACTAAACAAGTTAAATAAGCATCAAGCTTCAGAGATGGAGTTGAGATTCCATCAAAGCATCTGTGGTTCTATTTTGTTCGAAAACACCAAAAGTTACAAGCAGGAATCATCATGGAGAAGAATTCAAGAGAAATTTTCTTAGAAGTGAAAACATACAAGTGGAAATTACTTACTACAACCGTTCTCAATTGACTAACCAAGGTTGATTTAAGTGGAGATTAAAGAGAAGAAACTTTGAATGTGCTAGTGTTGGAATATGTGAAACATACAAAGGATACATCAAGTTCAAAATATTCTAGAATAGTATTTCCCCTCTCTAAATTGACATTGGACTTTTGAGTGTAAATTAAAGCTTTGAGTCGTCTTACAGGATTTTTGATACTTTCAAAGGAAAAGAACTTTCAGCTTGCGTCTATTCTTGAGTTTTTCGCAATATAATTTGCATTTGATAAAGTTATTGTTCTTTTTTCACTTCAGAAAATTGTCTTAGTAGGTTCTTTAAAAGCAGAATTTGCAACAATGGGGGTTGGGGTGGGGGTAATACTTGTTTGACTTTTTCATGATAGAAAGTTTGCTACCTGAAGAAAGAGCTCACTCATATTGGTGGAGAATTTAAAGAAAGTAGTTGGTCGTTCTTTTTGGTGAGGATTAAACTAAAAAGTCTGTCAAAGAAAATTGGATCCAGGGAGTACTGGAATAACCACTACATGTGATACAGTATTTTGAGCTCTGTACCTTAGTATTTTGAACTCTTGTTTTGCAGTTTTCGGATATTTCTACTCGGTCCATCTCACCACTATTATACTCCAAAATGTGCACTTTCAAGAGCCACAGTTTACGAGACTCCAATAGGAGATTTACCCATTGATGAAGAAGGTATTGCGAACTTCTTCTATTTTCATCAAACATATAAAAAGTTCAGATAGCTGCTATTTGTATAATCCAGGAAAGAACTCTGCAGAAAAGATTTGGAATGGAAGAAATGGAAGTCTTAATTTGAATACTCTCTTTCATTTATATTGCTTGACTGGACTTGCAAGGGCTTACCCCTGACATATGCTAATTGACAGATTACAATTAACCCTTTTGCTTTCATTTTCCAACTTCATCGCACGTTTGTCAAACTAGCAGTTGTTATTTTGTTACCAGTGTTTTGGGAAGCAAGAAGCGGAAAAAAGCGACGAGGGTTCGCTTCACACAAGCGAGAAGAGAAGCGCACACTTTTTTCATATAAAGCGGTATTTAGTGTAAAACTAAAAAAAATTAAATAACTGAATAGAGGTAATATATTCTTAGATTAAAAAGTAAATAGATAGTCAATAATCCTCATAAGTCATAACATATAAAGTAAAAACAGAACTAAATCACAAAAGGATCAAACTCTTATTCTTCAACAAGATCCTCAAACTCTTCAAGTGCCATCAACAAGGGTTCTACTTGGTCATCATCTTCTTCATCATCAGAGGGCTTATCAACAAGGTTTCTACTTGAACTTGAACCTCTAGCTCCTCTTTCCTTGCCCCTTAAAGTAATTCCCCTAAAACCATAAATATTCTCCTCAACACCACTTGCCATAGCAACATCACCATAAGTGAGACTTTCTCATTTGTACACTTCTTCATCTTCATGATTTTGGGGTGCTCCAGTTAACCATTCATTTGCCTCATCAAAACTATCCAACAAAATTAGATCAATGGTATTACGAGCATTGTAACGACGCACCAATGTTCTATTATATTTGATGAACACTAGATCATTGAGGTGTTTCAACTCAAGCCTATTTTTTTTTAGTATAAGTCGTAGAAAGTAATTAATAGGAGGACCTAGGACGATTAAGATACCATTTGATTTAGTAATCATGTAATGTAGTTTCTCACATGCTCATACACGCTCCAATTTCTCTCGCAGCCGGATGCGCTGCAAGTTAAACTTTGCACTCTAATAGCAAACTGTTGCAAGTTTGGGACATTATGACCATATTGCATCCACCATTCAACTGTAGAAGGGTTATTTTAAAAGTTAATGTGTAATAACTTAAAAGTTAGAGCTTTAAACACAATTAAAAGATGAAAGGCTCACCTGATGACCTTAAGGTTCTAGCTCTAATGGCTGATTCAATTCCAAGTAGCCCATCAGCTTTCATTTACACACCATGCTCCTCCCCTATTTTTTCTTGCAAACTTTTATCTGGGATCATCCTCTCAACACATTTATGATATCCCTGCCACACTTCTTCGGTTAAAGTATTCATATCATTATTTTTATAATAGAGCCCTGGGTTCAAAATGTGTCCCGCTTGCATGCAAAGGTTGATGAAGTTGATCTGTCCACCTTGCATTAAAAAGACACTCATATTTCCTTTTATCATAATTGAATGCGTTCTCAATACTTTCTTTGGCCCTGCCCATCACAGTGTTGTGAAAAGCGACAAAAAGCTTCCCTTTAAGCGCGAGGCGAGGTGAGGCGCACCCACTGTGCCATTCTTCCCTGAAGTGAAGCAATAATTAAAAAGCAAGTGCTTTAACTGTTGAAGTGAGAAGCACGCTTAAAGAAAAGGCGAGCAAAAGCGCACTTAAATGAAAAAGGCGCTAATTAGGGTTTCTTAAAAAAATTGCAAGTTTTTTTTAATTTATAAAATATACTGGGTTGCTGCACTTCTACGACTTCAAAATATTTTCCTTCGATTGTTGCGAGGCTGCGAGGTAAGTTCTCTTCTTCTCTTGAACTAAAGGACCACCAACGTTGAGTGTTGAACTAAAGGAAGCCCTACATCATACATCCACCTAGCAAAAGCAGATATAACACGATCCCTTAAAATCTTCCTAGAAGATTCTAAATCAATAGGTCTACCTTTTCTCTTTTCACTTGGTTTTTGCGAGAAATAGAGATTCATAGGACCCTTGACATTGCTATTGGTGAAGGACCCACTCCCACTACTTGAAGGCATCTTTTGACATTTTGAGGGAGGCCCCATTGGCATATTCACTTCAAGTTCATCCATTTCATCATCAACAAGATTAACCATGGATGCTGCATGGTTCATATGAGTTTTAAACTCATTGTTTTTCAGGAAATACTCTTTGATCCCTTACTTCACACTATCCGGGACCTTCAAACATACTTTTACATCTCTATAACCGCCAATAACATGCTTTTTGTGACGAAATATTCTGCCATTGTATGTCACATCACAAAAGATACATTTGACTTTTGTGTTACTGCCCATAGGAGTTCCATACGCCCAAGCCGAATCCCTTTTTTGTGACATTTTGAATAAGAAAATACAACTTTACTCCTTATCAAAAAAAAAAAAAAAAGAAAATACAACTTTACTACAAGCAAAAAAAAAAAAAAGTGTAACTCAATAACAAAACAACAAATAAACTAAGGAAGATATAACAGAGCAACTACCAGCATATGCCATACACTGTATAGAAATAGAAAAAAACAGAGCAGCAATAGAAATAGAAAAAAACAGAGCAACAACCAGAAATAGAAAAAAACAGAGCAGCAACCAAAGAGAAGAAGAGAAAAAAATAGTGCAACAGTCGACACTCGACCAAAGAGAAGAAGAGAAGAACAGAAGAAGAGAACTTACCTCGCTGCAGTCGTAGCCTCATAGCAGTCGGAGGGAAATATTTGAAGTCACAAAAGTGCAACAACCCAGTATATTTTCAGATTTAAAAAAAAAACCTTAAAATTTTTTCTTTTAAAAACCCTAATTAGCGCCTTTTTCATTTAAGCGTGCTTCTCGCTTCAACAGTTAAAGCGCTTGCTTTTTAATTATCGCTTTGCTTTAGGGAAGAAAAGCGCAGTGGGTGCGCCTAGCCTAGCTTGGCGCTTAAAGTGCGCTTTTTGTCGCTTTTCACAACACTGTGTCTTACTATGGTAATGGTGCTGCATATTTGACATACATATTAATATCTTGATTCTCTGTTTATAAATTTGTGATTAGTTCATACTGTGTATTATTAAGAAGAGTAAAGCGAATAATCAGCTGAATTCTTCACATAATGAATAAGATAGTTATACCATATATAGTCTCATATATAACTTTGAAAGATTTCTCTTGTCTATCTACAATGGTGGAACCCATTGATAGGGTTTGTCGAGGAGAAAGACAAGGCTGATGTTAGAGCTGGCAATTTCAGCCCATCTTTATAAAATCAGCCCTTTTTACCCTTATTCAAATGAGTTGGATCACTTGTCTTTGAATTGGGTAAATATGGGTTTCAACTTATTGTTAGCCTATAAAAATATGGATAAATATGGGTATCCATAGTTTGCCATTGTAAGTCAACTCTAATATAAATATATTTCTATAAGAAGGAACCAAAAATACACATTTTAATTAATTGAAGGCTAATGGGGTGTTTGGAAAAGTTAAAAAGTGCCTTTAAGCACTCATTTTTAGGCCAAAAAAGTTTTAAAATAAGCCAAAAGCCAAGAGTAGGGTATCCCCTACTTATGACTTTTAGCTTTTGACTTATAAGTTACTTTTTTATAAGCTTATCGAAACGGGCACTAAATATGTTGAGTCATTTATTCGAAATTGATATTCTCATATCAGTTTTTCAAAAAAAATCAGTTTTGCTCTTTTTTTGCTGTTGGGTTAATTTTTATCTACTGTTTTTCCCCTTTTCTTTCCTTTGCCATTATTTTTCTTTCCATTTTTTGCGTGCTCCTCCTATATCACTAAATTGAAGGATTTTTTTTTTGTTTTTACTTCTACATAGTAGTTTTTATTGTCAATTCGACCATGGAAGTAGTTAACACCTCCTTACAAAAATGGAAAGCAGATGTTTATTGCTTTCAAGAGACTAAGATTAACATGATTGTGGAGGACATTGCTAAATTACTGTAGCCTACTAGGTGGATGAAATGTGGTTACCGGGAAGCTGTTGGTATGAGTGGGGGAGTCCTGATCATGCGGGATAGCAGGGTCTGAAATGGGGCATTAGTAGAGACTGTTTAATTCGCCATCACGTATAGAGATGACTCTGTCCAGAACTCCTTCACTTGGTTCCTCACTGGGGTGTATGCACCCCATACCAGAAGTGAGAAACTAGAATGCTGGGAGGAATTAGCAGCTGTTAAGAAGTTATGTGGGGGTCCATGGCTAGCTTATTGAGACTTCAATACAGTCAGGTTCATGGCAGAGAGGAGCAACTGCAGCAGGATGACAAATGTCATGACAAATTTTTCTAGGTGGATTGAAGATATGGAACTTCATGATCCTCCATTGAATGAAGGGAAGTTCACTTGGTCCAGAGCAGTCAATCATAGAAGTGAAGCTAGGCTGGGCAGGTTTCTGTTTTCTATGGAATTGGAGGAGTCCGGCAAAAGATACTTCCAAGGGTAATATTTGATCATTGCCCTCTAGTCCTTAAATGTGGGACCTGGGATAAGAAAAGCTCAATCTTTAAATTTGAAAATCGGTGGCTTAAGGTAGATGGATTGTTTGATCTGAAAAGTGGGTGGTGGAATGAAATGGTGGTAGTTGGCTGTCCTGATTATAAGCTTATAAGAAATTTTAAACAAAAGCTCAAAGTTTGGAGCAAAGCTACTTTTGGTGAACAGGTGAGCTGGAAAAATAGTCTGCTGAATGAATTTGCTGAATTGGATTTGATTCAAGATGATAGAATTCTGACTGAAGATGAAATGATGATAGTAGTAGTGGAACTGGAGGAATTGGTTATGAATGAAGAAGCAAGTTGGAGGCAAAGGTCAGAGTCTTTTGGCTGAAACAAGGTGACAATAGTACTAGGTGCTTCCAGAGAATGACTTCAACTCATAGAAGATACACCACCATTGATAAACTGGTGTTGAAGGGGAGGAGATTCAAGATCCAGAAGGTATCAGGCTGTCTATTTTAGAGTTCTATAGCAAACTCTATTCAGAATCAGAAACATGGAGACTATCTTTTGAGATGCTATGATGTCCTAAAATTACACAGTAGGAACATGAATGGTTACAGATAACTTTACTAAAACAGAGGTGCTTAATATCATGAAGCAATGCGATGGTGATAAAGCACCTGGCCCTGATGACTTTACAATGCAATTCTTCAAGGAGTGTGGAAGCATCTTGAAAGATGTCTTGATGCAAACAATTCATAATTTCCATCTTGAAAAATGGCTATAACACTTGCACCAAAGATTCCAGGAGCAGAAGAGTTAAGGGATTTCAGTTCCACCTATCAAACAGTTTGATAGGTGGAGTCTATAAAATATCTCTAAATTGATCATTGACAGAATGAAAGCTGTCATGGGGAAGCTTGTTGATGAGCAGCAGATGACTTTCTTGAAGGGTAGACCGATTATGGATGTAGTTAGCCAATGAGTTGGTAGACTATAGGGTGAGACAGAAGACACCTGGAATCTTGTGCAACTAGACATTGAGATTCTAGAAGATATGGGGTATAGCACCTTATGGATTAGTTGAATAAGATTCTACATCTCTAATGTAAAATCCTCCCTCATTTAATGGCAACACTGAAGGATTTTTCAATCACAAAGGGGTCTTAGATATGGTGACCCCATGTCACCATTCCTATTTGTCTTAGCCATGGAAGGTTTAAATCACATGATCAGATTAGCCAAAGAAAATGGGTGGATCGGAGGTTTTTGTTCTCAACAAGTGGGGGCAGTGCTATGGAAATCGCTCACCTTCTCTATGTAGTTGACTCCCTAGTCTTATGTGATGCAAAATTAGATCAGATAAGACTTCTTGGGCTATCTTAACAATTATTGAAGGCATTTTTGGGTTACCTGTCCACTGCACAAGAGCTTTATTTTCCCTGTTAACCAAGTTAATAATTTAGAGCTCCTGGCTGAGAATCTCGGTTATCAGATAACATCACTACCTACCAAGTATCTTGGCATGCCACTAGGTGCAAAGAATAAAAAACTTGAAATATGGAGTGAACTACTGGAGAAGTGTGTCAAGAAAGCAAAGTGGAAGAGCCAATACCTATCACTAGGGGGTAGGTTGACCCTCATCAAATCTGTGATGGATGCCCACCCTATCTACATGATGAGCTTGTTTCCAATACCCAAAAGTATTGAGAAGAAGATAAACAGATTAAGGAGGGTCCTTCCTATGGCAAGGAAACAAAGAGAAGAGAGGCTATTAGCTGGTCAAGTGGGATTTACTGACTAAACAGAAATCAAGGGGTCCTGGGCATTAAAAATCTCAGTATATAGAACGAGTAC
This sequence comes from Solanum pinnatisectum, assembly GCA_035578085.1. Taxonomy (NCBI): domain Eukaryota; kingdom Viridiplantae; phylum Streptophyta; class Magnoliopsida; order Solanales; family Solanaceae; genus Solanum; species Solanum pinnatisectum. Next base: position 37,661,977 of record CM069083.1, read on the forward strand.
CTACTGTAAAAGTGGCTTTGGGGGGTTTTGCACCAACGATATGGTTTTGTTGAGAAGGTTTATTTCAGATAAATATGGTATGCTAAGTCAATGGGCCACTGGGGAGGAGTTGATTTCTTGAGTGAGCATTGGGTTGGGGAAGAGAACTTGAGAAGTCTTTTCCCTCTACTCTACATTATGAGCTCACAAAGGAGTGCCTTAGTCTCACAGTTGTGCATCCCCCATGGTTGGAATTTGATCTTTAGAAGAGTACTAAATGATTGGGAAGTAACAGAAATTGCTAGGCTTCTCATGTGCTGAACAAGGGGTCTTCTCAATGAAGTCATTCATGCTACTGGAGGAGGAAAAATAGCCAAGGCAATACAGAATTATGGCCTATGGCCCTGGAGGCTAATTTGGAAGGTTAAAATCCCTCTAAAAGTATCTTGTTTACTTGGTTGGTGATAAGAAACATGTCAAATACATGAAGTGTTACAAAGAAGAGGTTTCCAGATTTGTTCAAGGTGTTTTATGTGGAATCAAGAAGCAGAGGTAAACAATCATTTATGTCTTCATTGCAAAGCAACTACATCTATGGAACATGTTACTATGTATCGCAGGTGTCAGTTGGGTAATGCTTAAGTCCACCATGGAATTACTCAATAGTTGGAAAGGCATTGCAGAAGAGGAACTAGTGAAGATGGGTGGAAGACTATCCCAGCTTGTGTCTAGTGAACATTGTGGAAGGAGAGAAATACCATATGTTTTGAAGGCAAAGGGACCAATAGTTAGATGGTTAAAATCAAATGCCTTAGTTTAATTTATTTCGTGTAAACACGATATAATGGGGGATACAATTGATCTAGTTGATTGCATAGGTAACTTGCTAAGTTTGTGTAGTCTGCATTGAGGAAAGTGCAGTGCATGGGTTGTAAAGTGAACCTCATCATCCTTTTATTGAAGAGTTGTCTGTGAATACAAAGATACCTTTACTCAAAAAAATATAACTTTGAAATCTTCCAATAGACTTAACTTCATATTCTTATTAATGTGTTGGCAAGATGTTATGTAATTACTCAGAATAATTCTGAGAAGTTTGGGTTTAAGTCTTCTTATAGTTATAAGGGATAGCTGCTAATCAGGGGTGGACACACATGGTCGGAAAGTTTTATAGATATAAATGTATAAATAATAAATAAAAACAAAATTACATGATTAAATAAAAGCTGATGAAACTGCTTCGTTGGGAAATTTTATTAAATATAAATATAAATAAATAGAATAATAAGCAAAATGCATAAACTGCAAAAAAGAGCTCTATGGTCTATTTGGGCATTAGTCGCAAAGTGTAAATAGAAAAAAAAGTACAAATATATATATATGTTTAGACATTATAGTCTAAGACTAATAAATATAAAGAACAAAAAGGCAATTTGCTGGTTATTACAGATGCCATACCAAAAACCCAGTATGACATACTAGCTAAGAGTGTGGTGGGAACTCTGTCGGAGGAGATCCCAGATATCACATTGTCGGAGATTCGTAGATGGGTTGGGAGTACCTGGAGACATCATCATGGCATCAATATATATGACTTGGGGAATAATCGATTTTTATTTGAATTCCCCAATAGAACTGTTGCAGAACACATCGTAAGAGGACAATGGTTCTGGAAAAAACACAAGTTCAATCTTCAATTGTGGTCGCTGACTTCGAACTCCATCCATGAAAAGCCGGATCAGTTTTGGATCAGGGTAGTGGATTTACCCCTCCAACTTTGTCCCAGAAAGTCTTCCGGGAGATCGGGAATTTCTGTGGAGGTTGGATTCGTACTGAAGAAGAGACAGAGCTTCGTAATCACTTGAAATGGGGGAGGTTAAAGGTGAGAGGTGATGGTGATTTTGTCCCTAATTCGGTACAACTGGTTCATGAGGGTTTGACTTTCAAAGTTCAGATTTGGGTGGAGACGTCTGCGAGGGTGGTTTTCGATGAGAGAACTCCAGCTATCCCTAACAACCAGAGGTCCAACGATTTGATTGGGTATAGAGGGGATGAGGGCCTTTTAGGCTTTACAGAGGTTTCTGGACACGTGGGTTCCTCGTACGATCCAGCAATTTTGAAACAACCTGCTGTACCAGCACGTGAACCTTTGCACCATTCAACAACTCCTAAGAAATCCAAACATGTAAGAAAGGGGGAAAAATGGGCCTGGATCTGCTGGCACAATTCATTTTAAGCGGGCCTCTCATTGAAAACTCCTTCACTCAGTTAAATGATCCAATCACTGCGGAACTTGAAGCCATTTCTATTCTTCCATCAGCTTCAAGGTGCATAAAAATAAAAGGAACAGAACTGGAAGAAAATGCGATGGAGAAGGAAGCTGATACAGAAGATAATGTTGATAGAGAAACAGTGGAAGTGTCAGACAAGTGCCCAGACCTCCCTGATTCTCATCTACCTTTGGAAAACTATTGCTTTCAAGAACTTAATTCACAGAGAGGTGAAGAGAACAACTCTTTGACAACAATTGAAGATGTAGTTCCTTTAAACCAACGTAGTCCAGAGGAAGAAGATGATTCCGATTTTGACGTGCCAATTTGGATCCATCAGAACATCATAAAATTAGCCAAGGATTTTGGAGTAAACATTAAGGGATGCAAAGTGGAAGCTACGAGGCTATTCATGAAGATCGATAGTATGAGACAAAATAACACTGACAAGGGGGGAAGAACTTGAATTCAACTTCAGTAGTTAAAGGCTTAAAAGAACTTAAGAGCCTAGAATGTGGGAGCAACTTCAGAAGTAATGGTATTAGAAGGAGGGGGGGGGGGTTACACATTAACTAGTGATAAATGACAGTCAAGATAATTTCATGGAATGTGAGGGGCCTGAATCAGGCAAATAAGAGGTGTGTAATCAAGAATCTAATCCAAGTGTGGAAGGCTGATGTTTATTGCTTCCAAGAGACCAAGATTGAAGGGGATGTGAAACATTATTAATGATTTATGGGCAAACTGAGGAGTGGAATTTTGCCAACTTGAAGCTAGTGGTACTAGAGGGGGCATCCTAATTTTTTGGGATGGGAAAGTTTGGACAGGGGAGGTTAGCAGTGTGGGAGCATACTCTATATCCTGCAAGTTCACAGGTAAAAGTCTTGACTTCACCTGGGTACTTACTGGCATCTATGCTCCAAATAGTAGAGAAGAAAGAGAAGAAGTTTGGTGGGAAGTTGGGTCAGCTAGAGGTCTGTTCAATGGCCCTTGGGTAGTTTGTGGGGATTTCAACACAGTTAGATTCCCCTCCCCTCTGAGAAGAAAAATTGTTCAAGAATCACAAAATCGATGACTGAGCTATTGATTTCATTGAAGATATGAGCTAAATCATTGAAGATATGAGCTTGTTGGACCTTCAATTAGCAGGAGGAAGTTACACATGGAGGGAAGGGGACAAACATGACATTGCAGCTAGGCTAGATAGGTTTTTAGTGTCTGATGAGTGGATTGGAGGCTTCAAAAATATCAAGCAATCAATCCTGCAAAAGGTCACTTCTGATCACTCACCAATTCTAATACAATGTGGGAATTGGGAGCCTGTGAGTTCCTATTTTAAATTCGAAAATTGGTGGCTGCAGACTGAGGGTTTCTTGGATAGAGTCGAGGAATGGTGGAGGTCTTTTGATTGTGAAGGAAGGCTAGATTTCATCTCAGCCTTTAAGCTGAAAGCACTTAAAGTTAAGTTGAGAGAGTGGAGCAAATCAGCACAAGGAAATTCGGCATTACAGAAACAGAACATAGTCAATCAACTTGCTGAATTTGAGGAAGTCCAGGATCAAAGATCTCTTGGGGAAGAGGAGATCCACTCAAAAGCTGAACTTCTGTTAAGAGTTTGAAAATATAGCTAAATATGAGGAGATTGCATGGAGACAAAGATCAAGGGTTAATTGGCTGAAACAGGGCGACAACAACACCAAGTTCTTCCACAGAACTGCCAACTCACACAGAAGATACAATAATATTGATGAGCTAAATGTGGGGGTTGAAGTAGTCAGGAATCCGGAAGAGCTAAAGAAGGGAATTGTAGTTTTTTATCAGAACTTATATTCTGAAACAGAAACTTGGAGACCTTCAGGTCGGTGCAGGATGAATCACAAAATTAATGCTGAAGATAATTTCATGCTTCAGAAGGAATTTGAGGATCAAGAGATATGGGATAGTGTCAAACTTTGTGCTAGTGGCAAAACTACCAGTCCTGATGGTTTTACCATGGCCTTCTATACCCATTGTTGGGAGGTTATTGGAAAAGATGTGATTGCTACCGTCAAGAACTTTCATGAGAGGTGCGCCTTTGAGAAAAGCTTCAACTCTACCTATGTGGCTGTAATTCCAAAAAAAAGGTGCTAAGGAGCTCACTGACTTCAGACCCATTAGCCTAATTGGTAGCGTGTAGAAGATCATCTCTAAAATACTCACCGAGAGAATCAAAATGGTTATACACAAACTGGTGGACCCCAACAGTTGGCCTTCATAAAAGGGAGACAAATAATGGATGCCATTCTTATGGCAAATGAGTGTGTTGATGTTAGATCTAGAAGCAGTGCCCCAGGCATCCTATGTAAGCTGGACATTCAAAAAGCTTATGACCACCTCAATTGGAAGGTCCTGTTGGAGACTCTTTCTAAAAGGGGTTTTGGAGGTAGATTGTTAAGATGAATGAAGTTTTGCATCTGTGAAATTCTCAGTTCTAATAAATGGCTCTCCTACAGGTTTTTTCTCTTCACAGAGAGGTTTAAGACAAGGAGATCCATTATCTCCCTTTCCTTTTATTATTGCTATGGAGGGGCTAAATGATATGTTGAAAATCGCTTAAGAAAAGCTGTGGCTGAGAGGTTTTAGGGTATCCAGTAGAGTGGGGGCTGATCTGGAGATTACTCTCTTATAATATGTCGATGACACTTTTGTCTTCTGTGATGCTAACAAGAACCAACTCAATAGTTTAAGGGTAATCTTTGTTCTTTTTGAAGCTATCTCTGGGTTTCACATCAATTGGAACAAGTTTCTTGTATCCAGTAAATGAAGTACCTGATTTACCCTCTCTGGCTAGGATTTTGGGCGGAAGGACATGAGACCTACCAACTACATACTTTGGGATGCCCTTGGGAGCCAAAAGCAAATCTATAGGCATTTGGAATGGGGTGATTGAAAAATGTGAAAAAAGGTTGGCGAATTGGAAGAGCCAGTACCTTTCTTTAGGAGGAAGATTAAAACTCATCAACAATGTTTTGGACTCTATGCCTACCTATATGATGTCACTTTTCCCTATTCCTGATGGTGTTATTGACAGACTTGATGCTTTGAGGAGGAACTTCCTGTGGGAAGGAAATAGTGAAACCAAGAAATTCCACTTGGTAAAGTGGGATGCTCTGATTGAGAGTAAACAGGCAGGGGGGATGGGGATAAGGAATTTAAAAATTCAAAACCAGTGCCTTATGATGAAGTGGCTATGGAGATTTGCTTCCAGTGAGCAAGCTCTGTGGAAAGATGTAATACAGGACAAATATGAAATAGAGGATCTCTGGATAACTAAAATGGTCACTAGCACTTACGGATGAAGCCGAAAACTACAGTATTAAATTGGGTAATGGTAGGAAAACCTCTTTTTGGGAAGATAGATGGCGAGAACAAGGATCTTTAAAAACCTTGTTCTCGGATATTTTCACCCTAAACCAGCAGCAAAGGGCCACTGTAGTAGAGATGTGGTCAAACCAAGGGTGGAATTTGAGTTTTAGAAGACCTTTAAATGACTGGGAGATCCAAAGGTTGGTGGAGTTTTACAAGGTCTTGGGGCAGTTCAAAGGAACTATTGATGCACAAGATAGTTTGGAATGGCAGGATCACAATTGGGACAATTTCAGTGTTGGAAGAGTGTACAGAAAACTTAATCCTTGTAATAGTCACAGGAATGGGTGGCCATGGAAGTTGATATGGAAAACTAAAATCCCTATAAAGTGTCTTGCTTTACTTGGCTCCTTGCTAAGCAGACAGTTTTGACCCAGGAAAATCTTATGAAAAGAAATATTCAACTGAGTCCTAGGTGCCTTCTATGTGGCGAAGAAGTAGACACTGTCAACCATCTCTTCCTTCACTGTAGAATAACCAACATTTTGTGGAATGTTTTTATCAATCAGAAGGGCATGAAATGGGTTATGCCTAGGAAAGTTACGCAGACTCTGAAGTTATGGAGCAGTTATGCAAGCATTACCGGGCATAAAGAAACATGGAAAATCATTCCGGCTTGCATCTGGTGGTCTGTGTGGAAAGAAAGAAATCTCAGATGCTTCCAAAACAAGAGTAATTCCATCCAGAAGATTAAGATGAACTGCTTAGTTTTGTTTCTTTTTTGGTGTAAACAGGAGTACATGGTAGATCTAGAATCAGTTAAAGATGTTTTAGGTTCCTTGTAAATTTTGCTATAGGATTAAAGATCTTCCTGTTACTCTCCACAATTGTAATTAGGAATTTGTAGTAATAAATTATCTTTTTCAAATGTGATGTTGATAGGAATTGTTTATTTTTCTAAATGTCGACTCTTACGAAAAAAATTGTGTATTGACACTGCTGCTAATGATTAGATTATTCACTTAAGCACTAACGAATAAACTTTGCACGTGGGAATCATTTGCTGCTATTGGGAAAATGTGGGAAGATACTCAGACATAGAAAGAGGCCACAACTAATGGATATGACAATTTGATAGTTAACATTAGACATATTTTACAACCCCCTAATGTAGATCTAATTATGTGATGCTTCAAGATAAAATTAGATGTTTTCTTCCTACGACCTATGGTGTTGGTTCGTTAAGAAAAAACCTATAATCCCTTGAGTTAAAGTACTCAACAATTGGAATATTTTTCTGCCCATTTTTCCATGAATTCAAATATCTTTAAATACAACAGTGGTGGATTAAACACCCTCCTAATAACAAGGAAATAACTTCCTAGTACTATTGAAATAAGAAAGTGGAGGAGTAACCTCCTTACTGCTAATAACTGCTACAAAGAAATAGGAAACCTAATTAATAGATAAGCTGAAGTAATCTACTTTCTGATTTCTTTAAAATTTTTCATGCGTAAACTGTTGATGGACTAAAGGGGTGCTAACATTACTCCCCTCCTTCAAATCATGCTTGTCCTCCAACGCCAAGTGTGGGAACTAGTAAGTACTAGTATTTCCCTCTTTTTCAACAAATTCTTTCTCATCGTGAATGGAATCAATCCAAAATATTTTCTTGCACTGATTGCCTTGAGTGAATAGTTCATAATTGAAACTGAGTCCCTCGAGCAGTCTTTATCTTTCAAGCTTTTTTCCATCCTGGGGATTTCTTCTCATTCTGTCCGTTCTGCTAGCTGGTGTCGCCCTCTCTCTTACTTATCTATTCCCATCCATCTTACCTCTCCTACTCCACTACTTCCCTCCTTCAAGGTGATGCCAAAAGTTCTTCGAGGAGTTTATCTTCTTAGCCTAATAGTCTATTCGTGGAAGTAAATTATCCAAGAAGTCTCCTTACTAGACTTAACATCCTGCCATCGCTTTCAGATACAAGGAAGTTGGACTAGTTATTAGACCAACTATCTCACGCTCTCTCTCTCAAACCCAGCCAAAGGAGCACATCTAGTTGAAAGACTCTCATTCTTATTTAGAATGGGAAGATCTTTCAGTTCGTAAAAGCTTAAGCTCTGGTCAATTTCTTCACAAATCTGACATGTTGTTGAGGTGAGAAATCCACTGTCTTTGATCTACAAACATCTAACAATTGCAAACAAAGAGATTGTTCCTTGCATTCATAAAGTCGGGAAATACTTAGTCATATCTAAATTTGAAGAATTATGCAACTCTACCTGAATTGCTATGTCATCGGCAAGACCACTTATGTTAAGTTTAATTTGCTGCACTTGTGTAAGGTTACCATCCCGCAAAACCATTGCTCAAACTTTTCTTGGTAATCTATCGGATCCAATTTGGCGTAACTTAGCCGATTCTCCCAATTTTTGACTTCTAATTGGTGGTACAAAATGAAGTTGCATTGACCTTTGAATTCATCCGAAGAGCATTCCTACATAGCTTTCTCTAGTTGGAGAAACCAAAGTTGTGCAATTCCTTCCAAATGAACAGAACAAAGTCCAATTTTTTCTTTTTCTAGTGATTGTTGGTGTCAAAAAAATGCTCACACCTGTTCATCTACTCCAAAGGGTCCTCGTGGCCAGGGGTGGGCATGGTACGGTATTGAAAATTTTGGTTCGGTAATTTGGTTTTCGGTATTTTGCGGTACGGTAAATCGATTAACATAATTTGGTCAACTTCAACTTATCTATATTTGTAATCATATAATAAATGATTATGACTTTGGCTTTTAAAGAAACGTCTCAATTATAACATCCTAATACCTAACGCATATAAAAATATTCAAAAGAAACTACGAATAATTCTCTTAATTTTTTTTGATAAGGTAACTTTGTATTCACACCAAAAAACTCATCAAGTAAAAATTGATGAGGTGGGATTTACAACCCCAGAGGGCATCCTGATAACCAAAAACCCAAAAAAGAACTTTACAATTGTCCTATGAAGTCCACTAGACTTACTACCTCCCCCACCATATCCTGTTTACACCAAAAATACAGCAAACTCAGACTCTTCATCTGAGTCTGAGTTTAATTAATTCTCTTAATTAATCAATCACCCAAAAAGAACATTCAAATTAAGATAGAGTAGTCAAAATTTCAGCATCTAAATAATTAGGTACTATTTTATATATTTGTTAGTATTAGATAGCTACATATATATGAATTTTATATACTTCAGTATGGTATTCAGTATTTCGATATTTTTTTATAAATACCAAATACCATACCGAATACCAAACTTTTTAAAATGCATACAATACCATACCAAATACCATAATATCCAAACCGCGGTGTTAAAATTTTTGATTTTGATATGGTATTTGGTATCTACCATACCATGCCCACCCCTACTCGTGGCCACAAAATCGTGGAAATCCAACTTTGTATATTTTGGAATGATGGAATTCCAACTAGTTTTTGATCCTAAACCTGAACCATTGCTTTACCTTTCCAACCTTGATTTTGACTGCCATTTTAGATGCTTCAACATCTATATTTGAATTTTCTAAATCCTTTATCACTGAATCCAAGCAAGCATTTATGGCTTCTAGTCTCGCTATATTGGTTGCACGTTTTTCTTGGAACAAAGTCAATAATTGTGCCAATTGTTGCTGGATTAGATTTCCCATAATTCCCATCTCTGATACCATATTATTGCGGTCCCCTGATATTGATCTAGTTATGGGACGTTGGAAGATGAAATAAGATGTTTCCTTTCTACGACCTATGGTGCTGGTACTTTAAGAGAGAACTTTCAATCTAAGTACTCAGGAATTGGAATAATTTTCTGATCATCTTTCCATTGAATTCAAATAACTTTAAATCGGTGGATTAACCACCCTCCCAATAACAAGGAAATAACTTCCTATGACTACTGAAATGAAAAAGTGAAGGAATAACCTCCTTACTGCTAAGAGGAAATAGGTAAACATAATTAATAGATAAGCTGATGTAATCTACTTTCTGATTTCTTTAAGTTTTCCATGCGTAAACTGTTGGTAGACTAAAAGGGGTGCTAACAACATACTATTAAGCCCCCATGACTTATGTTTAGCATAAGTACAATGCTTGAAGTGTGGGTCAGATGCACGTCAAGAGTTCAAGTTCGTTGCTACAGGAGCCTGGTATATAAGTGGGAACAGGGACGCTTGAAGTGTGGTCAGACACACATCAAGAATTCAAGTTTGTTGCTACAAGAGCCTGGTATATAAGTGGGAGTAGGGTAGAGGTACAGGCCCATACTTCCTAGAGTTTCTAACTTGTGGACCAACTGCCTTGGGCCAGCCAGAACTATTTGTGGTCAAAGTGTTTTGAAAGCTAACAATTTTCAAAGTAGATTTTGTTTGACAGTTTCTTTGATTTAGTCGCTCAATTTGGCATGAACACCACGATCACGCACACACACACATTTATATATTTGAAAGACAGTCTATTGGATATAGGTGTGGACAATCTATTCATATAAACACTGAGATGAAATGACATAACTATTACAGAAATTAAAGTAGATCTTGATACGGCACTCTGTAAAGTAACCCCAAGGATTATTCTAAGGCCAATTTGCAAATTCTAGTCCTCGTACTTGACTTCTGGCAATTAAAGCAATCAACACACCAGTAGATGGCTATAAAGATTAAGGCAGTTGAAACACAACCTTAATTTGTCAAAATGCTTCAGTTCTGCTTATTTACATGTGTAGTAAAGTTAGCAAGCTTCTCCTCCTTCAGGTAAGTTTTCCATGTTTCTTCACGGTAACATTGAAACAACGCTCTTATATAACCCCAGCTTTGGTTTAATACCAGTAAATGACGAGCTAAAAGCTACGGGGCACTTTGAATACATGGATCTTCGAGTTGATGAAGCTGAACATAGCATGGAAATGCACCTTCCATATCTTGCTAAAGTTTTCCAAGGGTATGCTTTTCTAAATTAAATTTCACTTGTATGATTGTTTTATTCAGAGATAACTGTTAAAGTTTCTAAGGCAGGTATCCAGTGAAAATTGTGCCCATTCTGGTTGGGGCTCTTAGTGCTGAAAGTGAAGCCCTTTATGGACGGTTACTCGCAAAATATGTGGATGACTCAAAGAATTTCTTCTCAGTGTCTTCGGATTTTTGTCATTGGGGATCAAGGTGAGTTTAATTCACCAATGTTGCATGTTATGTTCATCATATACAGAAAATCTGATCCGTGTATTGATGGCATACATTCTTGATTGTGGTGAATGAATTCTATTTCCCCTCATTAAAATAAGTTGATAATTTACCTGAAGATTGAACTTGAATGTTAGTTATTTTTGGTGCATCGGGATTTTTCAGGATTTGATTTGGTAGTCTCAGACTGACTAAAGATGGTCAGAAATCTTGAAGTTCAATAATCTGATTAACATTACGCTTGTGTGTATATATTGATAACCAAACAAGAAAACAAAACAATTATTTTTATAGAATATAGCTGCAGTAAAAGGAATATGAATTTATTTGACATCCTGGTTGACATAAAGCTTTGTTTCATCTAAGAAGCATTTCGATTCTTGCTTCTCAAAAAAGATGTTAAGTGCATGGTATCTGATAAATTCTTAATAATGACGTCTAGATGGACTATCAACGCATACGTATGTGTTTGCACTGTAATCTTTCTTAGTCTGCTGATAGATTCTACTTGATATACATATTCCTTGGCGTCGTTCTTTATATCAATTGGGCTTCTATTCTTAGGTTCAACTACATGCATTATGACAAAAGCCATGGAGCTATTTACAAATCTATTGAAGTCTTGGATAAAATGGGTATGGATATTATAGAAACAGGAGATCCAGATGCATTCAAACAGTACCTGTCGGAGACGGACAACACAATTTGTGGACGGCATCCAATCAGTGTTTTTCTCCACGTAACTCTCCTCCTCTCTTTTTGACAAATTGTCTTTTCCTGAAAGTTGTTTCCTTCTCTCTTGTCTATGTGGTTGTGCATAAAACCTTTTTCCAGGATTAATTATGTTTCAGTAAGCTTCTTAACTTACATGTCTCTGCCAAGTTAGGTTGGGGTGTTGCTTTACTTTTATTACATATTTCTGGTTCATTGATTATATTATCCTCTTGACTGAACTTTTATTTTCATTCATGTAGATGTTGAAAAACTCATCGACTAAGATAAAGATTAGATTCCTTCGATATGAACAATCGGGCCATTGCAAATCTATGAGGGACAGCAGCGTAAGCTATGCATCGGCAGTGGGAAAAGTTGATGGTTGAATTTTATCATCACAGAAGTTGCTTCTCTCTGGAGAGGCTAATTATGTGAATGTTAGTCAAACTAACCGTGTAATATCTGACAATCGTTGCCTTGATATTGGACCATCTTATTCTGGGTTTCGTGTTAATAAAAATTCATACTAGTAATTATTAATCCCATAAGCTAAACAATTTCCTTGATGTAATTGCTCTCCATGAGCAAGATTTACGCAGGTCCTCCTTGTGTGCTCGTGTTTGATGTTGGAGTAAATTTTTATAATTAGTCAATGGCTTCGCTAAAAGTACATCTTTATTTTTTTTATGGGAGAAGGGTCAAAAATACCCATCAACTTTCGTTTAATAGTTAGGTTTACTCTTCATTTACCTAATTATTATATGTTTTACGTATATTTTTTCAAAGCTATTCTAAAAATGTCTTTATCTTCCTCCATAATTTTGTTGTAATTAGTCTATGGCTTAGCTAAAGGTAGATCTTTAATTATTTTTTTATGGGTGAAGGGTCAAAAATATCCATCAACTTTCGTTTAATAATTGCGTTTTTTTTTTTTTTTTTTGGTTTAATGGTGGGCGAGAGCCCATTTTTTATTAACATAAAAGGAGCCAACAAAATGAACATGCCCAATTGAGATCGGGTCCTGCAAATCACTAAAGCAAAAACAACCTAAACTAATAAAGAAACTACGAAGAAATCAAGTCTAGCCAAAAATCTGAGGCTTGATGCTTATCGGAGCAAGTTGATCTAAGCCTCTTCATCGTCTTTGAGTCGTTGTTCGAGAGTTTGTTGAAGATAAGCTTAGGGAAGTGGATCCATTTTGGTAAGCTCAAGCATAAACCTCTTCTACTACAACTCTGTCTAACCCTGATTCTCTATGCAACAACCTCTCCATGATGAGCCAATGAACTGACGCATATCCCAAGTTGATTCCTAGAGGTAAGTAAATCAGACAAACTTCTTATCTAGTAATTATCAATTCCTGCTTTCTACAATCAGAAAAATAGGGCTCAATCAACCTAGCTACTATCAGTATTCCCTCCCCTTAAATCCATTTATGATGGATTGAACCCCACATAGAATTAATAGCACTATCTAGATTTGGATCTATGAGAAAAGATACTAAATGTACGAGATTGAATCTGAGCCTAAAACTGTGTAGCACCAACACTAACTCATTTGTGATCAACACAATTGGGAGTCGGAATGTCCAGCTAAACTCATAGGTGAACTGGTTAATAAACTATCTAGCAGAACAGAAAATACAAATTCACTTGTCCTTTTTTTTTTTTTTAATCATAAGTGACACCTCAAAGCTCTCACCAGGTGGTGCATGATACATAACAATAGAAATCTAATTTAGACGAGATGAAGAGTACATAACCAACTACTAGATGAATTTATTGACAACCACTGAACCTTCAGAGGTATAGAGTGAGCTAAAATAGGCTTAACAAGATTGTCTTATCCTAAGATGAGGAATGCCTTGTTTATTTGTATTGATGATTCTTCTACCTGCAACTGGTATATCGAAACTGTTTAGATTCAAAAGTACTTGCAAAATTAAAAGCTAGGTTAGTGAAATAATCCGCAAAAGTATATCCCTCCATTAAGGTGTGTTGTACTCTTGTTGTCATCAAAGCCCTCGTTCTGTTAATAGAATTGACTTCCAAAGTCACACTCCAAGGAAAAATCCAATCTCTATTCAACGTATCAATCAATGATAAAGAATTTGGTGAAAAACCATTCTGTAAACAATATTTAAGTCCTTCTTTCAAAGCCACAGCCTCATCTACTATGTTTGTTATGTCTTGGATCCTAAGCCCCTTTGCTCCCACCAAATCACCAGAAGAATCCCTAACACAAAATGCAATAGTGTTAGGGCCATGATTACCTCTTGATGCCTTATCTGCGTTACAGTTCCACCACCCCAAAGGAGGTGGACTCCACATTACCACCCTAGATGTGAAAATAGGCCTAAAACTATCCAGCAGAGCAACCATCTGAGTCCAATTATTTGGAATATTGGGATATTTAAATTTCAACTTAATGAAATTCTTTATAGTTAGGGTTTACTCTCTGTTTACCTAACTATTATATGTTTTACATTGTTTTAATTAGAGTTGTCAAAAAGGGCCGGCCCAGCCCCATCCGATCCAAGCCTCGCAGGCCAAGGAATTTTAAGGGCTAGGTCAGGCCAGCCCTTCATTTGGATGGACCTGAAAATGCTCAACCCAATCCAACCCTAGAAGGGCCGTTGGCCGGGACGGGTTAGCCTTTTATTTTTCTTTTCAAACTTAAAATTCTATAACATCAAGAAAATGAGAAGATTTTCAAATATGACAAAGAATGGTGTTGTTTCAATAATACTAGCAAAAAATTTAGTGTAGTTAGCATGTATCTAGGATACTAAATATGCGAGATACATGTATCTGGTGTGATGCATCCCAGATACGCAAGCGAAATAAGAGAGTGGCAAGTGAGATGGGAGGGAGATGAGGGCGTAGGATTTGTCTATATAACCTAAATACATGTAAATCCTCTTGGGTAGAATATATCTAGAATAAATTAACCTAATTTTGAGTCCATGTGTCCTGAGATTACAAGTATCTAGACGTACTAAAATCTGGTAAGATTCATAATATTACAACATAACATGTATTTAAGTAATTAGCTCATATACTAGCGAGATTGTTGTAAGTTACCCTTAAATAAATAGTTTTGGCCCATGGACCAACTCCGATCAAGCCTCAAGGGCCAAGGGCTTATATGGGTTGGGCTAATAAGCCCTAGTTTTAAATGGGATTGAAAAATCCTATCCCAACCCTACCCCAATAACGGATTGGGTTGGGCTGACCGCATAGGCTAAGTCTATTTTGACGGCTCTAGTTTTAATCTTAGGCCAGTATTTTTTCAAAGCTATTCTAAGAAAGTCTTATCTTCCTCCATAAACTTTTTATAATTAGTCAACGACTTAGCTAAAAGTAGATCTTTAATTATTCTTTTTATGGGAGAAGGATCAAAAATATCCATCAACTTTCGTTTAACAATTAGATTTACTCTCGTTTACTTAAGTATTATATGTTTTACACAGTTTTAATCTTGACCAATATATTTTCAAAGCTATTCTATGAAAAGTCTTCCATATATTTTTCACTAGATTGTTTCATTGTGAATTATTAATATAATAAATATAACATATGAATAGATGCAATCAAAAGTAACTAAACAAAGACAATCAAGATAAAAAGATCAAAAATGAAGAAAAAAGAACTCTTCATATTTAGAATATAAAAGTGGAAACTAATCTAGTAATAGTATGTCACTTATTTCTCCGACTAGAACAACAATAATATATCCAATGTAGCCTAACAAGCGTTGTTTGATGATCAAAACGTCTCAATATAATCAGTGGTCTAAAACAAAATAAGAGACCTCAAATATATACATAGTTGTATATTATACATAATTATTTTTAATCTTGACAAATAGTTTCACTCAAAATTCATGAGTTCTTGTTAAACATCAATATACCCCAAAAAAATTATGGCAACAAACATCAGTACACCTCAAAAAAATTGCTAATATAAAAAATTATTTTAAAATAAAATACTTGTAAATATTATGAAAATTTACAACCTCAAGAAAAAAAAATATGATATTTGATTAAGAGAGAGAGAGAGGTGTGTTGTTCTTTTAGGAATCACTAAGTGTTTGTTTGAATTAACTTATTTTTAGGTGTTTTTGACTTTAAGTAGTTTTGTAGTTTTGGAGGTATTTGGAAAGGTTATAAAATGCTTTTAAGCACCCACTTTTAGGCAAAAAAAATTAAAAATAAGTCAAAAGTAGAGTGTAGACAATAAAATTTGCGTCAAGAAAATAATAATCGAGAACAGAAAAGTATCGCAACAATCATATTTATTATTTCAAAGTGCGAGTGTTACAATCTCTATGATTCCTTTGAATTCGCCTTTTCGGATATATTCAAGGGCTCTTGAACTTGATCTTGAATTTGTCTTGAACTTGATCTTGGATTCAAGGGCTTTAAAGCTTATTCTTGAATCTTCGATGAACTTGAACTTTATTTTGATCTTGACTTTTACTTGAATTCAAGGGCTTCAAGCTTGTTCTTGAATCCGATAGTCTTGATCTTGATCGTTCTTGAACTTGAATGTTTGAATTCTTAAACTTGTAGCTTATAGAGAATTTTATGGCGTTTGCACCACGGGCTTTCTCTAGCTTCTTGTTTAGAATTTTTCGGTTTCTTTTGTGAATTATGAAGACCCCTATTTATAGTTTTAGAACAGAGGAGTTATGATTGGAAAATGATTCCCTTCGGCCAATCAGATTTAAGTGATATGACATATGTGCTTTATGGAGCAGGCTTGTCATTTTTGACACATGTCATGATCCTATTGACTTCTTGTTTGACTTGGCATGCCACGTGGCACCAAAAATGGGCCTCTAGGATGAGATGAAATTGGGCTTAGCAAATTAGGCTCATCTATTGTAGCCCAAATCAAGTAAATCGGATTTTAATTAAATTTATATTTATTGGACTTAAATAATTAGCCCAATTATATTAATCCATGATATTTATGTTGACTAATATATTTATGAATCTAAATGATTACAAATGCCCCCTCCTTCAAGTCTTATCGAGATATTTTATCTTTTAAAGACTAGACTTAAAATATTAACTATATGATAATTGTATGCCATGTATTTGAGGTGCATCATTATTTAGTGATTGCTCCAAAATAATTGGAACAATCAAAATTTGAATAGACAATTATCACAAAGGGAGAAAATAGTGAGACTCACTATAGTTGAGTCACGTGGCTAACCTGCCACTTTCCATTGGTTTTGACCAATTGGAATAGGAAAACAAAACATGTGTTTGTTTTTCAACTAAAACACGGAAAGGAGGTTTTTTTTTTTGTATCTTTTTTTTTTGCAATTCTAGTTTCCTACCGCCTTGACCCTTCCTCATTCCATCTGGATTGTCGCAAAGCCAACCGCTTCACGGATTGTACTTGAAATAATTTATCACAAATCCCTTTCCTAGTTCGTCACTAATTAGGGGACCTACCTCTATATTGGGTCCAGTGGCGGAGTCAGACATTTTATGAAGGGTGCAAAATTTTAATAAATAACCAACAAAATATTTAGTGAGTTTTGACTAATAAAAAATGAAAATGATGTTAAAATTTAAAGGAACCTAGAATCGAACCGTCGACCTCAGACCTTGAAGCTTCTAACGCGCTCTTTACCACTGAGCCAAGGACTCTAATTATGTCAAGTGCGTGTGTGTATATATATATATATATATATATATATATATTAACAATTTCATTAATTTGACCTATATATACGATATAATTTTTTAGCGAAGGGTGTTCACCTGCACACCTATCACTAGCTATAGCTCTGCCCCTGATTGGGTCTATAAATACCCATATTTTTTCAATCTCCACATCAATTCTCCTCTTCTTGTAGTTTCTTTGAAGATTGTCTATGAAGGCATCAACATACAAGGTGTGTGTGTACATATATATATATATATATATATATATATATATATGCGTGTGTTATTATTATTATTATTAGTAATAATAATAATATAATTTTGTTCCCTTTTTTGTATGTGTTTTTTTTGGTAGGTCATGGAATTTGAAATTTATATTTTGTGGAGGCTACATAACAGATAATCTTATTATCGCTGCATAACAGATAATATTATCACAACACACGAGTTTGATCTTGAGGTGTGAAGGGATGTGTTTAACGTTCTCGCCTTGAGATCACTAACTTGAGGCTTTACAAGATCCCGAGTACTTAAACATAAGGTGTGAAGGGATGTGTTTAACGTCCCCGCCTTAAAGATCACTAACTTGAGGCTTTAAAAAATCCCTAATACTAAAGCATAAGGTGTGAAGGGATGTGTTTAACGTCCCCACCTTGAAGATCACGAATTGAGGCTTTACAAGATCCTGAATACTTGAGCATAAGGTGTGAAGGGATGTGTTTAACTATGACGCCCCGAAGCTACCCTCAGGACATGGACACGGGACCTAGGATCACGAGTGACCCCAAGCTAACCCTGCTGGCATATCATAAGCATACTAAGATAACTGAAATGAGATAAATCTGTGCAGAAGCTTAAATCATGACATAGAGGGAAATGATGGGGAATGCCCATTCTAAATCTAAATGGATAAAACTAAGGGTTCAATAACAATTGAGAGATCAAAATCGAAACTGAAACTGAATCTAGCTATATCTGAATATAAGCCTCTAACTAACTAGAGATGTTGGGACATGCCCTCAGCTAACTCTAGCAAAATTGAAACTAAAAGTAAAATGACTGAAGAAAAGACATGTAAATCTACATCGAAGAATGAGGACTCACCATAGATACTGCTGAACTGGAGATTGGGAACCGATCTATGAGAGATCTGAATGATGAGGACCTGAACCTACATCACGAGAAGATGTAGCGTAGATATGCGTCGGTACTTGAAAGGTACTGAGCATGTAGGATATGATAAAGCTGAATAACATATACATAACTGAACAAAGTAATAAGAGCAATGACATAATCTGAACTGAATGTAAATACTGAAATATACTAAATACTGAACTAACTGAATGCAATGACCAAGTACATGACATGCTGAGACTAAATACTGAACTGTAACTGAAAACCTGGTCAATGCACTAAAATTTTACTGTGGGAGATACTGTTAACAGACATAAAACCACAAGAGGTATCCGTGGAGTCCGATGTATCGCCCCATCAAGAGGACCCAATATACCTTGCCAAGGGTATAAAGGCATGACTGACGTGATCACTAAAATGTTGCCTACAGAGCGGGCTTATCCTACGGGGGCACATAGTTCTGGGACTATGAGGCTGACTGACCCTCAGTCCACTTGGTATTAAGCCTACTCCCAACTGATTATGTAAGTGACACATTATCACTGAATTTCTGTAATACTGAATAACTCAAAATATTGACATGCAAATATGAGAATGCAACATTAATATATTGATAATGAAACATTCTTAACTGAGTATGTATAGCTGAATAAACTCACCTAGCAAGTGTAATTCATGAACTAAACGAATCCACACAACTAGGGTTCTTAGTTTCATGCAAGAACTAAGCAATAATTCCATGAAAACATGATAATCTGATTTGGATTAGTCTAACAGCTAAATCACAATAATATTCTGAAGTTCTAGAAACCATAGGTCTAAACATGATAAAGGGAATCAAGAATTTGACTGAATTCTAGGGACCTAATGGGTGAAAGGAACCCATTAGTGAAATTCGACATACCTGGTGACGAATTTCATGGAGAAATCTTTCGATTTTGAGGTAGGAACTGAAGAAAACTTGTTGCGTTCTTGGAGAGGGCTTGGTCGACTCTTTCTCCTTCTTTTTGTTCAACTTGATGAATTTTTGGAGAATGAGTTGACTATGGTAAGTTCTAATTAAGTTACTAGGCTAAAATTGACTAAAACGATGAAGTTTAGGGGTTAAACAACGTAGTTTAGGGGTCAACCGAATAGGGAAAAGACCAAACAACCCCTGACTTAAAAGATCTTTGGGCCGCGACGGGTGACCGGCGGTCAGTGGATGACCACGGTCCTGGTCAACCGCCGTTGGCTTCAGAGACTGGATCTGGGGGTCTCAATCCATGAACCAGGACCACGACCCATAGTCTAAACTATGATCCGTAGGTCCGGCCGTGGGTGACCCTTAGACACATTTTTTGGTTTTTTTCTAGGGAGGGTTACAGGTGGCCATCCACAGACCCCCACCTATGGTCCTTGGGTCACTCTACGGTCTGTGGGTGGTGTCCGTCAGTGGCACCTGCAACTTTTGATTTTTGGAAACTGGTCTTTCTAGCATACGGGTGTTACATTATCTCTCCCTTGGGAACATTCGTCCTCGAATGAAGGCTAAGCTAGATAAATATGGAAGGAAAGAGCTGCAAACCTACCACTAAATACTGGAAACTAAAAGCTGGTTGAGCTAAGTTCCAAGAATATGAAAATACGCTGAAAATGCAAGACTAACTGAAGGAACAACATACTAAGACTGAAATCACGCATGAGTTACTGAAAGATTGGAGAGGAACTATTACCTCAAGCTGGAATGGAATCAAAAGGAAATAGATGAGGATACTCGGCCTTCATGGCTGCTTTGGCTTCCCAAGTAGCTCCCTCTACAGACTGACTCCTCCACAAAGCCTTCACTGACGCGACTTCTTTATTTCTCAACCTTCAAACCTGGCGATCAAGAATCTGTAACACCCCGGAAATCTAATGACCTAAGATAGAGCCTAACACATAGTCTAGTAGCCTAAATGGAGTTAAACCTAAAGATTAAAGTCCTAAAATGACCTCCCTAAGTTTGTACAAATGTGTTAGGGCCAAAATGTCAAGGCATGACCCCCTCAAGGACCAACCAATGGTCTTTGAGGAGGGCCTTGGTTTGCAGCCAAAAAGCTGCCTGAAGGCAGGCACCCACGAAATGGGCACCCACACCTCATGGGTGGACTCACACCCTGTAGGTGGGGGTCGTGAGTCAAGCCAAGCCATCCCCCAATTTCCCCAAAGTCTCTGTCCAATCTACGGATGAGCAATACGCTCCGTGGACTCACTCACGCCTCGTGGGTGAGGACTGAAGATTGGACAAAAAAGGAGCTGTAGATCCAAACCGCGAAGTGACCAGTACTGTCCGTGGAACCATCCACGCCTTGTGGGTGGGGGTCGTGGATGGGGGCCTGCAATGCTGCCTCAATCTCGGCCAAGAGTGAAACACTTTAAGTAAATTCTATTTTAATTATTAAAGGGTGGGGATGGTTTATATTAGTTATTTATACATATATAAGTAGTAATTAACTATTAACCAACTCTTTTAACACCTCATAACTCACAAGACTCAAATTAGAAACCAATTCTTCTCTCCAAAAATTCTCACTCTAAGATTCCATTGAAGAGCAAGAACAAGGTTAAGCTAGGGGTTCAAGAAGAAGCCTTCTTCTCCAATTTCTTGTGGAAATAAAGCTAAGGTATGGATGTTTTTCATCTTTGGGAAGCTATCACCCAAAGTGCCCTTTCAAACTATGTTTCTAAGAATCCAATTCCCCCAAAAACCTAGGGCTTTCAATCTATGTCATGGGTCTTTCTCCAAAACATTTTCAATTGTTTACATATGGTTTATTATGATTGATTATAATGATTTATGATCGGAATAATGGAGCATTGTTGGATTTTGATTAACATCTCCCTTGGACCCATGATTCCCCTATCTTTCTAAATTATGAACTAAGGTGTGGCTTGATTAATCGTGGAAGCTTGACAATTGACTATTTTTACATGTATTAAGTTGTTGAATCATGATATCTTTCTATCTAATGTGTTAATTATATAAGTTAGGGTTGATCTTGATTCATAGCCTTGAAGGGCAACTTGTTAGGGTTTATACATGTTGATGAGGATTGTATATGAACCTCTGATTCACTTAGATAGTGATAATCCTATGACTATTGTGTAATAGTGGTATTGATGCAAGATCCTTCTTCCCTATACCCTTACGCTTGATTATGCATGAAGTATGTATGTATGTTATGATAAGCTTGTTGTGTTTATTGAAAGGCTATTCTCATGAAACACTAGGAACATGATGTGAAAGGTTTACTCACTTATTAATGATTCTAAGGTTGAAAGGCCATTCTCACCTAATGAATCCATGAGCTACCATGATACCATGTTGGTTTGAGTGCTAGGCATTCTTCCATGAAGATGAATATAAAGTAAAGACTTAACATGAATATTAAAGGGAATTAAGCTTAGCATCGAGTGGATATGAAAATGAGATGGAAGCTTTTACATTAGAAAGTCCGGCTTCCCAACTCAAGTTATCTCATGAGATGGAAACCTTTTACCTCAGTAGTCCGGGTTTCTATTAGCAATCTCCTTATCCCATAACTATGTGCCCACATAAGTTTTTAGCTAGTGGATCTACCTAAATGCTAAACATGTTAGTTCTACCTTAGGCAAGTAGAACACTTCTTTTCGGTGTGGGGCAAGACACCGGATTCCATGTAGCTCACATGGTCTATGTCGGTTAAGGCTATATTTCCCTATATGACAAGAACATGAGTTATGTACTATTATTACTTAAGGGGTTTTACTTAGTGTGAGTGGGGGTATGGAACTTCACTTATGCATTGCACAAGTAAGCTTTGGAAGTGATTGTGGTATGTGCTTTGATGATACGATGTTTATGAGTCAATGCATGCTTTACATGAATATGAACTATACCTATGACTTCTTAATGAGCTTTGCTTAGTATGAGTGGGAGTATGAGACTTCACTTGTACATTGCACAAGTAGACTTATAAAGGGATTATGTTGTGGTTTCCTTATGACATGAAGATGTATGAATCTATGTATGCATGGCATGAATTGATGTTAAAGAGTGACTTTCCTTATTATGAGTTGTGAACATGAATGTCTTCTTGTCTATGAGTGTTGGCTATGGATGAGCTCAAGGTAGGTTATGCATGACTATGGTAGCCTAGGGTTGCTTATGGCTTCATTTGACTATGTAATTACTCTAACTGTGCATGATGGCTTTTAAACTTGATAAAGGCATGATTTCAACTAAATGTCCCTTTTAAGCATGTTTTAAGAATTTTGTGCATGGCTTCCATACTTAGTACATTATTTGTGCTAACCTATATTCTCAACATTTTCTTATAAGTGTAGGTTCCAATCAATGAGGTATACTTCTCCTTTCAAGTGAAGCTTGGGTTGACTATTCCCTAAGCTTGGTGAGTCCTCATGGTTCGAGGACAAGATATCATTCTTTTCTAGTTCTTTTGTACTTTATATTTTCAAGACTATGATGTAAAAGGGTTGTCCCTAAAGTTTGTACTCGATTGTATTAGTTGGTTTCTTGAGACAAGGTCTAGACTCTTATATTCGTTTATGAAAAATAAGTTGACTTCGATTGTAAAAGTTTTAAATTCCACATCATTTCTATGACTTTATGTTTATGATTATGCTAAGAGTTGTATGAGACCCCTTCGGGGTCATATACTCCGTGTTACGTCTAGGGGGTACCCCTAGGTCGTGACAAACTTGGTAATCAGAGCACAAGGTTTAGAATAAGTCTAGGATGATGTCTTATGAACCACATCTAGTAGAGTCTTGTCATGAGTATGAAGCGCGCTACACTTATGAATGAGAGACTATAAGATGTTTAGGAACTTTCACTTCTTTCATTACTCTTTAGTCGTGCCTTATAGTTTTAACTCTATGAAGTCCTTTTCCTAACCCTTGTCTTGTGCATATAGGGTATGACTACAAGAAGGGCGGCCGCAAGAAGGATGGAAGAGGAGATTGTGAATGAGGGAGTTCCTCCCCAAGGTAACCAAGCTCCTCAAGATGAGCAAGCTCCGGTTAATCCTCCGGTTATGATGGCTGTAGAGATTAGGGTGGCTTTTCTAACATTGACTCAAGTTATGACGACTCAAGCTCAAGCCGTGACTACACTAGCCCAAGCTATGATGGCTCAAGAAAATAAGGAAATTGGGCCCCGTATGAACCCTAATATGAACACCACGACTTCAAGGTTGAGAGATTTCACAAGGATGAACCCTCTTATGTTTTTTGGTTCCAAAGTGAATGAAAATCCACAAGAGTTTGTGGAAGAGATCTACAAGATAGTTGATGCTATGGGGGTGACTTCTATTGAGAAAGCCGAACTAGCCGCTTATCAATTGAAAGATGTGGCCCAAGTATGGTATACTCAATGAAAGGATAATAGGGCTATAAGAACGGATCCCATAAATTGGGAAGTGTTCAAGAAAGCATTCCTTGATAGGTTCTTTCTATGAGAAAAGAGGGAAGTAAAGGTGGAGGAATTTATCAACCTTCATCAAGGAGGTATGAGTGCTCAAGAATATTCTTTGAAATTCACTAAGTTATCCAAGTATGCTCTTTCTGTGATGGCAAATCTGAGAGATAAAATGAGTTGGTTTGTGATCGGAGTGTCCGAGTTAATTGAAGAAGAGTGTCGTGCGGCAATGCTACATGATAATATAGACATCTCACGTCTAATGGTATATGCTAAAAAAGTTGAGGAGACAAAGCTTAGGAAGAAAAATAGGGATGTGAAGAGAGCACGGACCGATGATGGGAATTCTTCCAAGGGCAAGTTTGAGGGTCAAGGGCAACAAGGTCCAAAAGAAGGTTCTCCAACCAAGGCTCTTCCAATGCTGCAAGGGTCAAAAAGGATAGGATGCCTAACCCTAAGCCTCAAGGAGGTAATAGTGGTGGATATTCTATGACAAGGCCTACTTGTGCCAAGTGTGGCAAGAGACATGAGGGTAAGTGTCTTCTTGGCATGAATGGTTGTTTTCTTTGTGGGAAGAGTTGTCATATGGTGAGAGATTGCCCCATGCTCAAGGTTCAAGGAAGAGAGGGCAATCAAGTCCCTCCTAGCGGTTCAAATTCTGATGCTCCCAAGAATAATCGCTTATATGCTCTTCAATCCCAAGGTGACCAAGAGAGTTCCACGGATGTGGTGACGGGTATGCTACAAGTCTTTTCCATTGATGTTTATGCATTATTAGATCCCGATGCCACTTTGTCATTTGTTACACCTTTTGTGGCTATGAAATTTGAAATACTCCTCAAAGAGTTAGTGGAACCTTTTTTGGTTTCTACCTCGGTTAGTGACTCGATAGTGGCAAAAAGTGTCTGTAGGAGTTGTCCTATTTCTTTGTCTCATAAAGTCACTTTGGTTGATTTGATAGAATTAGACATGTTAGAATTTGATGTCATTTTGGACATGGATTGGTTGCATGCATGTTATGCCTCTATTGATTGTAGGACTCGGGTGGTTAAGTTTCAATTTCCAAATGAGTCTATTTTAGAGTGGAAAGGGGGAAATTCTATCCCTAGAGGTCGATTTATTTCATGTCTAAAAGCTAGAAAAATGATCTCTAAGGGATGCATTTACCATATTGTTAAGGTTATGGATGTTGAGTCCGAGACTCCTTCTTTAGAATCGGTCCCCGTGGTGAGTGAGTTTTCGAAAGTCTTTCCCGATGACTTGCCCGACATTCCTCCCGAACGGGAAATAGACTTTGGCATTGATCTCTTGCCGGATACTCAACCTATATCCATTCCTCCCTATCAAATGGCTAGGCCGAATTGAAAGAGTTGAAGGAGCAACTAAAGGACTTGTTAAACAAAGGCTTTATTCAACCAAACATCTCTCCATAGGGTGCTCCGGTATTGTTCATAAAGAAGAAGGATGGGTCCCTTAGGATGTGTATAGACTACCGCCAATTGAACAAGGTGACTATAAAAAATAAGTACCCTCTTCTTATAATTGACGATTGTTTGACCAAATCCAAAGGGCGAGTTACTTTTCAAATATTGACCTACGTTCGGGCTATCATCAACTAAGGGTGAGAGGGGTTGACATCCCTAAAAGACCTTTCGAACAACATATGGTCACTATGAATTTCTAGTGATGTCTTTTGGTTTAACCAACGCACTATCGACATTCATGGACCTAATGAATAGGGTGTTTAGGCAATACCTTGATACATTTGTGATCGTTTTTATTGACGATATATTGATCTATTAAATGAGTGAGGGTGAATATGCAGATCACTTGAGGATCGTATTGCAAGTCCTTAAAGACCATCAATTATATGCTAAGTTTAGTAAATGTGATTTTTGGCTAAGGTCGGTTGCCTTCCTTGGTCATATTGTGTCGAGCATGGGTATTGAGGTAGATCCTAAAAAGATGAATGTGGTCAAGAGTTGGCCTAGACCTCTATCTCCTACCAATATTAGAAGCTTTTTGGGTTTGGCCGGTTACTATAGGAGGTTTGTTGAGGGTTTCTCCTCTATTGCTTCTCCGTTGACGACCTTGACTCAAAAGAAAGCTAAGTTTGTGTGGTCGGAGGCATGTGAGAAAAGCTTCCAAGAGTTGAAAGATAGACTTACTTCCGCTCTAGTGTTGACCTTACTGGAGGGTATCGATGGGTTTGTGGTGTATTGTGACACTTCTCGAGTGGGTTTGGGGTGTGTCCTTATGCAACATGGTAAGGTGATTGCCTATGCTTCGAGACAACTCAAGATACATGGAAAGAATTATCTAACTCATGATCTTGAATTAGCAGCAGTGGTGTTTGCCTTGAAAATATGGAGGCACTACCTATATGGGGTCTATGTAGATGTTTTCACCGATCACAAAAGTCTTAAATATGTGTTTACCCAAAGAAACTTGAATCTCCGACAAAGAAGGTGGTTAGAACTTTTAAAGGATTAGGACATGAGTGTCCTTTACCACCCCGACAAAGCCAATGTAGTTGAGGATTCCCTAAGTCGAATGTCCATGGGTAGTGTGGCTCATATAAAGGATGAGAAAAAGGAATTGGTTTGTGATGTGCATAGGTTGGCCCAGTTAGGTGTCCAACTAGTGGATTCCACCAAGGGTAGAGTTATGGTCTATCATAGTTATGAATCGTCCTTTGTGGTTGATGTGAAGTCTAAACAAGGCATTGATCCCATATTAATGGAGTTGACAGAATCGGTACTCAACAAGTCCATTGAGGCGTTCTCCCAAGGGGGAGATGGGGTGCTCAGGTACCAAGGTAGATTATGTGTTCCGGATGTTGATGGCTTAAGAGAGCAAATTTTAGAAAAGGCTCATGGTTTGCGATATTCTATTCATCTGGGAGCCACCAAGATGTACCGTGATCTACGGGAAGTCTATTGGTGGAATGGCATGAAGAAGGATAAAGCGGGTTTTGTGGCCAAATGTCCGAATTGTCAACAAGTTAAGGCCAAACACAAAAAACTGGGAGGTTTGTCTCAATATATAGATATTCCCACTTGGAAGTGGGAGGATGTGAATATGGATTTTGTTATGGGTTTGCCTCGTACTCAAAGGCAACATGATTCTATTTGGGTTATTGTGGATAGGATGACAAATTCAGCCCACTTTATTCCTATCAAGACTTCATTTTGGGCGGAAGACTATGCTAAGTTGTACATAAATGAGATAGTGAAGTTGCATGGGGTCCCTTATCTATCATTTCGGATAGGGTACTCAATTTACTTCACACTTTTGGAAGGCATTCCAAAAAGGGCTTGGTACCAATGTTAAGCTTAGTACCGCTTTCCACCCTCAAACGGATGGTCAAGCGGAATACACTATTCAAACCTTAGAGGACATGTCTAGGACATGTGTGATAGATTTCAAGGGTAGTTGGGATGACCATCTCCCATTGATTGAGTTTGCCTACAACGATAATTACCACTCAAGCATTGTCGTGGCTCCATTTGAAGAACTTTATGGTAGGAGGTGTAGATCTCTGGTTGGTTGGTTTGAAGTAGGTAAATTTACTCTAATTGGTCCCGAACTAGTTATGAGGCCATTGAAAAAGTTTGACTCTTTAGAGAGAGGTTGATGACAACCCATAGTCGGCAAAAGTCATATGCTGATGTTAGAAGGAGGGATCTAAAATTTGAAATTGGTGTTGGGTCTGCTTAAAAATCTCACTTATGAAAGGTGTGATGAGTTTTGGTAAGAAGGGGAAGCTTAGTCCCCGGTATATGGGCCCATATCAAATCTTGAAACGAAAGTTGCCTATGAATTAGACTTGCCAAGTGAGTTGGCTCCAGTTCACCTGGTGTTTCATGTTTCCATGCTTAAGAAGTGCATTGGTGATTCAGTATTCATCATTCCTTTAGAGGGTCTAGGAGTTGATGAGAGCCTTTCTTATGAAGATGTTCTGGTGGAGATTTTAGACCGGCAAGTTAAGAGGTTGAGGAAAAAGGAAGTAGCTTCTGTTAAAGTTTTATGGAGGAATCATCTAGTTGAGGGTGCTACATAGGAGGCCGAGGCCCCGTTACCCTCATCTTTTTCCTTCTACTCCTATTCAAGCTTGAGGTAAGTAGTTCCTCTTGAATTTTAGTGTTTTGGGAGTCATGTGTCTTGTATGAGTTTTCCATGATTTCATATGTTGTGCATGTTCTTGTGAGAATTCATGTTTAGCATAAATTGAGTTTTCATGATTTATATGTTCCTCATGTTGAATTGCATTTTAGTATGATGATTGAATATTTGACTTCATGAGGTGAATTGATGAACATGCTTTGTTATGATTTTGATGAAATGACATGTTGGCTCCATATTATTGTGTTGAGCTTGCTTGAGTTGGAGAAGGTAGTTCCTCCTATGTTTATGTGAATTGATGAGTTTCATGCATATTAAGTTGGTAGATATAGTTCCTACTTCCTTGTGTTGCATTGAGCATGTAGTGAGATGGAGTTGAAGTTTCTTCCTTTTGAATAAGTGCATAAAGTGAATAGTGCATTTGTAAGTTTTGCACATTTTGATGTTTCATGCATGATGGACTGCTAGTCTAGAGTTTCTAACTTAGTTTGGTGTCTAGATCATCATTCGAGGATGAATGTTCCCAAGGGGGAGATAATGTAACACCTCGAAAATCTAATGACCTAAGCTAGAGACTAACACATAGTCTAGTAGCCTAAATAGAGTTAAACATAAAGATTAAAGTCCTAAAATGATCTCCCTAAGTTTGTACAAGTGTGCTAGGGCCTAAACGTCAAGGTATAACCCCCTCAAGGACTAACCAAGGGTCCTTGAGGAAGGCCTTGGCTTGTAGCCAAAAAGTTGCCTGAAGGCAGTCACCCACGAAATGGGCACCCATGCCCCGTGGGTGGACTCACGCCCCGTAGGTGGGGGTCGTGAGTCAATCCAAGCCATCCCCCAATTTCCCAAAGTCTCTGTCCAATCTACGGATGAGCAGCATGCTCCGTGGACTCACTCACACCTCATGGGTGAGGTCTCATGAGTGAGGACTAAAGATTGGCCAAAATAGGAGCTGCAGACCCAAACCACAAAGTGACCAGTACGGTCTGTTGAACCATCCACGCCTCGTGGATGGGGGCATGCAATGCTGCCTCAATCTCGGCCAAGGGTGAAACTCTTTAAGTAAATTATATTTTAATTATTAAAGGGTGGGGATGGTTTATATTAGTTATTTAGACATATATAAATAGTTATTAACTATTAACCAACTCGTTTAACACCTCATAACTCACAAGACGCAAACTAGAAACCAACTCTCCTCTCTAAAAAATCTCTCTCTAAGACTCTATTGAAGAGTAATAATAAGGTTAAGCTAGGGGTTCAAGAAGCAGCCTTCTTCTCCAATTTCTTGTGGAAATCAAGCTAAGGTATGGATGCTTTTCATCTTTGGGAAGCTATCACCCAAAGAGCCCCTTCAAACTATGTTTTAAAGAATCCAATTCCCCCCAAAACCTAAGGCTTTCAATCTATGTCATGAGTCTTTCTACAAAACGATTTCAATTGTTTACTTATGGTTTATTATGATTGATTATGATGATTTATGATTGGAATAATGGAGTATTGTTGAATTTTGATTAACATCTCCCTTGGACCCATGATTCCCCCATCTTTCTAAATTATGAACTAAGGTGTGGCTTGATTGATCATGGAAGCTTGACAATTTACTATGTTTACATGTGTTAAGTTGTTGAATCATGATATCCTTCTATCTAATGTGTTAATTCTAGAATTTAGGGTTGATCTTGATTCATAGTCTTGAAGGGCAACTTGTTAGGGTTTATACATGTTGATGAGGATTGTATATGAACCTGTGATCCACTTAAATAGTGATGATCCTATGACTATTGTGTAACTGTGGTATTGATGCAAGGTCCTTCTTCCCTATACCCTTACAATTGATTATGCATGAAATATATATGTATGTTATGATAAGCTTGTTGTGTTGATTGAAAGGCTATTCTCATGAAACACTATGAACATGATGTGAAAGGTTTACTCACTTATTAATGATTCTAAGGTTGAAAGGATATTCTCACCTAATGAATCCATGAGCTACCATGATACCATGTTGGTTTGAGTGCTAGGCATTCTTCCATAAACATGAATATAAAGTAAAGACTCAACATGCATATTAAAGGGAATTAAGCTTAGCACCGACTGGATATGAAAATGAGACGGAAGCTTTTACGTTAGAATGTCCGGCTTCCCAAGTCAAGTTATCTCATGAGCTGAAAACCTTTTACCTCAGTAGTCCGAGTTTCTAGTAGCAATCTCCTTATCCCATAACTATGTGCCCACATAGGTCTTTAGCTAGTGGATCCACCTAAATGCTAAACATGTTAGTTCTACCTTGGGCAAGTAGAACACTTCTTTTTGGTGTGGGGCAAGACACTGGATTCCATATAGCTCACATGGTCTATGTTGGTTAAGGCTATATTTCCCTATATGACAAGGACATGAGTTGTGTACTATGATTACTTAAGGGGTTTTACTTAGAGTGAGTGGGGGTATGGGACTTCACTTATGCATTGCATAAGTAAGCTTTGAGAGTGATTATGGTATGTGCTTTGATGAAATGATGTTTATGAGTTAATGCATGCTTTACATGAATATGAACTATGCCTATCCCATTACTCAGAGTCAACCATGCTTATGCTCATATACATTATCATCCAACACAATTTAACTATCAAATGTAACATGGTTTCCTCACACCAAAGAAGTCCCTCACACATGATAATTGGGACTAATTTCTACGCTCGTGCTCCCAAAGAACTTCTAACACTAGAAATAAAAATACCACAAGCTTGCCCTTATTTTCTACACTCTATCTATCAAACAACTGGAATAGGATCATTGCAGGACTTTCTTAGGCTTGTAATATAGGCTCGGACTGGGAATAAAATTTTTGATTTTGTGAGTGACTAATACCTTGGTTCTCCAAAGTTTAATTTGCACACAACTTTATCTGAGTGATTCCATCATTTTTCATTTCGGTACATCCAAGAAGCCCCACCAGAGAAAAAGTTTAAAGGTATTATTTTACAAAGACTTAAGAGTTTCTAATGTTATTTATATATATATATATATATATATATATATATATATATATATAGAGAGAGAGAGAGAGAGAGAGAGAGAGAGAGATGTACCTATGTTGATTATTGGACTTCAAAAATAAGTTCATAAGTGCATGTTTTCAAGAATGTAAACAAGTCTAATGTTTTGAAAAGTATTTCAATCAAGTAAGAAGTTCATTCCTTGTAATGGGTGAATTGAGTATAAAGTTATATCAATTATTTTGGGAGTAGTATCGAGCACCGAATTGGGTTATAGTCTTTATGATTTCGGAAGTCCCATACGTAGCCAACATAGGATATGATAGCATTAATTCTTCATGCAACTCCTCACCGCCTCAGAAAAGTCCAATTAGATGGATCCATAGTCACGATATCATCCTATACCCCGACAAAGTATAGGATGACCCTGGCAACGTGAGGCGAGATGTTGTATTATTTCTAGGCTCATGGTAATGGTTGTCGGTTAGAGAAACTCCCCACAAAGTAAATTATATTATTTGTATGTTGCTTTCATTGTATATCTTATTGTAAAGCTTAATTGGTTTTCACTTCATATTCATGTATTGATCCAGTTATGTTGCTTTCAGTCATTCAAGCCAGTAAGTTTTTTGCTCTAACCTTATCACATACTCGTACATTCAATGTACTGATGTCATTCGAGCTGCATCATTTTATGATGTATATACAGGTGTTCAGGATCATCAACAGACATTTCGTTGAGGTCATGTGACATTCCAGTCAACTTTGGTGAGCCTTCTTATATTTCGGAGGACTTCACCTTTACCTTACAATTAGTAGTTTATAGATGTTGTGGGTCTTGTCCCGATATCCTTCTGTAATAGTAGGGCTTCATAGTTAGACAAAATTGAGGAGTTTTTCAGTATTTACCTTTTTTTGAGTTGTTTTACAAACCATGAGTATATCTATTGAGTATTGTTCAGACTTTTTTTGAAGTTGAGTATTTGAGTTCAATGAGTTTAATTCAGTTTTAAGCTTATGTATGTTTGAGTTAGTCTTCCGCTTGTAGTCAGTCAGGATGAGGGTTCGCTTGAGGATCAAAAATGATTCTCGAGTGCCGATCATGTTCAGGGTGTAGACTCAGATCGTGACAATGATGTTTGACTTTCGTTTCATTTTTTAGAAGCATAATACTCACAATCTTAATTGTTTCACTGTAAGTTTATTTTTTCTTCTTCTTAAGAGTTATCTATCATTATTTATTTAATCCATTCGAAACTAAGGCACTAACTTTTAATCTCCTTTTTCTTTGTTTGTTACATGTACACTTGGTAGCAGATGTGGAGTTACGATTTGACTCCATCTCTGTCCAAATCAGATTTGTGCTCACCTCTACATTATTTGCTCGTGTTTAGCAGCCTTCATTGCTTCAATAGTGTCCAACGCTTCCTTCTCGCTTTAAAGTTTCACGTGCTTTATATACATATATGTGTTTTTTGACTAACATTTTAAACATTAGTATTTCATACTTATGTTTATGCTTGCTTTTATTTTGGTTTGGGTTTGTACAAACAAATTAAGAGCAATAGTAAGATATAATAATTAACCTTCCCATCCCTTTAGATATTAAGTTTAGTATATTCATTTGGTTTAGAACGATGATTTCTAACTTAGTTTTGATTTGTTTAACATATCTTTTGGTTGTGAAAGTTTGACCTTTCATAAAAGTGAACTTGGGAATAACTTTTTTATTTCCTTTAAGTGAAATGTTTCCATTTTAGACTTGTTTTAATTATAAAATAAGAGTTGAACACAATTTTTTTAGAAACTTAATAAGCACAAGTTTTTGGGTTCAAAGTGTTGTGTTTTAGTTTTGTAAAAGGGTGCAGATTTCTTTAAGTGAAAACCATCACATTTTAAGGGCTTTAAAGAGTAGCAATTTGAGAATTAAAAAATACAGATTTTGACAGCAAGAACACCCTTTTCCGTAGAACTTATAAATGAGAATGTATTAGTACAAAATGTTGACTTCGAGTAAAAATGCAGCTCTTTGGAGGATAAACAAGTAGATTTAATGGAAGAAATGTAGCTTCCAAATGAAAAAAAAAATTACCTTTTTGTTAAGCCAAACATGTGTTATATATGCTGCAAAATTTGACCTCCTTAGCCTTAAGAAACTTTTGTTATATTAGCTTTTCATGAAAAGTATCTCTAAAATCATAGTAGACACTGTTCTACTTTTGAGATTTCAATATTTATAGTTAGCATTTTATAGATCTTACACATTAACCCTTTTTTTTAAGGCTGATTTATATTCCGTTATAATGGATGTTAATATTTTCTCTTAAACTTTTTTTTCATAAGGTTCTCTTTTAATTAATCTAATTTCGATCGGTAACTAGTTTTAATAAATCTTTTAAAAAAGAGCTTTCAATTCCTCTCCTTTAGGAAAACTAGGATCTCTTACCTAGAATTACATAAGTTTTAGTAGACCATTAATAGGAGTTAACCTTAACGTTATTTAGTTCAACATTTAGATGTCTTAATTCGCCCTTTTGAAATAATTAGGCGTCGGTTTTAATATCCTTTAAACCTAAAGGTTGAAGACTGATGAGTTGGGCTGGGATATTAATAGTAAAATCCATTTTTCTTATTTTTAATCAACTCCTTTTAAGAACAAAAATGGTTATCATTATTTTTTATACCAAATACTTCTCAAGTATTTTAATTTCTTGATATATTTATTTCAAGTTTTTCAGATTCGTTAACAGGTTCAAAAGATACAATATATATATATATATATATATATATATATATATATATATATATATATATATATATATATATGCATACAAAGGTATACATTTTATTTTTAGTTTTCTCTATACATGACATATTATTTTGTTATACATACAACAATAATTTTTCTCACATATCTACTATCTCTTTTATGAATGTTATTTACTTTTCTTATATAATTTATAATTCCTTACACTTTAACATATATATTATTTTACTACATACGATCTATCGTCAATTTGTCAAAATATGTAAAAACTGTGTAAGACCCTTTTCTCTCTCTCTTCAAACATCAATTTATACGCTTTCAAGAACTTCTCAAAATTATAGTACGTGGGCTCACTCGACAAAATTAGTCGGGATCGATAATCGATTCGACGATCCGCCGACTAACACCTTCTCTTGCCTTAGTTTGTCGCGCCACATTTTTCGCAAAATGGGTTGTGCAACGACGTGACAACTTTTTTAGGATTTTGATTAAAAGAGATTCGTCGCCTAATGAATTAAAGGTCAACAAAATAAAGATTTGGGTAAGGGTTCAAGTTACCTCGAGGGGAAGGTGTTAGGCCCCTCTCGAGGTTCACAAATGTGGATCCCGATTGTATCTCATTTATTTATCTAGGGATTAAAATGTGGTAAATAAAGGTCATTATTTATTCATTTATTAGTTAATTAACTTAAGTGATAAGAAATATCAAACAAGTAGAAATATAACATAAAAACATA
This sequence comes from Solanum pinnatisectum, assembly GCA_035578085.1. Lineage (NCBI taxonomy): Eukaryota > Viridiplantae > Streptophyta > Magnoliopsida > Solanales > Solanaceae > Solanum > Solanum pinnatisectum. The sequence goes on from CM069083.1 coordinate 37,696,394, forward strand.
AACAAAGAAGATAAGCGAGAAGACATAATTAATACAAATGATATAAAAGAAATAATTCATTTTAATTATGTAAACTACCCCAAATAAATATAAAAAAAATTATAGGAAAGAGAAAAGGCATAGATTAAACTTAAACCTAAATTATCCTTCTCGACTCAACGCTCGACTTATTAATTGAGAGACAAATCAGAGTTTGTTAGTTTCTGCTTGAGTCAACTTACATCATTTTTTGATAAGGCCTAGCTACCCATACCCCATTTTCTAAGTTCATTAATTATTAGAATTCTAAAGTGAACTAAAGAAATTAGAAAACTAACGTCCTAGAAGGTGCCTTGCGTCCCAACTCAATGTCCAAGAGGCATTGGACTAACTAGATTATAGGTTTTAAACTAACAAAATATAAGTTTTCTAATTAGACTCTACGCATCAAACAAAACACATAGGACAAACATTTAGCACAAAAATCTCATATTTACCTCTAAATTAGTTATTTAGCATGCTTGAAAACACAAACAAGTGCGAAGGATCATGAAAAATGTGTGTGCACAAACAAACATACAAACGGGCATTATTACAATATATTAAACTGAATTTTAAGAGGCAGAAAGTCAATTATGATGTAGAAATTATCATAGGCAGTAATTAATCAGAAAATAACTCAGTGACTAAATCGGAAAGCTGTTCAGTTTTTAACCAGTTATTAACATACTGATTTAATTATTGAACAAGCTTGGAATTAATTATTGAACATGCGGGCAGTGATTGTTGAACACGCTGAAAATTAATCAGAATTAAAACACCTATGGGCATGCTGAGAATTTTAATAAATTTACAAGTCTGATTGAGACATACATCTATGTGTTAAAAAAATCATCAAGATATGGATAATTTACATGCTGAAATAAATAATCAGGTCCTAAAAAGGTGTCTAACTCATACAACATTAAAGTAGGTCTGAGAATAAAGTATTATAAAAACATGCAGAAATTATAGGCATGACTTCTATGTGATTAAACATTCTGAAATCATTATGAATTATTTATATGCACAGTTTTTATTAACATTCTGAAATTTTGATGAGGGGCTAAAGTCATAATTTGATTAATTAACATGCTGAAATTTATTATTGATCTTATAGACATAGTTTCTGAATAAAGGATAGGTTGAAATAATATTTAAAACCTATAGGTATGATTTCTATTCCCCAAATGATATGTTGGAAATTTATTCAAGTCTTATAATCATGGATTCAACTAGGAGTGGCGAATGAGTGGGTCGAATCGAATATAAGTCGATCAAAAACGAGCAAAACAAAAATGGATAAAATATTCGACTCAATTCATATTTTAAATGGATAAAAAAATGAGTTACTCAATGGATAATATGGATATCCATATTTATCCATATTATTATAGGGATCATCTTAAAAGCTTCAAAAGCAAAATCTCTTACCCATTTTTAAAAGGATAATATGAATTTGATTTGTTTTTTACCCATTTTAAATGAGTTGGATACCCAACTCATTTAAGATGGGTAATTTAAATGAATACCGTATAAATTACCCATTTTGTCATCCCTAGTTTCAAGACAGTAGACATGCTGGAAACATTAGTAAAGTTTTATATACGTGATTACTAAGCAGAGAACAAGCGGATATAAAACAGACTTTTGAATATTACTATTATTTTATTCATTTTAATACACTAAGGGGTCGTTTGGTATAAAAGTTAATAATAACACAAGGATTAGTAATGCAGGGATTGATGGATTAGTAGTGTAGGGTTTATTTTTATCAAGTGTTTGGTTCATTTTTCCCACCTCATTTATGTTTGGATTAAAACTCTTTAAAAAACTTCTTTTCAATTATACCCTTGAATTATTATGTAATTGGGTCAAGGTAGATAATTGCCGGACAATATTATTTTTTATGACCTTCTAACTAGCTATGAGAGGAACAGTTTTGTTGTCATGTTTGCTATTTTTTCACTGAATTATTTGAGGATAAATAATTGTCATCTTAATAAATTGATCACTCACAAAATATCAATTTTCAATTTTAAAAAGATAAACCATCTACTTTTAAAATCGAAAAGACTAATGGTAAAATTGAATAAACCATATCTACATTTACACATAAAAATTACAAGTTATAGTTTTAATATGTATGTAATTTTTTAAATTGTTTGAAATACAAATAATTATATATGTATGTATATATATATATATATAAAATACATTCAATTAAAATCGCAAATGTAGTGATTGATATATTTGCTTTTTAATTAGTAAATGTTAAATAACTCACATTTAAAATTTGTTTTGATTTGTATTGGATTTATTTAGTAACAAACAACTCTCTCTCTAAATAATTTGTAAGCTAATTTATTTAAATAAATTTACTAGCACAAATATATAACATAAAATCAAGAAAATAAACAAAATAATTAAAATGATTTGAGAGATATTTTCGTCTTTACATAGACTTATCCCATTATATTATATCTATGTATTAGTAATACATCCTGTAATATCATGTAGGAATACTAAATAATACCATACATAATACATGAACTGTTTCTTCTAATACGGCCTACCAAACGACCCCTAAGGGTTGGTAGTTTAAAATTAAGGCAAGAAAACAACAATGTAAAAGGTCATGCAATTATTTTTTATTATTATATGCTAATAGGTGTGTTGCACAAATTTATTACGTTATTCTAATAGGAAATTAGTGAACATTCAGAGTAAGTGATCAACATTAGAACATGCTTACAATAGGCAACTAAACAACACTTAAATAGTAGTTAATGTCAACAAAATCACCTTTTATATTTTATTTTAATCGGATCTACATAAGGGAATTTATTAAATATGAACAAACAAACAATCACACTCCTATCGACATGTTTTCTACATAAATAAGTTATGATAAAATAAACTGGTAGTACGTATATCCCCTCCCCTTTAGATAGTACCCATATTATTTCATTATATATAGAGAGTTAAGAGTTTAATACATATTACACAAAATAAAAATAATATGAAATAATACAAATATAATAAATACGAATCTAAGTAATAAATCTCATCTAAGAGACTCATCCTAGGCAGCACTTCAATCTTGAACTTATGTTCAAAACCCTGCTAAATCAAAGAAAATATATAGACAATATATGATCAGATTTAATTATTTCATGTATAGGCAACATCAGTTCATACACATAAATTCATAAAATAAGCATACAAAATTCAAAACAAGCAGCAAAACATCGGATACAATATCACACATAGAGAGAGAAGGGGGGGAGAACTGATCCATGCCTCCTTTATTTATTTGAACACAGATAAATGTATGGAAAAAAAATGCTACGAAATAAGAAAGAGGGACTGAAGGAAAGACAATCAATTACCACAAAATTTTCGTACGAGTAATCACAGTAAGGCCCAGTAAATGGGGCAAAGGGGTTATTTAAAGATAGTAATTTGAGTTTAAAAGGACTCGACTCAAGGAAAGAAAATAATTAACAGACTAAATTTTTTTTTAAAAAAAAAACAAGATTTACACATTCACAAGTCACTTAGTAGCAATCTTTTACCATGATAGTCTTTTACCGTAACAAAAAGAGTAAGAAATCAATCAAATTTACATAAGGCAAGAGAAATTAATTAGGAGCAATAAATGCATCAGTATTGAGCAATGTATGAGACAATCTTAGACAAAAAAAAAAAAAAAACAATTAGCATAAATAAATAAATTGAAATATTTTAACATAGAGACTGAATTAAAGCTTAGTTGGTAAAGAAAAGTTGTTAAAATAATTCAATTAGAGGGAGAATAAAAATACGGGAATCAAGTATCAATCAAAGCACCAAACTAAGCCAAGAGTCAGCAACTCTAACAATATAAGAAAATTATCAGGACATATTAACATCACCTTGCAAAGTAACAGAGCATATTCACTGAAGTTCTAAGTAATACTTTAAGACCAAATAAAAAATACGATGATATTTTAGAAAAGGCTAAAATTAAATAATTTTAAAAGATTAAAAAACTATTGCCAGTTTCATACCCAAATCCAACTAGAATAAGCAAACCATCACGAAAATTGTTAGAAGGTAGATAATAATTAATAAAATAAGAACGAACTTGCGGTCGTCAACTTTATAGCTGCTGACCGGAGCTTGCTTCACCGGAGTCCGCCGCTGGTGGTAGTGGTATGCTTGTCTTCACCGTCCAGATTCCATCTGAGATGGAGCTGCTGCTTCTGCTGCGTGATGGCTGCTGGGCAGGAGTACTGGCGACGGAGAAAAGAAATTTAAGGAGAGGAGAGTGAGGGTGGCATTTGGTTGGGGTTTCGTCCATCGACTTGACAGAGAAGAGAGTAGCGGGGTCTGGCGTATGGTTTTGCCGGAGGAGAAGAGAGGAAGTGACTGGGTTTCGCCGGCACTTATGGCGGTCTACTGGCGAGAAGAAGGAAGGGGATCGTTGGAGATTTCTCCGAGGCGGAGAGGCTTGCCACGGTTCTTCGAGTTAGGATTTGAGAGGTTTGATTTAAAAAAAAGGAAAGCAAATCGACTTTTAATACGCACAGTTGATCTGAATGGAATGAACGACTGTGATTCAAGGTTGAGATTGATCAGATAATACTAAAGGATGGGATTGGGGTTGAAGGTCACATGGGCTACAATTACAACGATTTGTGAGCGAAAAGGCTATAAGCAAATGGCTATAGTTGAAAAGAAAAGACCACAGTTGAAATAAATTGGACAGAAGTAGCTACAATTTAAAAGATTTGGAGGAAGAACAAATGAATGCTATTTAACTAAGAGAAAAAGACATAAAGTGACACATGAAGTTATTCTGAATTTTTAAAAAGACACATAAACTATGCAAGCATCATATTACCCCCTAAACAATCCTGAACTGATATTATTACATCATTTTTTGTCCACTTGACATGGAGAGTGTATGCACTCTCTTAAAGAGCATAATATAATTTTATTTTTACAAGTATTTTGCTATAAAATATATTTTCTTGTTTTTCTTATTATTTTATCTTTTTCTCATTATTTTTATCTTTTTCTTTCCTCCTTCTTCTTCAAAAATTCATTGTCATCGTCATTGTAGCTTCTCACTTTCAATGTCACTTTTTACCACAACTCCACCTCTCTTTTTTACTACTATTAGTTTAACCCTCTTCAATTTTAAAATTATATCTAAATATTTTATTACATTTCGAACAATTTGATAAGCCCATTAGCAGGGGCGGCTCAACATAATCGAAGGCCTAAAGCGAAATTTCAATTGAAGGCCTAAAATCTAAACAAACTTCATACGTGTTTATTTAAAATTTATCTTTTTTACACTTTTCAAATGCAAATTATTACTTAGTATTTTTTGATAAATGATTTCTTCAAAAAAAAAAATTCAATTATTAGTTTCAGATATGATTTTATCAATTCAATATTAGAAAATTTTATTTAACTAAGATAATCATTATATGAATTATAACATAATATAAGTAATAAGTTGACAAATTTTAAATAAAGATAAGAGTTAGAACATAATGGGGTCAAAGAGAATAAAGTAATATAATTTTTTTTAAACACTTTTTATTATAAATAATCATTTTTTATAATAAAAAAATTAACACATACTTTATTCTTGGTAAAATTTGAGGCCCCCTAAAATTGGGGGCCTAAGGCATATGCCTTAATTATCAAAGCATAGAGCCGGCACTGCCCATTAGATTTCAAGATGATTAGAAGGTATTATTTTATTTTTATTATCCAAATTTCAATTAAACTTTTTCAATTTTTGGAGAATTCTGATTCTTTCAAAATAATCATTTCTAGTTTTGAAGTTATATGAAAATGAGATAAATTAATTGATGATACCTTCAAAATTTTGATTTTTCTTAGGAAAATAATTAGTTTTATTATTTATAACTCAACAAAGTCTAGAAAATAGTACAATTTTGGAAAGAAAAGAATTTGACCAAAGAAGAAGAAGAAAACAGAAATAAAATGGAGGGGCTCAACTAGACGTGGGGGTGGGGTGAGAGGTGAGGGTGAAGAAGAAATAAAGAAAATGGAGGGAGAGGTAGCTTGAAAGTAGGGGGGAAAGATGATGTAGAATTTAAAATGAAATTAAAATTAAAGTAATGAATTAAAATAATTCAAAAAGTAAGAGAGAGAAATAAAGAAAAACTTAAATTTAAAAAAAATTATATTTAGGGGATAGTAGGACGCCCGCATAGTTAAGGTGTCTTTTTAAAAATTCGGGATAGCTTCATGTATCACTTTATGTCTTTTCTCATTTAAATAATAATATACTACACATAAATAATTTTAATATGCAATTGTTACATTTGAATATATTACATATGCTAAATATTTAAAGTAAATAAATTATTTCAAATTTAGCAACCGAGAAATATATTAATAAATATAACAATGATAATAATAGATTTTTTTTGTAAATCACGAATATTAAAGTATATAATTATTTGAAAATGCTAATTATAATTTTAAACATGTAATAAAAGAAATAGGTTTTAAAATACATATTTAATCAAATAGCAATTCAGAAAGGGTTATAGGTCGATAAAAATTAGGTGTCAACAACAACTTAGTTCGTTTTTGTGGAATATTTACCGTTTACCGACATAGACCATGAGAATTATAACATGAAATCTGATGTCTTGCTCCATATCGAAAAGAGATGTCCTACTAGCCAAGGTAAGGATCATAACTTCTAACTTAGGTGGATCCACTAGCTATGTCTTTCTAAGAAAAATCCTACGGGGTACGTAGTAGGGACAATGAAATTGCTACTAGAGACTTGGTCTCTACTAACGGGGGAGCCTCCATTTCAATATTCTCGGTGCGAAGTAAAAATTCCAACGGAATAGTCATATTTATATCCATATCATCATACTTGTAAAAGCACAATTAACTTACCAATCCAATCTTAATTCTTCATAGAATAGCTCCATAAATCATGATTCATACATGTGTAAGAAAACCTTTCACCAATCATGATTTCTAGATATTTGAGAAACCTTTCACAATTCATACATATATGAGAAAACCTTTTATAATTTAATTGATGCTTATCTTAAAGCAACCTTAGTTCATAAAACATATTTTTCATATATCATGCATAGCTTTTATAAGTTCATAGATTTCTTCATAAATTCATCATCACAAATATGTACCATGCATGGGTCCATATGAAAACAATTTGAAAACATATAATTGAATCAAGTTATGCATAATAAGATGTCACGACCCGATTTCTCGAGTCATGATGACATCTACTATACCCTACCAGTAGGTAAGCCAACCCGTAACCCAGAACATCAAGCAATGAGCGTAAGGGCAGAAACTAGCGAAAACAATAATCTAAACAAGGACAACAAGGCGAAAGCAAACCAACATAAATATATACAAATAAAGATCCCTTCCAAAACTTGGAAGTCACTAGTACAGAGCTACTAACAAAAAAAGTACAAGTCCCAAGAGTGGACCACAGAGACTAGACTGTCTCGAAAGGCAAAAGACAAGTCTATATATACAGATGGAGACTGAAATAGTATAGAACGTCGTGTGCTCACCCCCATCTTCGAATCAAACTACTCCAAGCTGGATCAACGCTGGCCATTGGTGCTCGGACCTGCATCACGAAACAGATGCAGTGTGTAGCATGAGTACCAAAACAGCAAGTACCTAGTAGGCATCATAGGCCAACTGAACTTGAAAAGTAAAGGTAATATGAAAAGAAGGAATAACACAAACGGAGGTCAAGAACAGAAAACTAAGTAACAATGGAATGCACACGAGTGTAGAAATAACTAACTAAAGTAATCTATAAACTAACTACACCTAACTGGGCCCCTATAAGCCCAGAAGGTACACTCGTGCACAAGTTAAATTAAAAATCCGAACAGACCCCCATAAGCCCGACGAGTACACAGAAAAACTATAACTAAAGAGAATTGCATATGAGAACGCAAGAACGGAGAACATCAAATCAGAACCTCAACCCCAATAGTAGAATCTGACAGTACAGAGGCCGGAGCTCGAACCGGATGCTCACTAGAAGTACCCAATTAACCAATCGCAAGTATCAAGTAACTAAGGCCAGACCTCTAATCGGATGCTTTGTATAAGTATTTGGGCGATAGAGGCCGGAACTCAAACCGGATGCTCTATATAAGTATCTGAGCGATAGAGGCCAGACCTCAAATTGGATGCTCTATATAAGTATCTGGGCAATAGAGGCCGGACCTCAAACTGGATGCCCGACAAAGGTGCCAATGTGGCTGCTGAAAGAGTCCCAATCGATCCATGCTCAAAATGTCCGTGGAACACCGTCCACACTTAGCAAATCATTGTATGTCCTTGGAACTTAATCAAAAACCAACTTCAAATTGCGAAGCAGAACTAGTATCGTCGACGTAACTCGTGAAGCCATAACATCGGGAAAATAAGGATAACTATCGTCGGAGTAAGCGTATCACCTAGCGAAGGTCTAAACTATCAGACTCCAGTCTGCTACACCAGTCTACAGGGATCTAAGCCGGCCGAGCGACGTCGGGGCAAAACTAAGGTCTATTGACTTTGAATCATGAATTTCTAAGGCAAGCCCAAGTCAAACCTAAACTAAGGCCCAACATGCTTCAAATAAACAGTAATTAAGCATACAAGTACTCCACATAGTAAGGAGGGTCAATTAGTAATACCAAGTATGCTCACAGTTACCCGATGAATCCCGAAAGAGGCCGAAACATGATTTCTAAACACCTATGCATTATTCAATAACTACCAACTCAAATCCCAACTAATCAACATGCATTCACACTCTCGAGCTCAATCTAAGAGAGGGAAGTCGTAGCCTACCTGTAGGCTGACCATGCGCGCTCCAAAATCACTTCTCCAGAGCTTTTCCTTTTCGAATGGCCTCGAAACACTGTCACACTATCAAAAATAGAGTCACAATGTTATTATGGTCGTTTAGATACTAAAATTGCAAGAAACGGAGACGGACCAAATTTGGGGTCAAAACGGGGAAAGTGGGACCCGCACCAGAAATTCTGGAATTAATCCCAAAAGTAGGTCCCAATCAGTTCCTTGAGCTCATGTCCCAAAATAGGACACAATTCGGAGCTCAAAAACATCGCAATATCAACAAGCAACCAAAACCAAAATTTTCTCAAGAACTAGAAATGGGACAGCAGCTGAATCAGAAGATTTACCAGAAATGGGAGGTCTACAGTGAATTCTGACCACACCACAACATTCTCCTAGAAAAACCACTCAATATAGGCTCAAGAATAACTGAAATCGGACATAAAATGACTGAGAAAATAAGTCTCAAAAAATCCAAACCAAGCTCACAAAAAAAGTTACAGCAGCAGGTATTTTACGAGATTTACCTCAAACGGGGACCCTAAATCAGTTTCTGAGCTCACCAACACGTTCCTTGCGAAAAACCCCACAGGATGAACCTTTGGATCATTGAATGTGGACTAGAAATAAGAGAGTTAAGCCCTTTTAAAGTTTAGAACAGTTGCTGAAAATGCACTAGATTTTCAGCAGTGCATTTTCAGCAACTTAAAAACTCCAACGGGGCACTTCGAACTCGTTCGGAACCCCGTGCACTCAAACGAGATATGCAACCATACCAAATTCGATATTCCAGACTCAATGGCACAATCAAAATTTCTATCAGAGGTCATCTCGATAAAAAGTGGGTCTCACTTCCAAGAGCTATTTTAACCATAATCCACCGAGGGGCTCGGAATGAGTCCGGAGGCCTCAGGAGTCGAACAAAAGGTTGTTCTAGACCAAACTCAACATTTTGGAGCTAACCGAGCTGATGGAATTTTCATCCGAATACGTTTTCCAAGAATGTTGACCAAAGTCAACCTTAGGCCAAATTTTAAAGGCTAAAACGCTTAATCGCACCGACTCACACTGAAAACCTCGGGAGTCATGCCAACCATGTTACTAGTCTAAAATGACCATTTCGGTGCTGATGGAATCGTCAGAATTGGATTTCGATATCATCTTTTTAAATTTTTGATCGTTTAAGGTTCATAAGCTCCAAAAACACTAAAACTTGCATAATAACCAAACGAACGACCAGGTGACCGAACTGTTACCCAAAGAAGTCATAAATGACTTGGGGTCAGTACAGGAATGCTCTAACGACACACAAAAGGTAAGACACAGAAATGACTAGGAGGGTCATTACATAAGATTGTAATCAAATAGTTGAATCATTACAAATAGGACCTATGGGGAATTGTATGAAACACTAATCAAATTTGATGAAATAATTGACTTAGAAACTTGAAATGTTTTTGGGACTCAATGGATGAATGAAATCTATTGGTGAATTTCCATATTCCTTGATGATCAAAGTCCAAATCAATGGATAAAAAAGGAGACTTGAAGCTTGAACCCAAGATTTCTTCATTGAAGCTTGAGAGAGAGTTTGAAGAGGATGAGTATGTATGAGATTTAGGAATTTGAGAGAATAAGAGGGTTTGGGTAGATTTAGGGATTGAAAGGTAGTTGTAGGACTTAGAAATAAGGGTAAAGCGACATAGTACAGGTATTAAATGCACAAGAAAAGATCCAAATATCCTTAATAAATAACTGCCGAAAATGATCTACCGTTGGGACCTATCATCCGTAGGACTTCCTATGGCTCGTACTGGTCAACCATAAAACCAACTTCAGAAACCCAAAATTTATCAAACATCCTATGAGACCTTTTCCACAGTCTATTGTTCAGTCTACGGTCTGTAGACCCCTTTCATAAAATCCAAGCTTATGTCCAAAATTCCACCAAGTCTGGATCACTTCAACGGGTGCTTTCTATGACCCGTAGAACACAATATGATCCATCAAACCCTTATCATAGGCTGATGTCACTATCCAGGGATACACCCTATATGTAACATGGGGTACTTGACCCCAAAGGGGTCTCATACAAGACCTTAGCATATCATAAGATAATAGAAAAATGCGAAAATTTTAAAACATTTTCCATACAATCAAAGTCTTTATAAAAGCAAAGCTAAAGTCTTACTACATTTGTCTCAAATAATCTACTACAACTTTGAATACTCTTGGGTCACAGTCCATACAATAGTCTCAAGACATGAAAATAAAAGACATAAAGGAAATAGTGGATTTATCCTCGATGCTATGAGGACTCACAAATCTTCAACTTCTTGCTCTTATAGAAACCTATCCTTAAGAATGGAACTCAAAATCACCGAACCCTATATTTGATGAGAATGTAGGCAAGAGCATGCGTTAGAACAAAAGTACTAAATATGATAGCTAGCATAACATCATAAGAGCATAACATAAGGGTTAGTCAACATAAGCCATATGCTATAATTATAAGAGATACTTCAAGAAATATAAACAATAAGCATAAGAGACAATAACATAATCATAATCATAATCTCCAACACAAACATAATGTAAGCATTAATCAACCCTTAGTCCTTCAAATCATAATAGGAACACCTCATAAGTAGTTTCAAGTCATACTTGTCCAATGCATGAATAAGACCCCATAAGCCTATCCATACTAAGTACCACTTTAGGTCCTTATACTCATACCTCTTGGTTAGGGACTAGTCCCTCTTTTAAGACATTGGAACACTAGGAGATACTTCTTTAAACATATGTTAGTTCATCCTCTTTATTATCTTGAACATTATGAGATACTTAACTAAGCATGTTTAAGTTCATGATTCTCTATGAGCACTATGAGATACCTCTTCAAGTATGTCTTAGCTCATTATTAACTTGAAAACTATGAGATACTTTATTAAGCATGTCTAAGTTCATTATGCTTTTGAACACTTGGAGATACCTTTTCATGTATGTCTTAGTTCATTGGATAAGGAGATTACTACTAGAAATCCCAACTCTTCTCTGTGAAGGCTTACATCTCATGAGACCTACTTTTGGGAAAACCCGGACTCTACTATGTGAGAGTTCCCCCTTTTTCTTTGGAATCCCGGACTCAACTAGGTGTGAGCATCCTCTCTTCTTGGAGATCCAAACCCGACTATGTGTGAACTTCCTTCTCATTGTCAAGATCCATTAGGGCCAAACATACACCCCTTAGACTAGTTATTAAGCCTTGCTTAACTCATGACTCATGGAGGGATGTACTTGACAACCAATCCATGTTTCAAGTGATTCTATCACTTTATACATTCAAACATTCATAATGTAGATTAAGTGGGTAAAATCCTTCCACAACAATGATAGCTACTAGTCTACTATTCTCATATAGGCTTCACTCTCAAAACCACTACAAGCATAATTCAACATATTAGATTTACTCTCAAAGCCCTAGAATTATACCTTAAAGACTACAAGCCTTACTCTCAAAGATTTACTTCTTACAATCATCATTAATACCTTGATTTCAAGGCATTCTAATCACATACTTCATTTTTAAGCAATTCTAGTCATAAATCATTATAAAGGTTCAATCTCAAGCTTTACTAGTCATGATCCATCACATATACTATAATCTAGTTCAATTCATGTCTACTTGCTTTTATTCTTGAACAATTACTATAGAAATCATCAATTCTAGAAGATCATCTCTCAATCTTCAATTTCCCTCTTTAAAGCATAAACCTACATTACTTCAATTTCATTATTTAAACTAGGGTTAGCCATGGAAAACATATAATATTATCATAATAGCATGATCCAATACTAAATCAATCATGAACAAACACTATCCACTCAATTGGAATCATATTCAACTTGACCCACAATATTGGATGGAACCCTAACTTGAATTGGGGATTTCATCTTCGTAATTTGGGGAAATATAGGGGGCTCCATAGATGGAAGAATCCATGGATGAATAAGCTATCATACCTTGAGTATAAATCCCTCAAAAAGCTTGCAACAATGGAGGAATTTGACCTAGCTTGGTTCTTTTCTCTTATTCTTCTTATTCTTGAGTTTTCTAGAGAGAGAATTTCTTCGAGGGAATTAGGTTCTTTGGGTGAATTGAAATAATAACTAAGATCAATGTATTTAAGGGTCTAATAGCTTTATATAGGTGGTCTAATTACTAATAAAATGACACCACTTAACCCCTAATTAATTCTAGAAAGTTCCCTTAACCCCCAACTTAAATCGACATAAGGCCAAGACTACCTCACCCACGAGACCATGCCCACGAGCCATGGGTGGACCCATGAGGCATGCTGGTCTTCCATGGGTGGAGGTACTGGAAATATGACCCACGACTCCCCTCACCCACGGGGTGTGGGTCCCTCCATGGGTGCACTGCCTTGGGGCGGATTTCTAGGGCTGTTTTGCTAGGGTCCTCCTCAAGGAACCTTGGATGGTCCTTGGGGAGTCGTACCTTGACGTTTAACCCCTAAAACCCTCATTCTAAGTACGAGAAGTCATTTCTACGACTCTAACCCTCACGTCAAGCTCTAGAACCTTCACATAAGGCTCTAGCTTAGCCTACTAGTTTTCGGGTGTTACAATATCTCCCCCTTGGGAACATCCATCATCGAATGACGATTCTAAACACTTATTAAAGGAAATGACTCTAGACTAGCAGCTCATCATGCATGCAATACATCTAAATGAACATGAACAAAGGAGGAAAACATAAACTCCAAGCTAAACGTACTCAATGCAACACAAGGGAGTAGGAACTACATCTAACAGCCCAAAATGCATGAAATTCTATATCTACTCTTATACAAGGAGGAACTACCATCTCCTAGATAAAACATGCTCAACATACACTCATGGAGCCTCTATGCAATTTACTCTCAAAAAGCATTTATTCAAAAATGAATCTTTCAACTCCAAACTAAGGCATGTTCATCTATTCATCTCATGAAGTTCTATAAGCAACTCTACTCAATGCCCTACAACATGAGGAAAATAACGCACAAAAGTCATTTCTACCAAGACTTAAGCTTTTTCATGAACATCCATATAAGGAAATCATGGCCACACATAAGTACAATGACCTTGCTATCTAGGCACACCATCTCACCCTTGGGAGTAAGCCTAAGTTGACTTTCTAAGCACCTTCTATAACATAAAAAGCAACAACAAAGCTCATTCATACTAAAGACAATATCAAAGTCTATCATATCAAATCACAAAAAGACAAACAAGTCCGAAATCTAATAAACCATAAAGCACATACCGGTAACAACATTAAGAGGTCACTCTTGTTCATTTCTAGATTGAAGAACACATAACCTATTCTTCTTTTGAGCATTTTTATCCAACCACTAGTGGCAACTTGCTTATCCTCCCTTCCCTTAGCCTTAAAAACCAGGCAATCTCTCATTTTGTGCCCACTCTTTCCACAACCATAAAAACCCTTCGTTCCGGCTAGGCACTTACCATGGTGATTTCTCCCACACTTGGTGCAAGTAGGCTTAGGTAATGGAGATCCACTACCTTTCTCTTGGTTAAACCTAGGGGTATTGGGAGAATCTTGTCTGGAATACCTTTGTTTAAACTTAGGCCTACCTTGTCCATCGGACTTATCATTGGAGAAGTTCCCATCACCGGTCCTAGCCCTTTTTTCCTCCTTATTCATTTTTTTGAGTTTTGACTCCTCAATTTGTTGAGAATACACCATAAGCCTTGAGATATCCATTTCATGGAGGAGCATTTCTGTACAACATTTTTCTTCAACCAAGTCGGACACACCCGTCAAAAACCTACTCATCCTATCTCTCGAATCTACCACCATAGATGGAGCATACTTGGATAGTTGGGTAAATTTCAAGGCATACCTCTGAACACTCATGCTACCTTGCCTAAGGTTAATGAACTCTTTTACCTTAGCTTCCCTCAACTCTTTGGGAAAAAACCTATAAAGGAATGCTAATTTGAACACTTCCCACTCTATTGGACCCAATTCTACTGACCTACCATCTTTCCATTGTTCATACCATACTTTCGCTACATCTCTCAATAGGTAATCGGCTAACTCCACTTTCTTTACCGAAGTCAACCCATGATAGCAAGCACTTTATACACCTCATCTATAAACTCTTGAGGGTCTTCCTCCACTTTGGAGCTATAAAACTTCGGAGGGTTCATTCTTATAAACTTCCTCACTCTTAAAGCCGTGGAATTCACATTAGGTTTCACCGAAGCTACCCTCTCTCTATTGACTAAGGCTGTCACGGCTTGAGCTTGGGTAGTCAAAGATTGGTCCAGCATTTGGAAAGCCGACCTAATATCCGTATTCGATATATTCTCCCCTATAGGGTCAATTGGAGCTTGGGGATGAACCTCTTGCTCCATATTGCCTTCATCATCCCTCCTAGCATTTGCCCTTGTATTAGTCATACCCTGAAAAACCATAGGGCACAGATTAAGAGAAAGACCTAATAGATCCAAACTTTATAGCATGACTTAGAGAATGAAGAAGTGAAGTTTCCTAAGCATCCAAGAGCCTCCTATTCATAAATGTGGCGCACTTCACATTTATGAACAAGACTCTACTAGACGTGGTTTGAGACATCCTAGAACCATTCCAAACATTGTGCTCTGATACCAAGTTTGTCACGACCCAGGGTACACCCTAGATGTAACATGGCGTACTTGACCTCGAAGGGGTCTCATACAAGACCTTAGCATATCATAACATAAGATAATAAAAAAGTGCGAAAATTTTAAAACATTTTCCATACAATCAAAGTCTTTATAAAAGTAAAGCAGAAGTCTTACTACACTTGTCTCAAACCATCTACTACAACTTTGAATACTCTTGGGTCACAGCCTATACAATAGTCTCAAGACATGAAAATAAAAGACATAAAGGAAATGGTGGTTTTATCCTCGATGCTATAAGGACTCACCAATCTTCAACTTCTTGCTTTCTAACAACCTATCCTCAAGAATGGAACTCAAAACCGGACCCTACATTTGATGAGAATGTAGGATAGAGTATGCATTAGTACAAAAGTACTAAATATGATAGCTAGCATAACATCATAAGAGCATAACATAAGTGTTAGTCAACATAAGCCATATGCCATAATCATAAGGGATACTTCAAGAAACATAAACTATAAGCATAAGAGACAATAACATAATCATAAGCATAATCTCCAACATAGATATAATGTAAGCATTAATCAAACCTTAGTCCTTCATATCATAATAGGAACACCTCATAAATAGCTTCAAGTCATACTTGTGCAATGCATGAAAAGTACTATCCATACTAAGTACCACTTTAGGTCCTTATACTCATACCTCTTGGTTAGGGACTAGTCCCTCTTTTAAGATATTGGAACACTAGGAGATACTTCTTTAAGCATATATTAGTTTCTCCTCTTTATTATCTTGAACACTATGAGATACTTCACTAAGTATGTCTAAGTTCATGATTCTCTATGAACACTATGAGATACCTCTTCAAGTATGTCTTAGCTCATTATTAACTTGAACACTATGAGATACTTTATTAAGCATGTCTAAGTTCATTATGCTTTTGAACACTTGGAGATACCTTTTCATATATGTCTTAGTTCATTGGATAAGGAGATTGCTACTAGAAACCCCGACTTTTCTATGTGAAGGCTTACATCTCATGAGAGCTACTTTTGGGAAAACCCGGACTCTACTATGTGAGAGTTCCCCCTTTTTCTTTGGAAGCACGGACTCAACTAGCTGTGAGCCTCCTCTCTTCTTGGAGACCCGGACCTGACTATGTGTGAACTTCCTTCTCATTGTCAATATCCATTAGGGCCAAGCATACATCTCTTAGACTAGTTATTAAGCCTTGCTTAACTCATGACTCATGGAGGAATGTCCTTGACAACCAATTCATGTTTCAAGTGATTCTATCACTTTATGCATTCAAACATTCATAAGGTTGATTAAGTGGGTAAAGTCCTTCCACAAAATGATAGCTACTAGTCTACCATTTTCATAGAGGCTTCACTCTCAAAGCCACTACAAGCATAATTCAACATATTATCTTTACTCTCAAAGCCCTAGAATTCTACCTTCATGACTACAAGTCTTACTCTCAAAGCTTTACCTCTTACAATCATCATTCGTACCTAGATTTTGAGGCATTCTAGTCACATACTTCATTTTTAAGAAATTCTAGTCATAAATCTTCATAAAGGTTCAATCTCAAGTTTTACTAGTCATGATCCATCACATATACTATAATCTAGTTCAATTCATATCTTCTTGTTTTTATTCTTGAACAATTACTATAGACATCATCAATTCTAGAAGATCATCTCTAAATCTTCAATTTCCCTCTTTAAGGCACAAACCCACATTACTTCAATTTCATCAATTAAACTAGGGTTAGCCATAGAAAATATATAATATCATCATAATAGAATGATTCAATACTAAATCAATCATAAACAAGCACTATCCACTCAATTGGAATCATACTTAATTTAACCCATAATATTGGAAGGAGCCCTAACTTTAATTGGGGATTTCATCTTCACAGTTGGGGGAAATCTACGGGGCTCCATAGATGGAAGAATCCATGGATGAGTAATCTATCATACCTTGATTATAAAGCCCTTACAAATCTTGCAACAATGGAGGAATTTGACCTAGCTTGGTTCTCTTCTTCTTCTTGAGTTTTCTAGAGAGAGACTTTCTTTGAGGGAATTGGGTTCTTTGGGTGAATTTAAATAATGATTAGGATCAATGTATTGATGGGTCTAATAGCTTTATATAGGTGGTCTTATTATTAATAAAACGATACCACTTAACCCCTAATTAATTTTAGAAAGTTCCCTCAACCCCCAACTTAAACCAACTTAAGGCAAAGACTGCCTCACCCACGAGACCACGCCCACGGGGCGTGCTGGTCTTCCGTGGGTGGAGGTTCTGGAACTATGACCCATGACTCCCCTCACCCATGGGGCGTGGGTCCCTCCGTGGGTGCAGTGCCTTGGGGGCAGATTTCTAGGGCTGTTTTGCTAGGGTCCTTCTCAAGGATCCTTGGTTGGTCCTTGGGGAGTCGTACCTTAACGTTTAACCCCTAAACCCCTCATTCTATGTATAGGAAGTCATTTCTACGACTCTAACCCTCACATGAAGCTCTAGAACCCTCACATAAGGCTCTAGCTTAGCGTGCTAGATTTCGGGTGTTACAGTTGAGGTCTCAAAATCATTCCTTTGAATCCTTCCCACGAATGCTATCTACGACTTATCTAAATTCCTACGGTCTGTTATGTCAAGTCCTAGGTCAAATTTCAAAAGATTGAAATTTCCAAAAATCTTACCCTGTGTCTAAGAAACCCTTCTTACAATTTGTAGGAAGCTATATGACCTGTAGATCGATCCATCACACCAGATCCTTGCAACATTTATAGAACTTTTCCAACTCAACTCAACTTTCGACTTCTGATATGTTACAAGTACTAAGTCGAGTTCAAAACCTTTCTACCAGCTAAGTTTTTCAAATTAATTCATGCAAGATTCAACTTCACAACACTAACATTTTTAGCATATAAAGGTCTACGAGTCTTCTTTTCAATGCCACCAAGGTTGCATCAATCGGAGTTCAAAGTAAAAAGTTATGATCAATTTACTAAAGACCACCCCAATAGAGTTTTCACAGCTTGATTTCTAGGAACTCTATTTTTTTTTTAAAAGGATACAAACTCCATTAACCGATTGTAAATTGAAGTATGGACCATAAACAGAGTTAGAAAATTAAAGTTCAGAAACTTATTTTTGGGCCTAATTTTCATGGATCCAAATAGATTATAACTTGGGCCTATAAAATGAACTTCAGAAACTCATTTTGCAACCTATTTTTCATGGAATCCACCACGAGTCATAAGTTAATCTATGGGTAAAAAATTGAGCTCGTAGGATGAACTTCATGAAGTCAAACTTTCAAGTTGAATTCCACTGATGGAATCTATATTCTGTATATCAAATCACGCACTGTAGATGACCCTTGTTGATTGCTCCATCAATTTTTAAGTAAGAGTTGTTTTGGTCTTTTTCCATCCTTCGTAAGCCTAAGACACAACATTTTAACTTTTATTAGGGGAATATATTTCATTAATTACTCAATTTTCTTTCTTTTCTATGCTCTCAACTCCTCAAACTCAAAAAATCAAATTGTAGGAAAAGCAAAGTTATGGTTTCAAAGCTTTAAAGCAAGTTGTTTCTTCAAATCTCAATCTCTCAAGTATGTAAGATTTTAATGAAAGTATTCTTCCACCCTCATGCCTAAATTGTGTTTACTTTCAAAGGTCTTACTAAATAAGTCAGAATGCATGTTGGGGTTTTAAAGAGTTTATGATTTTCCTCATAAGTTTATGTTCTTGATTTGGTTTACTTCACTTTTTAAATCTTATTAAAGTAGTTTAACTATTGAGTGGGTATAAAACTTCCTTATTCTAGGTTATTTGGTACCGTCTTCTTTTGTGGACTCCTAGTAATTTCATATTGTCTCTATTTATGTTGTATCAGTTATCATTACAACAATCAACTTCTCCCTTAATGATATCTATGCTATCTTGTATAGTCATAATATGATTTTATGATTTCTTTAACTTTGATGGTTTTTAAGCATGAAAGTAGTATGATATGAATTTCAACATCAATATAGACTATTAGAGATATGATTTTTAAGCTTAGTGTTGCACTTGATTCATACTAATAAATAGTTTATTGTAAATTTTAAAATGGTAAAGGCACAACAAACAAAAGTTGCGTGAGGCTCCACTAATTCTTTGACACTTAGATACAGTGGTTCCATTTTCAAACTTTAAAGCTCCAAAAATTAAGAAGAAAGAGAAAATATAATTTAAAATTGACATGATCCAATAAAGTTATACAGAATAATATGAAAATATAAATAAAGTGAATTATGGGGTCAACTATTATTTAAGCTCGTCATATCCAAAAGGAAAAACAAAATTCTAGACATCTTTCTTCCTCAATTTAGAACGTTTTTCTTCTTTCTTTTTCCTTCTAACTTGAAATTTTTATCAAAATTATATCTCTCAATATTAGGAATTGGCAAAGGAAAAAAATCCAATCTTAAAAATATTGCTGAAATTATTTTTTCCAACATTTTTGATGAATTTATTTTCAATATAACATCCTCAAAAATAAAAATAAATAAATAAATAAAATAACTTATAAGTTTTCCATTTTCTAATAGGTATATTATTAGGGCATAGTTTATTTAAATAAAAATGATATCAATTTCAAACTTAGATATTTAAATAAAAAAAATGACATGAAAGAAGTAGATATTCCAATTTGATTTTAAAAAATCAATATTTAAAATCTAATTAAGAAAAAGTAAAGATTATTTTGCATGAAAAAAAATTTATTTGTAAATATCAAAGATGAAAAAATATTTGAAACATAACTTAATTATATGTTTGTATGAAGATTTTTATCCAAAAATATTTTAAAAATTTGAGATTTAATTTACAAATCCAACAAAGATAATTTAATTTGATAATTAAGAATTCAAACCAAATGGATCCATGAACACACTGTAATTTATAATTTATGACTTACAATATTATGTTTATTCTATTTACAATATTTTCTCTTTTCTTGATTTTATTGTAAGCCTTAAAATTTAAGAATTGACCCACTGTCCATGTGTCAGATGATTAGTGGAGCCCTACAGAAATTTTATTTGTTGTGCCTCTACCATGACAAAAATGTTCATAGTTTACCTATTTATGACCATTAATACATGAACATTATTTTGAGAGGATTATGTTGTATTGGGAGGATGCAAATTTAGAAAATTTAAGTTCCATAACTACGTGGGAACGTACGATTTGAGTATGTCGTCTTGTCAGTCAACTTTCTTAGCTCTTTAGGGCTCAGATAGTGGATCCACATAGATAATTAGGTTCTACATCTTGACAAAGTATAGGACAACCTTTCCAGCTGAGATTATATGTTGAACATCACAAGCTCATATGGTGTTTGTCGGATGTAAAAAACTTCCAGTAAAATTATTTTTTATGTTATATTCCTAACTAATCATTGTAATTTATTAGATATGACCTCGATGTACATATGATTACTACAAAGCTATCAAAATATGCTCATTGTCATTCATTTGAAAGTAGATTCCAGATGATATTTATGCATTGATTTCATAATGTCTTTTCAGTTATCTTACTATTTTTGTGATCATCGAAACCTCTTTCATTTTCACTATATATTGATACATGTTATGATTATGCTTAGTGTCACCTTTTAAACTCAGTACATTTTATGTATTGATCGCATACTTCTTTTTGTTGTATCCTTTCATGATGTAGATTCAGGCGCTCATTCTCAGGCCCGTGGCTAGTCAAATTGCAGCCTTCCAATCAACAGTTGGTGAGTCCTCCTCATTTGAGGACTTAATGGATTAGATGATAGTTAGTAGTATTGCTCTAATTTAGTTTCTTGTTATTAGTAGTTGGGGGGCCATGTCCCAACAAACTTATTTATTTCATTCTAAATAGTAGAGACTTATTTAAGAGATTAGTATTATATTCATTGATTGCCTCTTATTACTCTATTTACACTGAAGTTTAGTAGTTATCCACGGTTTATGCTTCTGCTCATGTTTTAGTTTATATGATATGCTTATATATGTTATGACATGGGATAGTTTGTAATCACTAGTGCTTTCAAGTACTGTGTCTCAACTTAGGTGTAGACTCGGATCGTGACACACACGAATGTTGAACGCGTGAAGGCAGGGGCGGACCCACGTGGGTTTTAGGGGGTTCACCCGAACCCCCTCGGCAAAAAAAATTACATTGTATATATAAGGTAATTTTTCTGTAATTATGTAAATATATATATTTTTAAACCCCCTCAATGACAAGGAGAAACTTATAGCACAGTGACAGGTCTCCTTGAAATTAAGTTTCACATCAACAGTTTGAATTCTTGTGATAGCGTTTTATTTTTTTATTTTTTTAGTTTCAGTTTTTTATTTTTTTAGTTTCAGCTCTGTTTTCACATTTTTTTAAAGTGTGGTTTTTAACCCAAAAGAATTCAAGGATTCCATTTCTAAAGGCTAATAACTTTTCACTTCCCAAATTCCTAAATCATTTCCTTAGTTCTTCCCCAACACTAAAAAGTCAAATATTAAAATCATCTCCCATAATTTTTTATTGTTGATTTGTTTCATACTTGATACTTCATACTTCAATATCACATTCAATTTGAAACAAAAATTAAAACTCATGCGTATTGCTTAAAAGGTAAAACATTTTTTCTCTTCTTCTTTTCTTTCAATTTTCAAGAAATTAAAACAAAAAAATTTGTTGCAAAAATTTTAAAAAATAAATAGGTCTTTATTTTTTAAGGTTGTTGTAGCTCTGACTATCTGAAGTGGAGACTCAAAGCTAAAATCAAAAGAGTTAATTGTTTGTCTTTTCTCCAAGGTAAGCGTTTCTCTCCATTTTCTTAAAAAGTTTGTCTTTCTTGATTGAATATTGACTATTGACTATCTTCATTTTAAATTGTGATTTTTTTTAATTGTTTTTTCTACTTATTTCTTTGGTAGTTGTAACTAGATTTATGAATCATTTGAATTTTGATGGTAATATCTAATGTAATTTGTAAAAAAATTATCTTTAATGCATTTAACAATTCTACTATTTTATATAGATTCATAGTCAAAGGAGAAGTACTTTTTTAAAGTATCAAATTCAAGTTCTATTAATCATAATCAATCTAACCGGGAAGAAAATGCTAATTATTTGAAAGTACCATCACATTCTTCTGAAGAATTTGATGTAAGTTCTTTAAAGGCCGATCCGGGTGAAAGAACTCAGATCTTGGAATTTCATCCAAATCATCGTAACGCTATTAGAAGAGTTTATGTCCAGAAAAAAACCTTGTCAACCTCTATTAAAAGAGTTTCCATAAACAGAGATTTCTGGAGATATGCGTCGTTTTAATCATAAATGGTTTAATGAATTTTCTGATTGATTAGAGTATAGTATAAGTAAAGATGCAATCTTTTGTTTGTATTGTTATTTATTCAAGGAAAATACCGATCTTCAAAGTGGAGGTGAAATATTTTCGAGTATGGAATTTAGGAGTTGACATAAAAAAGACTAGTTTGCAAACACATGTTGATGGGCATACTAGCATTCACAAACAGTCAAAAATAAAATGTGAAGATCTAATGCGGCAACAACAATCTATTCATGCTTCATTTGAGAAACAATCTAATCAAGATAAGCATGGGTATCGAATATGCTTAGAAGCTTTAATTGATGTAGTAAGACTTCTTGTGAAACAAGGCTTGACATTTTGAGGTCATGATGAGTCTAAAATATCACTTAACAGAGATAATATTTTTGAGATTCTTTCATTTATGCTAAAAAATGTGATGAAATTCATAGTTTTGTATTTGAAAATGCTCCTCAAAATGACCAAATGACTTGTCCAAAGATTAAAAAAATATTGTGATTGCTTGCAAGATTGAAACAATTAAGGGCATCATAAAGGAACTAAATGGTGATTATAATCCTTATTAGTTGATGGATCTTTTGATGTTTCACGCAAGGAGCAAATGACGGTTGTTTTAAGATATGTTGATAGAAGAAGATTTGTTATGGAGAGACTTCTTGACATTGTTCATATTAAAAATATTAATGCTTTATCTCTAAAAGAAGCAATTGTCAATGTACTTTCTCAACATTCCTTGAGTCTATCTTATGTGCGTGGACAATGCTAGGATGGAACATGTAATATGGAAGGTGATATCAATTGCCTTAAGATGTTGATTAAGAAAGAAAGTAGATTGGCTTATTCCATACATTATTTTGCTCATCAACTTCAATTAACTCTTGTTGGTGTTTCTAAAAGATGTCTGCAAGTTGGAGAACTTGTACATTTGGTTTCAAATATTTTTAATGTGTTGGTGGCTTCTTATAAACGTATGAATGATTATCGAGAATCTCAAAAAAAAAAAAAAATCAAGAAGCTTTTGATATGGATGAGCTTAAAACTGGTAGATGCTTGCATCAAGAAGTAGGTATTTCTAGAGTTTGTGATACTCGTCGGGGATCTCACTTCAAATCTTTTAACTGTTTTACTCTCAAGTTTTGTACAATTATGAACATTCTTGATTATCCTGTTGAAACTGCACATTCTATGAATGAAAGATCCATGGCAACATGATATATCCGAATTTCTCAAACATATGAAGTTGCATTCATATTTCATTTGATGAAATAAGTTTTAGGAATTACTAATGATCTTAGTACATATTTACAAAAAAAAAAAAAAAAGAAGAGCAAGACATTGCAAATGCCATGCTACTTGTTAAAGTGGGCAAGAGAAACGCCACATGAGTTGAGGGAAAATGAAAGATGAGATTTATTTGTTGTTGAAGTGTCCGCATATTGTATCAAGTATAATATTGTGGTATTTAATTTTGATGAGTCGTGCGTTAATTCTGGAAGATCACGACGTAAACCTGCTGATTTATACTGTTTTTCATCATTATCATGTTGAAGTATTTTGTAAAATAATTGATTGGCAATTGGAAAAACTCAATGATCGTTTTGATGAGGTGACAACTGAGATGCTTTATGGAGTTGCTTGTTTGAATCCAGTAGACTCATTTTCAAGTTTTAATATCCAGAAAATAATGAGAATGACCAATTATATCCTGATGACTTTGATGAACTTAGCATGTGTGTATTTGAGAATCAACTTGTAAATTACATTATTGATGTCCGTAATATCAATAAAATGTTCTTTGATTTACATGGGCTTTGTAATCTTTCAAAAATATTGGTTCAGACAAAAAAACATTCATATTATCCTCTTGTATTTCGTTTGGTGAAATTTGCTTTGCTTTTGTCAGTTGCCACTGCATCCGTTAAAAGAGCTTTTTCGGGAATGAAATTTATTAAGAATGAGTTGCGAAGTTGAATGAATGATGAGTTCTTGAGCGGTTGCATGGTTCCTTTTATGGAGAAGGATGTGTTTAATGATGTTTCAACGGATGATATTATTTTGTCTTTTCAAGCAATGCAACTTCGTCGAATAGTATTTTAAACGTGCTTGAGAAGTATTAGCACTGACCTCTTTTTGGAGTTTGTAGTTAGCACTCTAGTCCTAGAGTGAGACATTATGAAGTGCTAAATTTTTTTTCTAGTTAGCACCATATTTTGCCCTACTTAGCATCCTAGTTCTAGATTGACACAAGGGGTAAATTCTTGTTTTAGTGTAATTACTCATGTTAGTTTCGAATTTCTTGTAAGTAAATTAACTTTTTGTACCTATAAATTATATACTACTATTTCTTTGAAATTTTGTTTTATTGGCTTATTTACACGTTTATATTTTTATATTTTGAACTCTTGAACAAAAATCGTGAGTCCGCCACCGCCTGAAGGACTAACAATACAATCCCAAATCAGTGTAACACGCCACATGGCATTGCCAATTTAAATTATTTTCTTCATAAAGTAGTCCCATCTTCCCCATATCACTATTAACAACCTTTTAAGAAGTTTTTTTAGACAACCAAAAAACAGAGACCGTCATTCCTTGCCCTGATTTTTTAGTTTTAAAATGCAATATTATTGCATTCTTTCGTCTTCTTTTTTCAATTTGATCAAGTAGTTTTTTATTTCTTAGAAATTAGAGGTAGGAAATGGTGAGGCTAATAGATGAAGATTAATGTGAAGATGATTTAAATTTAAGATTTTGATAGAAAATTTAATTTTCATTTTGATTATTTGGTGATTGAAAGTTGGTTTAGCAGTGATTAAGTAGTATTATGATGGAGTGTTGTTGTAGTGGATTGTGATGGTGGGATTCAAAGAGATTTTTGCAGAAATCAAAGGCAAAGAAGAGAAGGAAAAGAGAAAAAAGTAAAAGAAAATGGATCAAAATAGAAAATAAAAGGCAAAACTAAATAATTAAAAGTTAAATACTTAACTGACACGTGGTAAATTAGGATTGATGCGTGATTTGTACTTACCTTATCATAAGTGGGACCGATCGAAAAAGGAGGTATGTATAAATGTTACTTTAAAATAGTTGAAGGGGTAATTAGACCCCTGCAAATTAGGTATATACTTAAAAAACACGCAAAAGTTAAGGAAGGACTTTATGTATTTTCTCTTTGTTTATCATGCCTTTTTCTTCAAGTCATGATATCTCATTTAGAGCTAATTTTTTCCCTTATAGGAAAAAATAAATAAATAAAATTTTGGGGTGTGTTTGGTATGAAGGAAAATGTTTTTCTTGCCTATAAAACAAGTAGATTTTTGACTTATTTTCTCATGTTTTGTTGGTGAGTAGAAAATCTTTTTCGAAATTTTTTTTTTAGTGTTTAATTTATGAATGAGAAATATTTTGAGAAAATATTAGAGAGTAAAAATTAAATTTTGAAATTGAAATTGAAAATATTTTTTACAAATAAACTTAATTTTTTTTGGGGGGAGAGGTGGGGGATGGGGTCTGGCACAGGGTGGGGGGGGGTTCGAGGGTAGGGATGGGGTGGGGTGGTGGGGGTGAGGAGGTGGCGGTGGAGTGAAAAAATAAAAAAATTGAAGTTGAAAATATTTTTAACAAACTTAAAATTCTTTTTTTTGGAGGGGGGATTCAAGGGTAGGGGTGGGGTGAGGTGAAAAAATAAAAATTGGAAATTGGAAATAATTTTTAAAAACAAACTATAAATTATTAGTTTTTGGAGGGGGGTAGGGGGGCTGGCAGGGGAGGGGGTAGGGGTGAGGTTGGGTTAAAAAAATAAAATATTGAAGTTGAAAATATTTTTTAAAAATAAGTTTTAAATTTATTTTTTCAAACAAAAAGAATTGTAATTTGAAGTTGGATGAGAGGGAAGTTATTTTCATTAAATTTGAGGTAAATGAGTTTGATTTGAAAAACATTTTTCAAAACATTTAAACCAATCAAACATGAGAAAATTGGACAGCAAACACACCCTGGTTTCTTTCTCCATTTTACATCCCTATTGCTGAATCCTTTTTTTCATGTGCCATTTCAGGTTGTTGAGAGGGTAAAATAGTGAATGAAGAGAAGCCTTTCATGAAACATAAACAATATATAAGAGTATATGAATAGTTTTCCATTTATAGTAGTCTTTATGAAAATAAAAATCAATATAGTTATAGTTTGCCAATAGCAAGAAGCAGCTCTAACTGATGAGAAATCATCAAATGAATGGAACTAATGCTATATTGGTTGCTCATTGGTAAGAGTCGTCGCCTTGGGTGGCTCACACCATTTACCATCAGACTCTGAAGGTTCAATAACGACTACTCCACCGTCATTTAAACCCAAAGCTAACTGGTTTGGATTTTGAGGATGAGCAGCAACCACCACAGGGAACACATGAGAACTGCATTTTGAACAGTAAAATGACTAGTGAATACAAAAACCAGTTGAGGAGTACTCCAATAAAGTACATCAAATTATTAATTACCTCAAATCAGAAGTGAGGAAAGTAGAAGGATCAATCTCATATTTGGGGGAGAGATCTGAAGCAGAGAGTATCAAAACGATCCCATCTTTCATAACAGTATATATCCACTCACTATCACATGAAAATGTTGCATGTGAAATTCGCGCACAGAAGTTTTTGATCATCCACTGCCAAATAAAATTAAAAAAAATTGTTAATTATTGTTGATATGGACAGACAACAGTATGCATGGCTTTGTTTTTATCATATAATAGGAGCCAGGGAGCACCTGCTTCACACATTCTATCTTTGTTGTTTCATAGATTGCTATTTGAGTCTCATGTACAACAAGGAAGCATTTCTCATCTCGCTGAAATTCGACAGATGTCTCTGATACTTCTGTTGGTAACCAGTCTGCAGACATCTGCAACATTGTACATCTCTCCCTCTCCCAGTTCGTTGAATTCCACACCACTATCTGGGAAAGTAAAGTAGAAGACGGTTGTTAGCCAGTTCATTCAAGTAAAAGAGTTGATACTAAAAAGACTACCAATCATTTATCGCAAAGGAAACAACTTGGAAGCTAGTTGTGGTTGGATATATAAATCCATGCTGCTTTTGCTTTTCATTCCAATACGAAAAATACAAATTAGGGGTTAGAGGATCTAACTTATCAAACAGAATTAACTATCAAATACGATACAAAATGTGCTATTACATGCTACAAAGTTAACTTGTGTAACATATAGCAAACCAATTGTCAACTTTTTTCTAATGGTGAAAGAAAAAACCTGAGAGTCTGCTCCTGAAGAAACAAGCACATTCAATGTGTTAGAGAATGCAAGTCCAGTAATCCTTTTAGAGTGCCCGTTAAGCCTGCTTATGAACTGCAAAATCATATGAAAAAAAATCAACTTCGGCACGTATTTGACAGTTTCCTCAAAGGGAAGTGGGAGGCAAATATGATACCTCCTCCGAACGTACACTGTAGATAATGATTGTCGAATCATCCATCCCTACAGCAATCACATTGTTATTAGACGGGTGGCAAGCAATACATGTTGCTGCAGGTGTAGGAGACGTGATACTTCTCATTCTCTGCAGTTATCAAGAACAAGAAAGAACGGTTAATGGAACCAATAATAGTAGGATGAAATCTCTAATCTCCGGGGCATTTCAATATTAAAGTATTACTTCTTCAGAAGAAATCAAAGACTCCATAAACGGCAGCATCATGCAAGTGAAGGATAAATGAAAGAAAATCGTGGATTCAAATCACATGTAAGTAAAGTACCAGTATATACCCTGTTGTTAGTTTTGATTCTTGAAAATTCAATTCCATTAACACTTAAACACTTACAGTAACTAACATGATTTGATTACTTCAGTTTGGAACTGAAGGAAACTTTCATGGGCAGAGGAATGAATATAGAGAGGGAGAAGCATTTCATTATGCAGCGCATAAACTTCATTTTCTTGTAATCACCTTAATGAGGTGAATATTAAATATAGTAACCGCTCCTCCGGATGCCGAAAGTGCATAAAAACCATTATTGGTTAAAGCTATGCAAGGTGAAACTGCTCCTGCATCACTACTGGGCAGACTGTTTTTCAAAACCACTCCACTCTGCCCACTCCGTGGTTGCCATAGTTGAGGAGTGCATTTTGGTGTTGTCTACAGCATAAACATGTTGGTCAGCTGACAAACGTAAATATTTAAGCCTTTTCTTAGATATAAGCCATTTTCTAAAACTCCTTTACCTGGCCAGTTGAATTAGAATCACTCTCCGACCATTTCCAGAGTAGATGAATACCATCTGCGACTAAGGCCACAAGCATATTTCCTGCATGAGTATATGCTAACCTACACACCTGCAATAATTGATTGCAATTTCAATAAGAAGTTCCCTCATTTTTAATTTCAATGAGTCATATTATGAGATTTCAATAATCTAAGAATGATTTCATACCCTATTTGTCTTCACTTCCGAGGGGAGCCTCAAAGATTGATATCGTGAAATTTGGACGACCTTAGAGATGCTCGGATTCCCTAATATCTTGTGATGCTCTACACTTGCCAGGTTTTTTGCTGTCTTTTCCTGTACAGAACTCAATCAATTTGAGAAGTCACTACAAAGATATCTATAATTTCATTTAATATGTTTTAAAAGGTGGAAGCTGAAATAACTAGCATAGATGGAATGGAATTAATTATATCAGAGAGAATTGATAAAGAAACATCAGTTTCTTTCAACACGAACCGGAGGGACAATGCCATCAATCAGGCTACTATTAGCAGGACCACATAGGGAAGTGCCTGCAATCTGTAGAGAACAATAAAAAGGTAAACCATAACTATTTTTTTTTTTTCTTATCTTGAGAAAAAAAAAATTAAGTTTGACATGCAGACCTCTCTTGTCGATAGATATGTTGAGGTATCCAATGAAGTTTGGAGCAAAATGCGGCCACCATCATTTGCTAAGATTTTGATACTGTTCTGATCCACAGAGACAGCCAGTAAAGTGCCATTCTTGTTGATTCGAACATATGGACTTGCCTTGATAAAGAAAACGAGAATTTCAGACTGTGTTATACTCCAGAAGTAAGTACAGTTAAAAGAGGGCATTTGAATAAGCATGTACTTATATCAAACTAGCCGCATTTTCTGGTTTTCGTTTTTAAGTATTGAGTGATGTTAGTGTCCACTTCAGCATTGACATACAAAACAGAAACAAAAGGGAGAAAAAGTGCATCTTTTAGGATTCTCGTAAAATGATTATAGCTAGTAGAGTACATACAGGAAGGTCTCCACCAGCATCGACAACTGTCAAGAGTTGAGCATCATTTACATTCCAAACTTTGATTACATGGGAATCTCCAGCAGCCACATAGTTATTCCTGCTGACATCAAATTCCACAACACCTGAAGAACATTTGCCAAGTCCGAGGTAGGTCCTTTCTATGAAACCATCATTTTCATTCCATTCCACCAAGTACGAGTCTCCATCTTTATTAGTCCCACATGAAAAAAGCCTACAAGCTTCAAAACTAAGTATCCGTCCCAACAAACCAAAAAACAAAAAGCAGAAAAGAATGAAATGAGTCTGGTCAATCACCTTTTACCATTAGCAGTGTAAAGCATTCTCATGCAACATTTACTAGGAGCCTCATAAGAAACACTTGGTCCCGAGTTTTCATACACCCATGCTTTTATTTCACCATTAGTTGATGTTGAAAATATAAACTAAGGCAGAAAAATGAATCAGAATGCTCTAAATATATATAAACTTAATAGAAAGTAGCTTTAGCATTATAAAGAGGTATAATTACATGAACATCTTCCTTCACGTGAGCGCAAAGAGAGTAAACGGGGGCTCCATGACCTTCAAAAGTATATTGTCTAGCACCATTGTTAGTATTCCAGACCTTCAAATAAGCAGTTGAATATTAGCCAATTTCTCTGTCATGATTTAACCAAATTAGAGTTCCTGATTGTATTTAATTTATTTAACATGTAAACAAACAAACCTTGACCAACTTGTCCTCACCGCACGTTATGACAAGAAGTTGGTAATTTGGCTTAGAAAATGCAAGATCATTTACACTGCCATAATGAGCCTCAATCTGAGAAAGTGAAATCTCTATCAGAAATAAACACAAACAAAAAGAGAAGAAGAAAAATTAAGCAAAGATGAATTTGCAGAAAAATACCTCCAGATGGTTTTCAGCATGATTGTCATTCTTATGATAACTATATAGTTGAACAATGTTCTTAGAGGATGCAACCCCTGTTCATTTGTTCCAAGTTTAAAGCAATATTATCTTAACCGAGCACCAAATTCAGAAAATAAGTTCCTCTCCAAATCAAAATATATGAAGACATACCAAAGAGAGAGCCATCGGAACTCCATAGGACTCGATTGACTGAGATCCTCGGATCTTCGCCCATACTTTTCTGAACAGTTATGGTCACCACCTTTAGTTACAGTAAGAAACTAAGTTTTAAATATCAGTTATAAGTACTCGTACCAGAAATTCAGCTGAAAAAGCCTCTACTTCCCACATCATTAACGTTCTTCTAAACAACATTTTTCCAGAACTAACATCCCACAGTTCTACGCCTCCACCACCGTCTCCAACTGCAAAATAATATCATCACTAGAAATGAATTTCAGGATTTGAAATCTTTATCACAAATATATCAGTTCGCGAACTATCTTTTCAATGAGAAACCTATCAGAAGTGTCTGTTGAACAGGGTGAAAATCCATTGTGGTTGGATAATAGTTGACCGTTGGATAATTGCTGCTGATTGTTGGATAATCGCTGGTCGTTGTTGGATTGGCGCCAATGGTTAAAACACGTTCAACGGTCTTCGGAAAGTCATCCGAGAGGTTAACCGATGCATCCTGGTCTTGACAAGGAGCAGTTGTGGATAACACTTTCTGCATGAATATAAGTACTCAAGGAGTTCAAATTTACTGATAAGCAACTAAACCATCAAATGAGGACATGCTCTTAAACTGGGAGAATAAAATGACTATGTGCGTTCAAAGTACATCACCTCGTTCATATCCCTTGTAGTGTTTACATCAGATAAATTACCAGAATCCTGAACAGCCTTCGAAGTAGAAGCTAACAAGAACAGCCAACACAAAAAAGTCAAGAGCGACACTATTGTTTATCAATATATAGTACTCTACAACTCCATAGTAAGTTTCCTGAAGCAGCAGCCTCACCAGAAGCTATGTCATCAGTTACAATGGACGAACTAGAAAATATTTGTCGATGATCTGGGTTTGCAGCTGATATGGTTTTGCTAGGCTGAGGAAGAAGGATTCAAACATTAGTGGGAAATGTCTTCAGCAGATGTGAAGTAATGCTATAATCTAATAAACTCTTCAAAATAAGTTACCCTTGGCATTTGCGTAACCAACTGATCTTGGTTTGCAGACGGTGTGGTTTTGCTAGGCTGAGGAAGAAGGATTCAAACATTAGTGGAAAAGGTCTTCAGCAGATGTGAAGTAATGCTATAATCTAATAAACTTTTCAAAATAAGTTACCCTTGGCATTTGTGTAACCGACTGATCTTGGTTTGCAGCCGATGTGGTTTCACTAGGCTGAGGAAGAAGGATTCAAACATTAGTGGGAAATGTCTTCAGCAGATGCGAAGTAATGCTATAATCTAATAAACTCTTCAAAATAAGTTACCCTTGGCATTTGTGTAACCGACTGATCTTGGTTTGCAGTCGATATGGTTTGGCTAGGCTGAGGAAGAAGGATTCAAACATTAGTGGGAAATGTCTTCAATAGATGTGAAGTAATGCTATAGTCTAATAAACTCTTCAAAATAAGTTACCCTTGGCATTTGTGTAACAGACTGATCTGGGGTTGCAGTCGATATGGTTTGGCTAGGCTGAGGAAGAAGGATTCAAACATTAGTGGGAAATGTCTTCAATAGATGTGAAGTAATGCTAGTCTAATAAACTCTTCAAAATAAGTTACCCTTGGCATTTGCTTAACCGACTGATCTGCGTTTGCAGCCGATATGGCTTTGCTAGGCTGAGGAAGAAGGATTCAACATTAGTGGGAAATGTTTTCTGCAGATGTGAAGTAATGCTATAATCTAATAAACTCTTCAAAATAAGTTACCCTTGGCATTTGCGTAACCGACTGATCTTGATTTGAAGCCGATATGGTTTGGCTAGGCTGAGGAAGAAGGATTCAAACATTAGTGGGAAATGTCTTCAGCAGATGTGAAGTAATGCTATAATCTAATAAACTCGTCAAAATAAGTTACCCTTGGCATTTGCATAACCGACTGATCTGGGGTTGCAGCCGATATGGTTTGGCTAGGCTGAGGAAGAAGGATTCAAACATTAGTGGGAAATGTTTTCTGCAGATGTGAAGTAATGCTATAGTATAATAAACTCTTCGAAATAAGTTACCCCTGGCCTTTGCGTAACCGATTGATCTTCAGGTATGGAACACTTATGATCAGTGAAGAGTGTTTTGATCTCCGGTTCTTGCTGAGGCTTTGCACAATGAACATGCTGCCAGTTCAAGCTGTACATATTGAAATGATATGAGCTCTTTGCAAACATCCATTAAAGGTATAAATAGGAAACTAAGACATTATCGAGTGCATCATACGAATGAAACGAGGGGATAAAAAAGGCTAATTAGATTATATTGTAGTTGGTGGAGTTTCAAATAGTCACCGCTCAGCTGAATATAAATACACAGATTTCAGAGAAGAGAGAAAATAGCAAGATAAAACCTTTGATTAATTAGACGGCGCAATCTTGACTTGTTTAATTCTGGAAAGTCGAGTCTTCCATGAAACTGGGGGTTTGATTCAATGACAACCTTAAGTAGCTTCATTATGCGGTTCCTAGCAGTTGATGTGTCTCCATATAAAGCAAGTGAAGGATGTTCTCTGTGCACAGAAATTAACAATAAAAGTTTCTTGTCATGCACGCACTTGTACAATTTTATGACGGACAGATAATCAGTATAACCTAACCTGAAGTCATCGAATGTAAGAAGCTGAGTCATCTCTGCATAAAGCTCTTTATTTGACTCGGCAAACAGTTGAAGATCTTTCATAAGGATCTCAAGAGCAGTTTTACGATCTTGCCTATCACCAACTCAATTATATATATAAGAACTTTGTCTAAACTTTTGCCTCACAATAATGCATATATTACATCTGAATTATGATTACCTGTCGAGTGCCTCAAGGAACTTTTGTTTCCTAATCTCAAAAAACATTTTTTTAGAATATCTGCTGTCAGTGACACCAGTGAAACCTGAAAGATAGTTCTCAATCTCATCCCACTTGCCACCGAGCACGAGAGCTTCAAGATGTCCCATGTCAAAGAAAAACCCTGTCTCCTGCCCTAACCTATTTCACAATTTAACAATTCAGATAAAATTGTATCTTATTCTAATACGCATAACTGAATGGAAAGACTGAAATAAGATGGAACTCACATGTGAGCAGTTTTCGTGAGGTTCTCCTCATTGCAGAATTGCAATATCAAGAATATAAGGTCTTTACTAAGAGACATAGCCAAATGTGCTCTTTCTTCCCTTCAAAACCTTCAGATAATCAGAGAGATCAGTAAGAAGCGTATGACATATAGAACCACAATAGCTTTTGTTTAGACCTTGTAAACCTACGACAGTTAACTCAATTATTATCGTATATCTTTGTTAAATTCAAACTATATTTATTTCCAAATGAGGAACTACATTTGACCTCATTCCTTCCTCAACGGGATAGGTAGGCACCACAACGGCTCACTCAGTAAGCTTTCCATTTCCCTTATATTAGAAAATGAGGCAGAATTTTTTTAGAGGAACTCAAAAATTCACAAGACGAAGATTCATCTCCAAAAATTCGAGACTAAAGATCACACGAAAGTAGAGAGGAAAAATCTCAAAAAATGCACAAAAATCACTTTTTGGGTCATCTCAAACCTTCTAATTGGTATTTATGTCCAAAATTCTCGGAGATACACATACAAGGTTTGCTCGTTACTAATATAATCTAGCCTCTCTTCTTCTTTAGATCCCTTTTTTCACTCTGATCATAGAGTCGAGATTATTCAAATGTCAAAATCTAATGACCAACAATTTACCTATGAAGTGAATGTGGAATGTAACGGAAAATTAAATACAAACAAAAATTGGCAACAACAAGAAAAATATCAACTTTTATGCCTAGATTAGCATCTTACACAAAACATACATAGATGTTAAAACGAGTAATACAGCAATCAACAGCTAAGAACAGAAATCACAATTCTCCACTCTAATTCAATTCCACCACAAATCAAAACTAAAAAAAGAAACATTTCTACTCATCATCAATCAATGCCAGAATAAATCGAAACAAACAGAGAAGATTAAATCAAATACCATTCAGAGACTCGTAAAACTTGTTTCCTCGATCAAATCAAAAAACAAAATTCACAAAGTTTTTGAAGATAGAAAAATGTAAGTTTTATTCTTAAAAGGGAAAACTGCGGCTTACCTGTCTAAAAACCTGCAGTGCAGTGCTGTCTGTATAAAAGAATGAGGAAAGTTGGCTATACTTTCTTCCTTTTTATAGCTAATAGACAATAAGTCAGTCAACTTATTACTATAAGTAGCTTTACTTATCAGGACAAAACTATCTAGATTTTCTTTCGCTTTCAAATGGAATTTTACTTCCCTTGTGCGTTTTTTTAATAATATTTTAATATTAACAAGACCTAAAATATAGGGTAAGAGAAAAGTAGGTGGTAAGACTTATTAGGAAAATTAATAATTAATGAGAATTTAAAAAATTAAGTAATCATAAAATACATAGGTAAAGCCTCGGTAACTAATAATTTGTCTGAGATAATATTTTTCTCTGATCCCGATTTGGGTCAATGGAAAAAAATCACTTATTTCGGTATGATAATAAGATATAATATATTTTCAAACGACTTTTATATAAATATATGGTCCCATTAATATTATATATTAATAATTATTTAAAAGTACAAATATATCTTACACAATTTAGTGAAATGTGGTCCTATTGTGTTTTGGTTTTTGTTAAAATTTAAATGTAGTTGAAACTCATCTCTAATTTTTCTTATTGCATATAAAAGTTTTGATATTGCCACAACTGTAAATTTTTTTTGAGTGCATGTGGAATGATTTATTTTATACTCACTTAATGCTTTATAGAGCATATTGTTTCTGAGTGAGGGTAATGTCTGTTATCATTGCTTCCTGTTTTGCTTTCTTAGCGAAATGCGTGCTTCCGTTCATATCAAACATACGCATTTGACTTGTCATTATTGATTTTGTGACATCTTTTAAATAAGAAGTCATTTTTGGATATGAATTCAAGAAATTTCCTATGTTGCTTAAATAGTTATTCTATCACCATCATACACTGAAAATTCTTCGTAAAGATACATTGAATAATATTTGGTTATTAAGAAACAATGAACATTATGTAGAATGAATTTATTTTTACAATAAATTATTGAATTCTTGAATTTATTTTACAATGAACCATTTAATAAAAATATATATTACAATAAATGATCATACACATACATTGTACTTTATGTATAATGAATTTTTTTTTTATGAATTCAATAAATATGATACAGTTTAGTACTCCCTCCGTTCCATATTAATTGAATTTTTGAGGTGTTTCACACCTTTTAAGAAAAGTAGATTAAGACATAAATTGAACATAGTTTTCCATTTTTACCCTTATTAATTATTGTCAAATATATTGAAGTCATCACATTGAAAATCCAAATGAAGGGTAAAATTGGAAGAACACTCTAAAAGTAGTCTTGAAAACTGAACAATTAAGTTAATTTGAATAATGGAAAATGTCTCAAAAATTCAATTAATATGGAATGAAGGGAGTAAGATACAATGATTTTGATGTATTCATTGTAGGTTATGTACAATAAATTTATTTTTTGTACAATAGTTTAACCTTTATTAAATCTCAAAACATTCTTTAAATAAATAAATATTAATTTTTCGATTAAATAATACATTTATAAAATAATAATATTTCATAATATCTACTATAGTGAAGTTTAATGTATATGATAAGAGTTCTAAGGTTTTCTCTCATCAACATAAATATAAACATCCGGATAGTTTTGACGTAATGTTGCAGGTGAAGTTGCATATCAACGGCTTAACGTAATAGAGCACATAATTTTATTTTTTTCTCAAATTTTGCCCATGTTAAGTTTCCTATGTGAACTTGAAAAATTATGTATTTTATGTAAATAAAAAAAAATTCATCCCAAATTATATAGACAAAAATTTTTATAAAAGAAGTTAATTTCATGATTTAAAGAAAATGATTTAGTATTACAACAATCATATTGTTAGCCTCTTTGGTACATGACTTTCAGTTTGCTTGCATCGCAACTTTCAGTTATTGTTTTTCATGTATGATAATTGTAATGACCTTCATTGTGATTTGCTTGTTTTCGTGTTCATTTCCCATTTTGCCCCTTTCCATGGCTTGTATGATGTGTATTTAATGTGTTGGGATGGGTGACACGCTTTTA
This sequence comes from Solanum pinnatisectum, assembly GCA_035578085.1. NCBI lineage: Eukaryota > Viridiplantae > Streptophyta > Magnoliopsida > Solanales > Solanaceae > Solanum > Solanum pinnatisectum. The sequence continues at coordinate 37,733,983 of CM069083.1, forward strand.
AAGGTGTCCGGAAGAGTTTTAGGTGAGTTTTTCCCTTCTTGAAACTTTGATTTTGAAAGAGTTGATTTTGGTCAACATTCGGAGAATTTGACGTCGTATATGTTTTATAACAACTCCAAAGATCTATTTTGGGTTAGTAGCATTGGTGGTTTAGTTTAGGTACCGAGGCTTTCGATGTGATTTTGAGCCGTTAGGCGTGATGTTTTGAAAGTTTGATAAATGATCGACTTCGGTCAATATTCTTTGTAAACATGCTCATATGAGATTTTCGAGTTTGGTCTAGAAAAGTCATGCCCCGAGACTATCCCTAGATGCGACAATGTGCTTAGAGCCACAAGTGACCCCAAGCTAACCTCATGACATAACACCAAGAATCAACATAAAATAATACTAAAGATAACTAAATGCGGAAGATAATTGAAATAGTCTAAAATATCAATAGACGAATGACTAAGTATACAAATCTAAATTGACTCTATGAAAAATCTCTAATCATATGAATTGCTAGGACAAACCCCTTACTAACTCTAATTGTCTCTAGAAAAGTCTCTAATCATATAAGTTGCTAGGAAAAACTCCTATCTAACTCCAACCATCTAAAAACTGAAAGTAAATGACTGAATGAAACATAAGGTGTTGTTCTCGGAGAGATGAGAACCAAACGCGATTGCTAGTTGATTAGAGATAGCCCTAACCGTGGGTTGGATACTGAATGTCAGGAGCTATATAATCAAATAATAATGGCAAAAAGTATGCCGTTAGTACTTTGAATATAATGAGTATGAGGAATATGCATAATAAACATAATATATGATCAACATACTGAATTTGTAAAGCGTGCTAATGCAATGACAAGTAAATTAACATGAAATTAAGATATATTGAACTGAAATACATAAGTACAAAGGTCATGCAATAATTGAAAGTCCGACTGTAGGAGATACTATAATCAACATAAACAATGGGAGCTACTACATAAAATTCAGTGTAGTTCTACCACACCAAAAAGAAGGTGTCTAATACATGTCATGATAAAGGACTTGATAACTGAGCTAATGTGGATCTACTAAGCTAAAGTCAATAAAGACTAATCCTACGGTGATACGTAGTTTTGCGACTTAGGAGTTGCTACTAAGGGTCCATGGACACTGGCCAGAATCCTTCATCCCTAAATCCGCTCGGTGCTAAGTATTACTCCCAACGAAAAAATGCATATAACTAGAAACAATAATAATCTGATAATACTAAATCATGCTGATAACTGATAAATACCGAGTAGCTTAAAAATTATGATAATTGAAAATAATTTGAGAGATAATTTATCTGAAAGCATCTAATTTATGATAATATGATAATCCAATAGATGTATCTGAAATAGGATAATTTTTTGTATCATAAATCAAACACTAAAATTTTTTTTTGAAAAATATTTTCTACTCACCAACCAAACATGAGAAAATAAGTCAAAAATCAACTTGTTTTTCAGGAAAACATTTTCCTTCATACCAAACACACCCTTAGTTCGACAAAGTTTGAAAGTTAAAAGAACCAAAATTAGTGCCAATAAAGAACCCTGCATTTGTTTGAATAGATTTATTAAACTTTGCTTTTAGATTTAGTTTTATATGGGTTAATGCAGTTTGAATAGAAGAAGAATTAAAATTAGGGTCAAAATAGTATGTGTTAGATCAGATCAGTTACATTTATTTTAATATACGGTGTTTACCCGTCCTTGAGGGAGATTTGGGGAGAAAAAATTGTGAAATTGACAACGGTTGAATCTTCATCTTTGTTTTTTCTTTTAATTTGAAATTTTAATTTGAAATTTTAGGTTTTGAGTCTTTAACTGTAGATGTGTATTGTGATTGGAATCTCTTTATGTTTGTGCATTTTAATGGACATGAGTAATTAATTTTGCTAACTGTTTCACAGAATGCTTTAGAGGACTAACTATTAATTTACTGCTTGTTTTAGAGTATGTTTCACAGGTTATACTTTGTAGAGTGAGTGCACTTGAAGTTTGTTTGATAAACATAAAATAGGTTCACTGCAAAGGCTCCCAAAAGTACTTTAGTGAGCAACTAAAATATCGGTGAGTCTCTTTAATCACAGATTGTGATTTTTATATCAGTACAGACCACAAGTAAATAGTTGCAATTGAAGAGTAAGAGTAAATAATGCAAGACATGCCCAACAACTAAGAATTTAACTCTTGCGTGGTTTTTTTGAAGTAAAACTTGGATATCAGTGACTCTGCCATTTTTTCTTTTGTATTGTACGATTATTCCTCTAATTAGGATACCTAATAATTTTGAAGAATTCTAATCTGTAAGCTTACTTTTCTCTGATATGATCTTCATCAAGTTTTAGTGAACTTACTAGCATCCATGTTTTAGAGAGGAACATCACACTTAACTTAATTGATACTTCGATTGTAGCTTTTACGGCTGTGGCTCCATCCAGTAAAACTTACTCACCATCAAACGAAATATAACTGTTCCCACCCACACCCATATTGTGCCGACACGGGTGCAGCACAAAAATTAAAGAGTTTGAGCAACTTAGAATTTGTGTCTGCACCAAGTCTTTCAATTTCAAATGATTTCGTAATTCCTAGCCCTCACTAGCTAACATAGAAAGAGATTCTAGACATTGTTTAATAGAAATTCATTTTTAATTTGTTGTGAGCTTAGCTCATAGAAAGGTTTTAGTTACTTATTATTTAGCTTTGTTGGAAAAATGGTGAATTTCTTGCTATAAGAAATTTACAGCAAGCTTCCTTAACTGTATATTAACTTAACGATATAAAGAATTATCTCAAATCTGGATTATTGTCAATGTGTTTATGTTAATTACTTCTTACGCCATATTTGCACGCTATCTTCTCTTAATTTATTAAATGATAGGTAATTTGTCTGTTTCTATTCTATTGTTTGAGTTACTTACTGCCACATTAGTAAAATAATATGTTGAACAAAAAGATCTGTGACGCCCAATGCTTTAACAAGGTATGTCCCAATCAACCATATGCACATCCACGACATTACTATTCGTGGCTTTAATCTCCAGTGATATCAATGAGAGTATATATTTTTGTCGTCAAATTCCTCTGCGATCATCAACTCTCTTAGTCGGTATTTGTGTTCATCAATTGCAGTGAGACAAGGATAAAAAGAAGATGAGTGTGGCTTTTTTGTCCATCTTTGTGAAATTGCTAATTGTGATATGCATATAATGAAATAACCAGAAGTATTAAAATATATAACATTCTTGATCCTTCCTTAATCTATGATTTTTATGTCCATTTGCGACTCTTACTACATTTTTATCCAAGTTCATTTCCGAAAAGGACTGATTCAACAGTTAAGAGCACAAAAATTATAACCCACAAAATAAAAAACACAAACCAAATCAAATTGATGTGTAACATTCCCAGAATAATGTGTCCTCCAACTTCTCTATAGCTTCTCTAATCTTACTTTCAGTTCTCAAACTTGACTTTGAACAACTTCACACAAGAGACGTTGGTTCAATAATATAACAATTGTGCTTGATCAAATATTTCTTTGAAATGCTCTCTTTCAGGTTCATTCTGTGTTATTGTGATTATTATTCTTCAGTGTGTTCAACCTCCTTGACTTTGGTTAGGTGTTTCTCTTCTGCTTGCTTTGATTATTATCACTTAGCTTCTTGAAGTTGCATGTATCTTAATTGTTTTTTTTTTTTTTTTTGTGTAAAAATAATTCACAGCTCTTCAGCTTGCTTTGGTTGTGTTGCTTAGCTTCTTGTGTTTGTTCGGGTGTATCATTTGGGTAGAGTTGGTAGCCTTTAGTGCGGTGCCCTATAATTCAATTAGTCATGGAACTAGGTTCTCCTTTGAAACAAAACTCACCTCCATGTACTAAATATGCAAGAAAAGTATGAGTAAAAAGAAAAATATACCCCATAAAATTTGATCATAATTTGTTGACTAGCAGCACATTTTCCCAAAACACAAAAATAAAAAAAATCATTTAGCGGCATATGCAGCTATTAGCATGAACATATACAAAAGTTGAGTTATACTTGATAGCATAGACTATAACTATACTGCCTATGACTCTAAAGATGCTCATTCATGAATATAAGAAAGAAAATCATGACATTAAAGTTTCTAGAACCCATCATATTGGTTGTATGAATTTGATGAACTATAATAAGCATTTTTCATCAATTTATATGTATATGTTATGTTTATCATACTATTGCAGTTCATGTTTATTAAGTACAAAATAAAGCATTGATACTTCCTTTACTTATAGATTTCTTGTTACCTATTACCTTGCATCTATCATATATAATCTTATCCTCTCATTTGTTTTTCGCAGAAAGGTTTTGAAGATATAAGCAAGTCCATTCTTTATAACCTCTTCATGTGTTTTGTCAATCAGAACTTCCAATGGCATAGCAGTTGCGCTACTAAATTTACCTTTCTCATTTTGATACTAACTTCACTGCGAATGTATATTTACATACCAACAATTCAAACAATATGCTTACCTAGGCAATATTTATGTAAATAATGTGTGTAAACTGCTCAAAGAGATGCCATTCTATCTATTAAATAAGTCTCCATGTATAATAGAAGTGGGAGTTGAAGCTCCTCACCGTCGACATGTCTGTTTCATCATATATGGGGGCTTGTCCGGTCATTTCACGTGCTTCTGCTTACACGCCGCTGAAGTTCATTTGCTTAAGCTTTTGAGGCTATCCATTAACTCGACATGTGGAATCACTAGGGCCCACAATACTGCCACACTGAAGAAGACTAACACAAATAAATCTCTGAAAAGGGCAATGACCAATCAGGAAAAGCAAAGATGGACATTTAATAAGGGGCTGAGATGGGATTAAAGCACAAAATATGTGCCACTAAAATTAATATGGATTTTAAGGCAAGATTTCATTTTCGAGTTAGATACAATTTGTTTTAAAAATTCGGTACTAACTATTTTAATATTTCAAAGAAATCTTCGCAAAGGCAGAGTAACAGAGATTTTATTTCATTCTTGAAAAATACATTGGGAAAAATTCAAATAAATACAATGTGTACGAGCGGAGCCACAATGGTGACAACAGAATTGACAAACGAATTTAATAATTTTGCCTCAAACTTTATGTTTATAATCACTAATCAGTGTATAATTTTTTTGAAATTATAAAACTCACTTTAGTTACTTTTAGTTATATCTTTATTATTTTGAATATCAGTAAAAAGAAATCAACGATTGATGATGAAAAAGAACATCTTAATAGACCTCTACGCGTAAAAAGAAAAGAGATGATTTACTACACATAAATATATGTTATAATTTATTTCAAAGTAAAAATTTCTAAATTATTTAATCAATACCATTCCAAGTTTATAAATATTAAAAATATTTATCAAGTATTTATTTTACACTTATTGAGTCAATCGTTTAATTAATATCATTTAAAAATAAATTTATAAATAAATATTGGGTCCGTGCACTGCACGAGCTTTTCGTAACTAGTAAATATATAAGTCACTTTTTGTTGGAATCAATTTAAATCCATATATTATATATAACTCTTAAATGGTATGCTAAGTGCACAAGTGACACATTCTAAGTTTAACAAAAGTTGGACCCACCTCCACGTGGAGTGGATGTGGCAACATTAAAAATATATTTACTGTATTTCATTACATATGCACCAGATATTGCATAGGCATGTGGTATATATATATAAAATTATGAATATATCATAATTAATAGAAAATTATTTTGGATAAATCCTACCTCATATAATAATAATTTTTTTTTTATATAACTAGACTTATTATCTCTATTAAAATATTAATAATTGCTAAAACTCTTATAAATAAATACATACACAAATGTATATCATAACTATGAATTTTCCATAAATATTTAAGATATTTTAGGAAGACAATAAATGAATTTTTTTTTTCAAATTTTGATAAAATACGATATTATCAAATCACATGTATACACCAAAAATCTCAAATTAGACTCGTAAGCCTTTTATACAAGATAAAAGACAACCTTAAACATCGGGGGTGTTACATCCTTCCACACTAGAAACATTCATCGTTGATTGAAAATAAAGGCATGCATGTTTAAAGTTAGGAACTCTTTTGAAATTTCAGCAGGATTTCATCTATGTATGAAACTATCCCAAATCTAAAATTCATATGGAGGTATGCACAATATCATTAAAATAACGCTGGATTTTTTTTTTTTTTTAGCAAATTACCACATAATGCAAAATGATTAACAAAGGAACTCCCCATTAAGAACATTCGTCTGCGAATGAAAATAATGCTTACAGAGCTAATCTAATAATCCTTTCAAAGTTTTGGAAGAGGTTCCTTTATAAACCGGGTAATTCTAAACCTAAAACTTAGCCAGACTATACCTACGTGCCTCAAATGACAATATTTAACATATTAAGAATAAGGTGTTCAACTTATATTTCATTAATTAAATCGCAACACAAAGCACAACTCAATAAGAAAACTTACCTTTACTTATCTATTCAAGTAGTTGTGCATGAGATGACATCTATATATATATATATATAAAAGCACGTAACATAGAATTCATGGTATAAAAAGAGATAAACAAAGAGAGCACATATCATGTGAACTAGTGAGTTATAACAAAATGGCCCTAGCCATGCATGTTTTACAGGTATATGGCGTATGAATATTTTATCTAGAAAAAACATGTTATTTATGTGTAAATAGGTTGTGGACTATAAGTCAGTACGTACACAAGGAATTTTTATAAATAAATTATTATCTGAAATTTAACATGCAACCTGTGATTAAGAGAAACGTAAAATTTCTTTAAATACAAGTTCTCAGGTTGTAAAATCTTATATCATACGAATAACATAACTTTGACATATGAAGGTTTTCTATAATATTTAAACAAATCAACAATAAACCTATATCAAATGTACAACTTAAATATTTAATAAATGCACGATTAAACTTAATATTTTTAAAACAAATGACATTTAAACAAATAATATAGAAACGTCTAACAAATAGTTAAGTTATTATCAAAATGTATAGTCTACGGATAGTGATCTTAATTAAGTAACTCTTTTGACATAAGGTGACCTATCATACTCATGGGATTATAATTGAAATCATGCAATTAAAGACTAATCATGAAGAAGAATTGAATTGCTAAAAGAACCCATGAAAATCATAAAAATCTTATATTTGTAGAAATCATAAACTTGTAGAATTGAAGTTTTCTTGGGACTCACTAGGTAAAGGAATACCCATTGATGATGTCACACCTAGGCATGACAGGAACCCGATGCCTCACTTGACAGAGCGAACCGACTGAAACATAAAGGAAATGATATAACAAAGGCTAACAAGGCTGCTATGATAACCTGCTGAAACAAGATAACTGAACCAATGAGGTAACAACAACATCAATAATATAATGAAAACACTGGCAAGACGAACCTAAGTGATAAAGAACTAGAAAGCCGACAAGGCTACAACTGGAATCATATACAACAAGCCGACAAAAATATAAATGGAAAGTAGAAAAGATGTACCTAATACAGTATGTCCACAAGTCTCTATGAATACTACAAATCAAATGGTTTGGAAAAATTTCCAATGATACCAACCATCATCTACAAACTCAAGTATAAAAAACCTACATACAACCATTAGCTCCAGAAAGAATAAAGCTTTTTAATCCTCAGTTGAGATAACACCCCCATTGCAAGGTTCGATCAGGACCTCTTTATGAACCTACATTACAAAATGCAGCATCCCAGTCAATGAAACGTCGGTACAAATAACAATGTACTGGTATGCAAGATAGAAAGTAGAATCATAAATAACTGTGATAAAAAAGGTAATAGAGATACCACCTGAAATTGAAACTCTGATAGCCTCCATAACTGATATCTGACCACATAATAAGCAAATACATACAATTTGCTTGTATAATCGTATTTCGTGATTACATATAAATAGATGATAATGCATGACATAATCAACCAAAAGCTAGCAATGATGGTGCCTTCTGGTAGCTAATGGACATTATATTCGTCAATTTATGATCATCTGTGTCTCATACATATAAATATAGGCAATACTCCCTATATGTATTGATTATACCTTGGGAATAAAATGCATAGCATGTCATGACATGAATTTGTACTGCATATATATTACTATAATCATGTTGTCAATCTTGGCCCATTGGTACACTTGTTTTCATAATCTCGTAATCACTTTTGTATACACATGTAAATGTCTCGTAGAACCTCATATGCTTGTAGAAAAAATTGGAACAATCAAATCGACTTTAGAAAGGTAACTTAAACTTGAAAATGTTCATAAAGATTTTAAGGTGGTTAAGGAATCTCTTTGTAACTTCATTAAACTTTCATACGACCATTAGGCCTATAAAACTCATAATAAACCCAAAGCTCTTGACTCGATTTCAACGTAGAAAATTATTCACTTAGGAACTCAAATGAGATTGAGATGCTTGACTTGATTTACTATAAACGACTCCAAATTGGTAATAGTGTGAACTTTTTTTAGAAACAAAGTTGTTTGACAAGTATATAACCACAAGAATAGGGTACAAGATTTGGTATGAATATAATTTTCAAATAATCTTTTCATAAAAATTTCTCACGAGAAAGAATAGTTTTAAAACTCCCTTAGATATAACATAATAAATCTACATCATTTCCATATCACTCTTAAGACTGTGGCTTGATAATAGACATAAGTAATAAGAAAATCTACAGATGATAACTTTAATTTTCAAACATACTTCACAATAGTAAAAGCATAACAATACCACTACTAAAAAACTGCCGAAAAAGAAGGGCCAAAAGCGACGGAAAAGCGACGCAGTCAATCTCGTCGCTTTTTTGGCTTGAAGCTTTTCCAAAAGCAACGGACTGTGTTAAATTTTTTTTTGAAGAATGCGATGCCATCCGTCACTTTTTTTTTTTAAAATTTTAAAAAAGAGACGAAGTCCGTCGCTTTAATTAATTATTAATTTTTTAGAATCTTGAAAAGCGACGGACAATGAGACGCCGTCCGTCGCTTTTTTGGAAATAAAAATTTGAAAAATCCAGAAAAGCGACGAACTAAAGGACCCTATCCATCGCTTTTCTGGGTTTTTAAAAAAATAACATCAAAAAAAGCGATGGACTAAAGGACCATGTCCGTCGCTTTTCTGGGTTTTAAAAAAAATAAAATCCAGAAAAGCGACGGACAAAACCACCTTGTCCGTCGCTTTTTCTATTTTTTGACAAAGAAAATCGCGATCACGCCACCTGTAAAAGCAATTCAATTCAATTTAGTTCAACCCAATCAAACACAAAACATTATAAAGAAGCTACACAAAATATAAAACAACAAACTTAAATTAACATTTAAAAATATCTAATTCACAATTTAAAGACTTATAAAGTCTTTCAGAATTCATTTCAAAATTACAAAAAATTCGTTTCAAAATTAAAAATAGTTCATAAAGACTATATTTTATCAAGATTACTAAAGTTCAACCTAATAATTAGTTCATAAATTCTATAAATCAAGATTTCTAAAGTTTACAATTGATGAGTCCTTTTGGACTCATTTAGGGCTTTCTTTGTATATGTTTAGTGTCCTCAAATGCTTATTTTGTGCCAATAACTGATGTAAAATCCTTGATTTCCAGGTATTTCATTTGAGAAACAAAGCAAGGACACTAATTTGCAAAAAGGAACGAAGCGAGCTGAAAGAAGGAAGAAAAGAGAGACTGGTGATCGCCAAGTCCATTTGACGAGTCGTCGAGTGGCCATTTGACCGCCTAAAGTTCCAGTGTGCCAAGACCTGAGGGAGAAAGTTAAGTTGGCGGATTGCCGAGTGGTTCCGTGATGCAGTGTTAGATCGCCCAAAGTTACAGACCTAGAGGATGCTGAAGGCCAATGCAAAAAGGCAATGAAATGGACCAAAGAGCAGATCTCCGAGTTGATCGGTGAGCCCGACTTACTGCGCCGAATGGTCCTACACAGCATATTTTTGACGACTATAAATACGTTTTTGAACGTTTAATCTAGGAGCTTTTGATCATATTTTTTTGGATAATTGGAATTTTCAGTTTGAACTCTCAGTTTGGAGACAAGTTTTCCTTAGCTTTAAAGAATTGAAGTTTTCCATTTTTGAGAAATTGGAAGTGGGTCTTTGAGATTCTTCAATTTGGACCTTTGTAAAGACGAAATTAATCTGACCCAGTTGATAGAAACACAATTTGGTAACGATTTTTATCTTTTTATAATGTCTAGCTAAAACTCCAATTTTTGGGGTGTGATTATGTGATTATGGGCTGATTTAGTTTATGGGTATTGCTAATTATTAGTTTAAAAGCTGTTTAGATGTGATTTCAATCAGTAATTGTGGTTCAATTTAAAGAATTGTAGTTGCAAATACAGTTCTACCTTCGTGTTTTTGGCTTGCTCGAGAGAGGTTTTAAAACCAAGAATACTAAATTGATGGTTGTGGGTCAATATTGGGTTGTCATGGGTTCAGCTTGAGAGAGTGATCCTAAACTCTTTTCCACACATTCAGCTCGAGAGAGTGAATGGACTAAGGCGTAGGCTGTTCTTATTTTGCATGTTTATTGATGTTCGAGAGAAATTGACTTGATTCGGGGTAAATTGTTCGAGAGAAAGTTTACCTCCTCTATAGTCTAGCCTATTCACTAATTTACATCTATTTTCTAATAGTTGCAATTACCCATTTGTCTACATTAGTCCATAGTCAAATCACATCCCAAGAACCTGTCTCATTATTGTTATCTTTGTGTTATTTCCCACTGCTGTAGTTGATAATTGAAAATCAAAACCCCCTTATTTGACATTCGTGTCACCCTAACTTGAATTATGTTTTTATTCGATAATGTCTATTTGTATGGCTGATTTGAACATATTCATACTTTACTCTTGAATTTTAAACACGTACCACTCCACGTGGGATTCAACCCCCACTCATTTAGTTGGGTTATTATACTGATTAACGACCATTGACACTTAGAATTGGATGAAGTGTCTTTGAAATGTTAAAGATCAAAATGGCGCCGCTGCCGAGGAGTGGTGTTGGTTAAGATTCTTTAGTTCAGTTGAATTTTGTTCTTTTTAGTTATAGTCGAATCTACTTACTTCTAGTTTTGGTTTGCTTGTTTGTGTTTTGAAACAGCGAGTATGAGTGTGAACGTGAGCAATGGTAGCCAAGTGGGTCATCAGTTTGACATCGGCAACCTCAACAATGTCAATGAGCCTAATCCTAATGACCCTCATCTAATGGGTGGAATTGGTGCCATTCGTTTGCCTCTGGCTGAAGGGGACGTTGTGTTCCATATTACAAGTACTATGCTGTAGCTCTTGCAATTGAAAGGGTTGTTTGGTGGGTTGGATCATGAGGATCCCCGTGAGCATATTAGAAACTTTATTGATATTTGCGGGCCGTTCTCCTTTAAGAACATATCCCAAGAGTCGGTTCGATTGAGGTTGTTCCAGTTTTTGTTAATGGGAGAAGCATGTAAGTGGCTGGCTGAATTGCCACGGGAATCAATCACTTCGTGGGAAGAGCTTGTCACTGCATTTCAAGTGCGATTTTTCCCTCATTCGAAGATGATGACTCTTCGGGACAACATCCAAAGCTTTAGGTATTTGGAGGGTGAGCCAATTCATGAGACTTGGTTGCGATTCAAGAAGCTGGTGCTACATGCCCAACTCATGGTTTGCCCGATAATGTTTTGCTGTAATATTTTTATCGAAGCCTTGATTTGGTGAACAATGGTGTAGCTAACCAACTTTCTCTAGGAGGTTTGATGCAACAACCTTACGTTATAGCAACCCAACTTTTGGATGGTACACCTGCAAAGATCAGGTCTCCCCTCTCAAGTTTAAATTGACCAAGGAGCAACTTGAGAAAGACCAAGAGAGGGACCAGAACATGGCAAAGATCATGACACAACTTGACGTTTTTTCCAAAAATGTCATGAGAGCTGGTGCTCGGAGTGTCAATGCTGTGGGTGTCGGGTGTGCTAATCCTGATGAGGCTAAGTTTGAGGCTTTGTACAACGAAGATGTGATCTTCCTACCTAACCAAGGAGGTGGTTATCATTCAAACTACCCAAGGCAGGGTGGTAACCAAGATTGGAAGGATTGTGATAGAAAGTGGAGGGATTGTAACCCCACTTAGAAAGAGAGAGATGGGGAGATGGATAGATATGTCCCTCCCCACGAGCACCAAAAGACAATGGATTCCAAGGGCGGTCGTTCGAGAATATGTTGTCTCGTATTCTCAACAAGGTTGAGGGATCGAATAAGATTTTGAAAGAGATGAAGGAAGATGTCTCAACCCTTAGCCAGACAGATACCTCTCATTCTGTCTCTATCAGATAGTTGGAGACCCATATGGGTCATATTTCGTCTCATTTAAACCCGAGACAGCAAGGGGGTTGCCTAGTGACACTATGGTCAACCCCAAGAATGAAGTTTGAGTAAGGACTTGAGTCATGCCATGACGTTAACTAAGGCACTGCTTGGGAGGCAACCCAAGTTTTATTTGCTTTGTTTTGATTTTTAAATAATGGTGTGTTGATTGTCCAGGTTAAAGTGTGGAATGTGTTTGAAAAGTGCAGATTGGCGAGCAAAATGTCCACTCGACGACTCACCGAAGAAGTCGGCAAGCCCAACTTGGACCTCCGTTGGACTCAAGAAATTTTGAAATTAGAGTTTGTAAAACTCGACGAGCCCAGGAGCAAATTGGCGTGTCGCCGAACGGGTTGGCGATCATGACTTAATCCGCCGTTTTTACCCTCACATTAATTGGAGGTCCTGTAAAATTCAGCGAGGTAAGTGCCCACTCCGCGTGTCGCCAAGTGGGTCGGCAAGCAAAACTTATGTCATCGAATGGGTGAGAACTGGACGATTTTAAAGGCCAAACGTTCAAAAGTTCAAAATCTTTCACATTCCCTCACTTTTCAACTTTCCAAACTCACACCCGTACTATATTTTCCTATATTCTTGTGTTTTTATCATGTATTAGTCGTTGATTGTGTGTTCGGAGTTGGATTCTTGTAGCCTAGCTTTACAACTTATATATTCGGCTTAAAAGGTTAGTTTTCCGAATCTTGAACTTATATTTACCAATTTTTACTCATTTGCAATTGTTCTTATCTTAGTGATGTGTGTTGGGCCCTCTGATCATAATTGTATGCTTAAATGTCTGTTTTAATTTGAATATCTTGCCTAGAATTCCAAAATCGTTGATTTCCCAAAATTTTCCTGCTTAAAAGTGATCTAAATTGTTGGGTTGTGTTTATTTGTTGTTGCATCTAGTCAGGTGAAGTCTAAGTAACCCACATTTGTGCCAAATGACGTGCTTTGCCCAATGATGGAGCGGTTTACGTCATTCTTAAGGGCAAAAGTCGTCAAATGGCCAAATTTGGCCAAACCGGGAGAAGTCTGAGTAACCAGGGGCATGGGTGAAATGGGTCTTAGCTTAATTGAGTGAGTGCATAGTTTGATTTTGTTTTCGGGGTTTGCGGGGTTAGATTTGGAAGGAGGGATTGAAAGTAGGCACATTGGGCAGTTTGGCGAGCTGGGTCGAGCTCGCTGAACCATTCGGCGGTTCGCCGAATCCCCTTTGATCGCCTTTAATTTCATGCTAAATTTGAGTTTGGGTTTTGTAACTTTCGGCGAGCAGCCTGAGTTCACCAAGTGCACTCGATGACTTGCAGAAAGTCCTTCTGGATAGCCCTTTCTATGCCCTTAACCCCTAAAATGCACTATAACTTCGGCGGGCTAGTCCTTGCACACCTAAAGTTGTCAGTGATTTGCCAAAACACCCTTCCCATCGCCGACATGCCAATTGTTTTGAGAAATTTTGAGCCAATCCTTTTGGCGAACCCAATCTGGCTCACCAAAGTGATTTGGCGACTCGCAGATCGATTCGGTGAGTCTGTTTACAACAGTTTTTCTGCAACTTTCTTTGAACTATTTCTAACTTCCTTTTGATGTTTTTGTAGATATGGCTAGAATTAACATTGACATGCCGCCCCGTAAAAGAGCATGGGGCATAACTATAAATCAAGGAGGAGCCAACCCTCCTAAAAAGGGAAGAACAGTGCCTCCAAAGGGAGGCAAGGGCAAAGGGAAGAAGCCAACATCTAAGGCTCCAGAACACAACTCCGGCAGCGAAGGAAAGGCCTTTAACTCCCAAGATGTATTATTTGAGCCAGAGGACGACTAGTCATTACAATCCTGGAGAGCAGAGATCCATGCTAGATCTCATCCTGACTCAACTGGAGCCCCAACAACCTCCTTTCCAGCAGATACGGTGCCAGCTCCGGCACCTCCTGTGGTCCCAGTGCCACCAGTACAGGTCCGTCCTCCTAGGCTACTTAGTAGATTGAAAATCGATGGGATGTGGATAATTTTAGAGGAGAAGATGCTATCCACAGAGGGCCTTGAGAGCAGATACTTCGCAGTGAGGGAAACCCTCAATTTCCACCGGTTCGAGCAGTTCACCAGGACCCGAGGCCCCTACATTCCTACACGGGTTTGAGAGTTTTATATAGCATACAGAGAGCTGGTGTCCAAGGGGAAAAAGAAGGCCAGTGCCTTCAGACCGGTGAAGTCGGTCATGGTACGAAAGAAGGAAGATGGGTGTAATAGTGATTACATTAACACTATACTTGATAGGGATCTAGGTGCTACACTGGCAAATGAGTGCTTGCCTACTACTCAGTCCCTGGATGACTTAAAGGGCTAGCTTGCACTGTTGATTTCCGATACCACCCCGAGGTGGATCGAGGCAGAGGTCCCCATCTAGAAGAAGGACCTGAATATTGCTGTTCGGTTCTGGTTTGTCTTTATCAGCAGCACCATCATGCTATCCTAGAACGAGTCTATCCTCCGCTACCCTAAGGCGGCTTGCCTTGGGTCGATCATATCCATGAGGAGCATTAACCTGGGAATCCTCATAGAGTAGGAGATGTCCATGAGGGCCAAGCAGAGCCAGACCTCTCTACCATTCCCTGTACTGATTACAGAGCTATGTCGGCGTGCTGGAGTTCCTAGTGATGGGATGAGAGATTTTGAGGTAACTCCTACATCCTCCACTGATATTAGGTGTATAGAGGTCAAGTACACTCGAGAGGAGGCCAACAGGAGGAGAGCAGCTCTGGTGGATACATCTCTAGATGTGGACATTGACTCTATACCTGCAGAGGCATCTTTGCCTACTCTCGCCCACTTCTTCCTCCCAGGCTCTTGGTACTTCTACCTTTACCCAGCCCTCCAGGATTACTCAGGCTATGATTCTGAAGATGAGGCACCTGGCCCATTCGGCTGATGTGAGGGCTACCCGATTAGAGGTTGCAGTTCCATGGATGATTGAGAGTGACATCCTTGTTGCCCTAACCCCTCTCCGGACTTCTATTAATAATTTGACTACGAGAGTCGCTACTTGTAGAGTCGACATGGGGAGTCTTCTGAGGCGACTGATTTGAAAGCCAAGGTTGCATATTTGAGTAAGGACGTGGACTACTTGAGGTCCATAGACTTCACTTCACTATTTGAGGTAACATATGTTCTGGATACCCCAACAACTTTTGAGATTCCTCCAGCCACCACTGGAGGGGATGACATAGCAGCTGATAAGTTGGAGGCAAAGTGAGGGAGGAGAGCATATATGGAGACCTGCCGGACCTGGAGGAGACGATTATACGGTCGATGATCCATACATCGCTGACAAAGACGTCCATGGCAGCCCCTAGTGGATCTGGTACTACTGATGTGACTCCGGGCACTGATGCCCAAGGTTAGAGTGTTGCACCGAGCACTGATGCCCCGACAGATGGAGCAACTGTGTAGACAAGACCTCTCTTTACCTCCCTCTCTGTCATTTTTATTGATTTTTGGATGTTTTACTGCATTTGAGGATAAATTGCTTTTTGTTTGTGTTGGGGTAAGGTATTTCCATATCTACCTCTTATGATTATGACTTTTCTGTTTATATTGTGTTTTGACACTATTTTTATGGATATTTGAGCTTGCGGCTCCTTATTTTGAATGTAAATGATTTTTGGACCCTTCCAAAAAATTTTGCCACCTCTTGTGTATCTAATTATGGCTGTTCTTGTGCAAATTTGAGTGTCGGTTGTGATCAATACCGATGACTTGAATAGTGCTCTCAATTGAACAAACATGAATGTGCGACTACAATGAGGCCAAATGAAGTTGCACAGGCAATATGTGAACTTTTTGCATCTCGTTGTGACTAGCCTATTATCAAATTGAGTCTCTTGTGATGAACATTGCACACTAGCAAAAGTGTGGAGTCTTGTTTGACATTGGTGTCAATGCCTTGTGTGATGAGCTTACTGTGAACCATGTGTGATGACATCTAGAATTTGCCCCGTTGGTTCGATTGACTAAGTGATGTAAGCTCTTGAAATGATCTTAGGCAAAAATTTTAAAGAGTGAAACAATTTGACATTATACCTCTTTTGTGGCCTACCTTGTGAGTGTGTGATCTTTGCTTGAACACCCTTTGAGCCTTATCCTTTTCTTGGAAGAAACTTGATGAAATTACGACCTTTCTTTATCCCTTCACCCATAATCCTCATGGAGTATGGTTTGTTTAAATAGCCAACTTAGGCCAAAAGCCTAAGTTAGGGGTGTGGTGAAAGGAGAAGGTAAGTCAAGAAGTGCAAAGAATCCCCCCTTGATCTATGGTGGTGAAAAAGATGGAACCCATCCATACAAAAAAGAAATGAAAAAGAAAAAGAATGAAAAAGTTTGAAATAAAGTTGTGAAAGTGCAAAAGAATTGGGGTGTCCATTATGCCATGGAAAGTGAATAATGGGGTGACTTTTGAGCATGAATGAAAATGTTGAAGAAAAGGAAAGAAAGTTTTGTTCATACTACATTTCATGAGGACAGCATCCTTGAGCCTAAATGACCATACATTTACACTCAGCCCCGTTACAAGCCTTAAAAGGACCTTTTTGATCTTGAGTAAGCTGAAACAAGTGTTGATTGGAAAATAAGGGCACACCTATGGGTGGAGTCATGCATATGTTCATCTTTTTGAGTGTGAGAGTTGTTTGTGATTTCGGAGCTATAAATTGAACCATTGTGTGTGAAAATGAAATCATCTTTGTGTGAGGGCATTTGAGTACCTTTGTTGAGCTTGAACTTGCATTTGAAGCAAGTATTGTGAACTTGAGATTCTTTGATAATGGTGCATCACTTTGAGTGCACAGTTGATGCTTGCATAAGTAAATTGAGTCTTATTGTGTGCATTCATGATTGAGTCTTGTGTAGCACTGTTTGAGACATTCTTTTTGAACTGCTGAACTTGAATTTTACTTGAGGACAAACAAAAGTTAAGTTGGGGGTGTTGATGAGTCCTAGATTTGGACTCATTTAGGGCTTTATTTGTATAGGTTTAGTGTCCTCAAATGCTTATTTTGTGCCAATAATTGATGTATTATCCTTGATTTCCAAGTATTTTGATTGAGAAACAAAGCAAGGACACTAATTTCCAAAAAGGAATGAAGCGAGCTGAAAGAAGGAAGAAAAAAGAGCCTGGTGATCGCCAAGTCCATTTGGCGAGTCGCCGAGTGGCCATTTGACCGCCTAAAGTTTTAGTGTGCCAAACCCTAAAGGAGAAAGTCAAGTTGGCGGGAGAAAGGAGCAGTTAGCTGATCGTTGAGTGGTTCCACGATGCAGTTTAGATCACCCAAAGTTACAGACCTAGAGGATGCTGAAGGCCAATGCAAGAAGGCGATGAAATGGACCAAAGGGCGGATCTCCGAGTTGATTGGTGAGCCCGACTTACTGCACCAAATGAGCCTTCGCATTATGGGCTGATTTAGTTTATGGATATTACTAATTGTTATAATATCTAGCTAAAACCCCAATTCTTGGGGTGTGATTATGGGCTGATTTAGTTTATGGGTATTGCTAATTGTTAGTTTAAATGCTGTTTAGAAGTGATTTCAATCAGTGATTGTGGTTCAATTTAAAGAATTGTAGTTGCAAATACAGTCCTACCTTCGTGTTTTTGGCTTGCTCAAGAGAGAGGTTTTAAAACCAAGATTACTGAATTGATGGTCTGTGGGTATTGGTTTGTCATGGGTTCAGCTCGAGAGAGTGAATCCTAAGTTCTTTTCCACACATTCAACTCGAGAGAGTGAATGGACTAAGGCATAGGTTGTCCTTATTTTACATGCGTTCGAGAGAAATTAACTTGATTCAGAGCAAATTGTTCGAGAGAAAGTTTACCTCCTCTATAGTCTAGCCTATTCACTAATTTACATCTATTTTCTAACAGTTGCAATTACCCATTTGTCTACATTCTATAATCAAATCACATCCCAAGAACCCGTCTCATTATTGTTATCTTTGTGTTATTTGCTGCTGCTGTGGTTGATAATTGAAAACAAAAACCCCCTTATCTGACATTCGTGTCACCCCTAACTTGAATTATATTTTAATTCGATAATGTCTATTCTTATAGCTGATTTGAACATATTCGTACTTTACTCTTGAATCTTAAACACGTACCACTCCCTATGGGATTCGACCCCAACTCATTTAGTTGGGTTATTATAGTGATTAACAACCATTGACACTTAAAATTGGATGAAGTGGCTTTTTGAAACATTAATAATCAACAACCTAAAGTTTAAAATCCTACAATAATTCAAGATTTCTAAAGTTCACAACTTAAAGTTCTAAAATCCCACAATAATTCAAGATTTCTAAAGTTCACAACCTAAAGTTCTAAAATTCTAAAATAATTCAAGATTTGTAAAGTTCACAGCCTAAAGTTCTAAAATCCCACGATAATTCAAGTTCTCTAAAGTTCACAACTTAAAGTTCTAAAATCCTACAAAAATTCAAGTTTTCTAAAATTCATAACTTAAAGTTCTGAAATTCTACAATAATTCAAGATTTCTAACATTTCACAACCTAAAGTTCTAAAGTCCTACAAAAATTCAAGTTCTCTAAAGTTCACAACTTAAAGTTCTAAAATTTTACAATAATTCAAGATTTGTAACGTTCACAATCTTATAAAGTTCTAAAATCCTACAAAAATTCAAGTTCTCTAAAGTTCACAACTTTAAGTTCTATAATCCTACAATCATTCAAGATTTATAAAGTTCACAACCTAAAGTTATAAAATCCTACAATAATTCAAGATTGTTAACGTTTACAATCTTATAAAGTTCTAAATACAATAATTCAAGATTTCTAAAGTTCACAACCTAAAGTTTAAAATCCTACAATAATTCAAGATTTCTAAAGTTCACAACTTAAAGTTCTAAAATCCCACAATAATTCAAGATTTCTAAAGTTCACAACCTAAATTTCTAAAATCCCACAATAATTCAAGATTTCTAAAGTTCACAACCTAAAGTTCTAAAATCCCACAATAATTCAAGTTCTCTAAAGTTCACAACTTAAAGTTCTAAAATCCCACAATAATTCAAGATTTCTAAAGTTTACAACCTAAAGTTCTAAAATCCTACAATAATTCAATATTTCTAAAGTTCACAACCTAATTAAAGTTCTAAAATCCTACAAAATTCAAGTTCATATTTAATTTCTAGAATTTCTAAGTTCAAGAATTTCCAAGTTCAAGAATTTCTAAGTTCAAGAATATAATTCAAGTAACCCAATTTTCAACAACAATATAATACATATAAGCACAAATACAATGGCAAATTGAAAAATTCAACTAATCTCTAACTTCTAGCTTCTAATTATTTGTTAGTTCTAACTTCTAATACTTAATTTACAATCATATTTAAAAATCCCTAATTTTTCTAACTTCAACTTTCAAACTTACTAAATTCAAGAACTTCTAAGTTGGAAAATTCAACTAATCTAATTTCAACTTTCATATACTATCCAATATTTTTCTAACTTCAAAGTAATCTAACTTTCATATACAATTGAATGTTTTTCTAACTTCAACCCAAGAATTTCAAAGTTCGAAAATGCAACTAATCTAACTTCTAACTTTATACCTTCTAACTTCTAATTATTTGTTAGTTCTATCTTCTAATACTCAATTAACAATCATATTAAAAAAAAAAACTCAATTTAGAATAAAACCCTAAAATAAAAAATCTCTAATTCTCTACCTAACTAACAATAATCAAATATACAAATTAACAATTGAATAACACAATTCATCAAACTAAAACAATATACCAATTTATAACAAAACAAATATTACTAGAATTGAAAAAGCTAAAATTAAACCCTAACCTTAACAAGCTAAGGAAAAGAGGCAGTGGGGATTACGGGTGGCGGCACCGACGGGGCAAGACAACGACAGGACTAATGCTCAAGGAGAGAAGGGTGACGGCAGCGTGGGGTGGCGTGGGGCAGCGGCGGTGCAACAGTTTGGTTTTAGAGAGAAGCGAGAGAAGAGAGGAGAGAGAGAAAGAGAGATGAGAAAATGGGGAAAACCCTCTTTTTCGTTCAACATAATTTGAAAAAAGCGACGGACAACGTCTCTTTGTCCGTCACTTTTTTAAAAATATTTAACCAAAATTTTGACTAAAAAGCAACGGACTAAGAGACACTTCCGTCGCTTTTTAAAAATGTTTGACTAGATATTTTGACCAAAAAGCAACAGACTAAGAGATGTCGTCCATCGCTTTTTTAAAAAAACTAATTAATAAAATAAAATAAATTAAAAACGACGAACAATGTGGTTATTTTTTAATTTATAAATAATTATTTTTATTAAAAAGCGACGGACGGCGTCTCTATATATATTAAATAAATAATTATTAATTATATATATTTAGCACAAAAATCTGCGGAAAAAAGCGAGGGACTAAGAGATGTCGTCTGTCGCTTTTTGTAAAATAATTTTAAAAATAATTGTTTTTATTAAAAAGCGATGGACAGTGTGGCAAATGGCGTCGCTCACTTTTTTGTCCGTCATTTTTTTTACAGTTTTTTAGTAGTGTACTACAACAAAATTAAGAAATAAAATCAGCTGACATCCCAATGCCCTTCACAAAGGATCTTCCTAGCAATGGAATAGTACGAAGCTAACTCATTTGATGATTTACAATTTTTAAAATTCGTGTGATATGAAAAAAAAAGTTTTGCCTTAAGCAATGTTGAGTTGAATAACTTGACACTGATAATCACTTTCATATTGGCGATCAAATATAATTTAAAAATATTTATCACAGAACCTCTCTTCAACGTAAGTAAGTGTATACATATGCAAAAGCTAGGAATTAAATTTGTAAGGAAATTGAAGATGTCAAAAATGAAAGCAAATGACATTATAATATATATTTTGTACATATAAATATAAGTCACTTTTCGTTGAAATCAATTTAAATCCATATATTATATAGAACTCTTAAATTGAATGATAAGTGCACAATTGTCACATTCTAAGCTTTTTACAAAAGTTGTTGTCCACCCTATCCACCTCCACGTGGAGTGGAGGTGGCAACATCAAAAATATATTTAGCCCATTACATATGCACTTGGATATTACATAGGCTCGTGGCAAATCAGTTGTATATATTGATCAGCCTAATTCTTAGTAATGAAAAAAAATTGAATGTTCATTTCATTAATTTGCTTAATTGTGAATAGAAGAGAAATGTTTTGAAAGGTATTGTTGGAATGTATGCGTTCACTTAGCTAAGATAGGATCAGGTCCTCAGCACGATTTACAATAACAAAAGCAGATAAGTACTTAAAGTAAATAAATGCTGAAAGTAAAGATTGTACACACAACTTTACGTGGAAATCTCCGTGCTCAAGGGAGTAAAACCACGACCTATCTCACATGGATTTTCAAACTGCTTTTACTAAACTTCACAAGAAAAAGTAAAACACAGTTTACAACTTGAGATTAACCTGCTAATCTCCACACTAAGTAACATCACCTATTACTTAACCGAGCCTAAGAAGATACAACACTGCCCACTATACTAATCCTGACTGATTAATATAGACTTTGATGTAAGACACTAAGTTACTCACAACTAAGTTCTTACAATGATTCACACAAGCTTGAAATGTTTCTATCACAAGCGAAACGATTCCTACAATATAAGCACAATTACAAGCAGTCAAAGTAACAGTTGGTACAGGAAGCAATAATGCAATTTATCAGGTCCCTACTATTTTGAAGCTTGAATATCTCTCTTTGAATGAATGAGCTGTTTGTTGTTTTTAGTCTTGAATATATCAAACATCAAGAATTAATACCTTTTGGACAAACAACCTCGTCGCTTCTAGTTGGTGTAGTACACTGACGACTTCACCAATTTTCTGACGCAGACAGTTTTCTAGCTGTACAGCATGTGATCCTGGACGAGCATACTTTGCAGAGGACCGGGTCCCTGCACTTGTGAGGAGGTCATCAAAACATCTTGGAGCATTAAGACTTATCATTTTCCCCCTTTTTGATAATGACAAATAACCTATAGGCAACCTCACATGAGTTTTAAGCATTCATTCAAAAAATTACATTAGTTCCCCCTGTCACCTATTCCCCCTATCACTGTTCTTCCTCCTTTGTTCAGTTCCCTTTCTAATTTCACAACAGTTTACCAAAAATTCCCCCTTTTGATATTATTGAAAAGGATTAGCAGTAAACATATGCGAGTTATAGGCAAAGCATTTAAGAAATCAGGGCCATAGGCCATACAGATCATGTACATGTAAGCATAAAGAGAATATTAAACCAAACTGAATAGGGCACAATAGCAATTATCATTAGATCACAAAAACTGACCACAGTAGTCAGTCAAAATAGTACACATAGCCACTAGAGTTTTAAACCAAGAATGGAAAAGAAATTGGGAAACATAACACATTTAGGATGGAGGAGGAAGAGGATTAAGGTTACGTATGAGCAAGGACATTCGCCCATTGCTACCTCATGAGCATGAATAACTTGCTTGTTGAGAGCATTGACTTCCTCACTGAGTGAGGCATTTGTCTTCAGCATCTACTTATTCTCAGCTCTCAACTTTTGCACCATTTGCTCATCTACACCACTGGTACCAGGTCCCTTTAAAACAACCTTCTACAACTGAGATTTCAGTTGGGCAATATCAACCTCATTATCATTCAAGATCACAGTGAGATCAGACAATTCTTGTTTAAGGGAGGCTTGCTGTTCTAGAATATCTGCCACCTGAGACCTACCCCTGGCCTTTCCTTCAACACACTCATATTCGAGCAGGGTAGCAGCAGTGAACATTTGCTTGGTGGTACCAGGTACTCCTCGTCCCAAAGGCACTTCAAAATGTTTGAACACATAATTCAACAAGTTGCCATACGGGATGCCATGCTTTGCCAGTTTCTAGGTCATCACCTTGTGCATATGTTCAAGCATTATAGTAGGGAGATTTATTTCCTGAAGTTCATCCAGCTTCTCCATGAGAAATAGATCAGCAGTAGACATCATAGTTCTCTTCTCCGTCCTTGGTACCATCACCTTGTTGATGAACTCAAAGGGTAGCCGATATTCTCCCTTTAGAAACTTCTTTGGCATCCCTGAACGCTTGATATCCCCACACTTTGTGGCTTATTCTGAGAACTCATTAGATGGCTTGCAGCCTTCAATTGATCGGATTCCTCTTGTAGGCACACCTAGAATGATCCCCAAAGTTTCCTCATCTAAAAAGATTTTAATATGTTTGGAAGAAGTCCTGATTCCTCCATCCTCTAACAACTCCATTATGTAGTAAAATTTGTGCACCTTAGGGTCATACAAATAAGGTATTGGGGGTTCAAATAGATGTCCCCAACTTTATAGCGAAACAGCATCAAAGAGATTGGACATACCAAATTTGGTTATAATATCAGGATCAAAAACTCTGTCGTTCCATTTCAGCTATGCGCGCTTCCCTGGTCATTTGCTTGTCTGCAACTTATTTTATAACACTAGGACCTGGTCCCTTGTCCTGATTTGATTTAACAGTAACCCTCTTCTTCACTCTCTCCTTCTTCACAAGAGATTTCTTTACAGACTTCTGACTTCCCTTCAATTTAACCCTCTCAACCTCAACTTCCTTTCTTCATTTCGCCATATATGCACTGATGTCATCAGATTCAGTATCACTAGTCCCAACAAGCAAAGGAGTTGATGTGGGTTCTTCAGGCAAGTGACCTTCCCGTCTTCTTTTCCTAATCCTCTCTGTTTGAATTACATTCACTGCAATGGCACTCCCATAACTTTCTGCATTTCACTCCTAGTACCATACCTCTTTTTGTCCCCTTTTGAGTGAGACTCAACCAACTTTCCCTTCCCTTTTCTTCTTCTCTCCTTTGATACTCAGTGGGCTCATCAACAAGAACAGCCTCAGGAGCACTTTCAACTGTTTCCAAATTAGGGACAACAACTGTTAAAGTGTTGGCTCCTTGTACCCCTTTTCTGCTCCATTTCAAAAGCACTTCTTCTTCCACTTCATTGTCACTCTCAACGTCAAATGACCTAGGCATTTGGTCAAACACGGGTAAAACACTGTGAAGTGCCTGCTCTGGAGACCTCAACTCTTGTTCCAGCAAGGTTGATTGAACATCGCCTCTAAGGGAGGCCAAACTTTGTACAACCACTAATTTTGTCCCTGCTGTTAGAATATAGACTCAGGACCCTTTACCTCCAGTAGATCTCCATCAAATAACCTTTCAGACATAATAAAAGACACTCCCCTAGACAATACTTCAAGTTCTTCAGTGGGAGGGTCAGCACTAGGTTTTATGACTGATTAGGCTTCTGAGTTTTGAGATTTGTCACCAGATAGAACTAAAGTCGGTGAGTAGGGTAAGATCTCCCCAGATGGAAGATTAGGAGAATCCACCACTTTCGTATGAGGTGTGATGGACTCGTCCATTTCACCAACACTACAGACTGGTGTCAACAAAGATTCTTCTGGGGAGAGGGTGGAGAAATTGAAGGAACCAGGGTTTTCAATCTCTTGAGAAAAGGAAAGCTTTGAAGAGGAAGTGGAGTTAGACATTTTGATGAAGAAGAAGGGGCGATTAAAGAATGAAGTAAGAAATCACAAAAGAGATTTGAAAGAGGTTAAGATCTTTGGATTAACAGAGATTAGGTTTATATTTAAGTCCAAGAGGTATCGGGTCCCTGAAAAGTTGTGACTCTTGGATTTTAAGTGAAAAGATGTCTGAAACTGACGTGATGAATGGGTAAGAGACATGTGGCAGTGACGTTGACAAATATACAGTGTTGCATAAGTGATACTAACCTCGTAGGGACCAGGTCCCATTCAGTTTGTAGCCCTGCCTGTATGATTAGATCTTCCCTTTAGCCACCATGCCATGAGTGTATACCTGCATTAAGGTACCGGGAATGAATTCTCAAATGATATGCATTACAACACGTATAGATACTTGCCCTTCTTAGCATAGTCAAATGGAATATTTTGTGCAAACTTGTCATAGAATTAGGTGATCTTGTGCATCCCTAACCTTAACCTATTTTTGATGACACAATATTTAGTCAAGGGTTTTGTAAAGATATAAGCCAATTGGTCTTGTCTTACAAAATTTCATCACCACATTTTGCTTTTCAACATTGTCTCTCAGAAAGTGATGCCTCACATCTATGTGCTTTGTCCTCTTATGCTAAACATGGTTCTTGGCCATGTTCATTGCACTGGTGTTATCACAAATAAGAGGGATAGTGTTTGTGAGAACTCTAAAGTCTTCCAGTTGCTGCTTGATCCATAGAAATTGTGCACAACAAGATGCATCAGCCATATATTCTGCTTCAGCTGTAGACAGTGCCATTGAGTTTTGCTTCTTAGTCCCCCATGAAATCAACAATGATCCTAGAAAGTGTGCCATGCCTGATATGCTCTTTTAATCAACAAGAAAACCTGCATAATCAATATCAGCATAACCAATTAGATCAAAGGAGTCACCAGTGGGAAGAAGAGGACCAGGTCCTGTGTGCCCTTCAGATATCTCAGAACTCGCTTGGCTTCCTTCAAATGTGAGTCCTTTAGTGCTGCTTGAAACCTTGCACACATCCCTACACTAAAGACTATTTCAAATCTGCTAGCAGTAAGATACAAAAGTGACCAATAATTCCCCGATCTGATTTACTTTAATTCTATCTCTATCCAGGTCAAGTTTCACACTTGTGTTCAAAAGAGTATCAAGGACTTTTGCTTCAACCAAATTGAACTTTTTCAGCAGTTCTTTTATATACTTCTCTGACATATGGATGTGCCTTGAGAAGTGTGTCTGATATGAAGTCCCAAAAAGAAAGTAAGCTCCCCCATCATGCTCATTTCAAATTCACTACTCATTAAATTAGCAAACTCATTACACAATGAATCTGAAGTAGCTCCAAATATGATATCATCTATATATACCTGCGCAATCAACAACTCCTTACCTATGGATTTTAGGAACAATGCATTATCCATTTTACCTCTTTTGAACCCATTTGCAAGGAGGAATTTTGATAGGCGTTCATACCAAGCTCTGGGAGCTTGCTTTAAACCATATAAAGCTTTATCCAACTTCTACACATGATTTGGCAGGTCTGCATCTTCAAAACCTGGAGGTTGCTTCACATACACCTGTTCTTTCAAATTATCATTCAGAAAGGCACTCCTGACATCTATTTGAAACAGTTTAGACTCCATGTGGGCGGCAAAGGATATCAATATTCTAATAGCTTCCATTCTGGCTATAGGAGCAAAGGTCTCGTCATAGTCAATCCCCTCCTCTTGATTGCATCCCTACACTACGAGTCTTGACTTGTTTCTGGTGATGATCTCATGCTCATCAAGTTTGTTTCTGAAGACCTATCTTGTCCCAATAATGGTTCTGTTAAGTGGTCTAGGGACTAGGTGCCACACCTTACTTTTTTCAAACTGATGAAGCTCTTCCTGCATTGATGTTACCCAATCTGCATCTTGTAAAGCCTCTTTGATATTCTTAGGCTAAATGGATGATATGAAGGCTGAAATGCAACTAGATTTCTTGTTCTAGATCTAGTTTATATTCCAGTGTCAAGTAGAGAGATGAGATTGTCCAGTGGATGTGAGGATTGATGTTTCCATCTGGACTTTCTAGTAATCTCTTCTTCTACATCAGCATCAGATTCACCTTCATCATCTTCTAGATTTTGAGATAATACCTCCTGAGCTGAACCAGAGGGACCAGGTTCTCCTGTGTGTTCTACACTATTTTCATTTGCAACTTGTATGTTTCCAGGATTTTGAAATGTTTTATCCTGTTTTCTCTTGATCAGCTCCTCCAACTCATGGTCTTCTTTGTGCTCATAATTTTTCTCAGATTCATCAAATATCGCATGCATGCTCTGCTCAACACGTAGAGTTCTTTTGTTAAAGACCTTGTAGGCCTTGCTGGTAGAAGAGTACCTGACAAACACCCCTTCATCACTCCTGACATCAAACTTGCCAAGGTCATCCTTTCCATTATTCAGTACAAAGCATTTGCAACCAAATGGCTTAAGATGAGCAATTGAAGGTTTTCTGTCATTCAACAGTTCATAAGGTATTTTCTTGATCATAGACCTGATAAGACACCTATTTGTAACATAGCATGCCGTGTTGACTTCTTCTGCCCAAAAATTCATTGCAAGCCCTGAGTCAATCAACATAGTTCTTGCAACATCTACCAATGTTTTGTTCTTCCTTTCAACAACTTTGTTTTGCTGTGGAGTTCTTGGTGCAGAGAAATTGTGATTGATTCCATTTTCAGCACAAAAGCCTTCAATTTGAGAGTTCTCAAACTCTGTGCCATGGTCAGATCTGATACTAGAAATCTTGCAGTTTACCTTTAGTTGAATAGCTTTGGCAAATGTGATCAGAAGTCCGACCATCTTATCCTTAGTCTGCAGAAACATGTTCCATGTGAACCTGGAGAAGTCATCAACAACTACAAGAATATACTTCTTACCTCCTCTACTTTGAATTCTGACTGGTCCATATAGGTCCATGTGAAGAAGCTCCAGAGGTTTGGTTGTGCTCATGCCTTTCTTGGCTTTGAAGGATGATCTTGTTTGTTTCCCTTTTGCACAGGCATCACAGACTTTATCATTTGAGAACTTCAGCTTTGGAAATCCATATACCAGGTCCCCTGCAACAAGTTTGTTCAACAAAGAAGTACTTATATGACCCAATCGCCGGTGCCATAAATTTGCATCATTAGTTTGAGTGCTCAGGAATAAAAGATTGTCCTCTTCAATAGAGTCAAGATCCACAACATGCATATTTTTTACTCTTTTGGCAGACATAACAACTCTTTTAGTTGCACAGTTTGTAATGAGACATCTATCAGACATGAACTTGACTTCATTTCCCTTGTCTCAGATTTGAGATACACTCAAGAGATTGTATTTCAAACCATCCACATAGTGTACATTGTCTATGGAATGATTAGTTGTTCTCCCTATCTTGCCAATACCAAGAATGGAACCCTTCTTCCCACCACTAAATGACACACCACCACCTTGGTGTGCTTCCAAAGAGAGGAAGTTTAGAGTGTCTCCAGTCATGTGCCTTGAGAATCCGCTATCCATGTACCATCACTGGCTGCTTCCTCTCTTCTCATTTAGATCCTCTTCATCGTCAGATTTTTCCATTAGTGAGAAAATAGAGTTGTAGACAGTTTCATCATCTTTCACAGCCATCATCGAGACATCTTCTGGACTATCTGTCTCTTCCTCAAATTCTCTAGATGCATTTCCCCATACAACCAAAGCTTTCTTCACCAGTTGATCAGCATGAGCTTTCCTCTTGGCATGGTCTAGGACCTGGTCCCTTCTGCTAGGTCTGAAGTCCTGAGTTTCCTGCTTCTGGCTGGAGCAGTCCTTCATAAAATGACCAGGTTTTCCATATTTATGACAAAGATCATTTGCATTAACTCCTCTACTAGTCGGAGTTTTCTTTTGAAAGCCTCCACGCTTCTTGATAATCTTCTGAAACCTTCTAGTGACATATGCCATTTCATCCTCCTCCTCAGTCACATTGTTTTGAGAAGTTTTCAAAGCAATTGATTTCTCCTTCTTTCCCTCTTTCATGTTTGTCCCTTGTTGCTTGTTTAACCCATATGTTTGGAGATTTCCAATCAGTTCATCCATGGCAAGCGTTTTCAGATCCTTTGCTTCAGTTATATCATTCACTTTGCTTTCCCATGACTTGGGAAGCACTTTGAGAATCTTCCGAACTTGTTTGCTTAAGGGAATAGGTTCACTAAGGCATCTCAGTTCATTGGTTATAGAGGTGAATCTTGAGTTCATCTAGAAGATGGTTTCACCTTCCTTCATACAGAAGTTCTCATACTGAGTCGTAAGCATATCGACCTTAGACTCCTTCACTTGTGTTGTTCCCTCATGGGCTATTTAGAGACAGCCCCATATCTCCTTGGCTGTCTCACAGGCAAAGATTCGATTGTACTCATGTGACCTGATTCCACATACTAGAATCTTATTTGCTTTATAATTTTTCTCTATCTTCTTCCTGTCCGTTTCATTGTACTCCTTTCTGGTTTTGATAACAGTTGTAGTGAGCTCTCCATCTTTCACCTCCTTTGTGGGAATGTACGGTCCATCAAGAATCACGTCCCACAACTCAATATCTTCAGCATTGATGTAATCATGCATGCGATTTATCCACCACTCATAGTATTGTCCATTCAAGCGGGGTGGTCTGGTAGATGATTGACCTTCCTCCATATTGGGTGGAGCAGCCATTTCTTCAGATCTTTTCTTTTCTTGGTGTTACCCAAATCGAAAAGTCAAGCTCTGATACCACTTGTTGGAATGTATGCGTCCACTTAGCTAAGATGGGACTAGGTCCTCAGCACGATTTACAATGACAAAAGCAGATAAATACTTAAAGTAAATAAATGTTGAAAGTAAAAATTGTACACACAACTTTACATGGAAACCTCCTTGCTCAAGGGAGTAAAACCACGACCTGTCTCACACGGATTTTCAAACTTCTTTTACTAAACTTCATAAGAAAAAGTAAAACACAGTTTACAACTTGAGATTAACCTGCTAATCTCCACACTAAGTAATATCACCTATTACTTAACCAAGCATAAGAAGATACAACACTGCCCACGATACTAATCCTGACTGATTAATATAGACTTTGATGTAAGACACTAATTTACTCATAACTAAGTTCTTACAATGATTCACACAAGCTTGAAACGTTTCTATCACAAGCGAAACGATTCCTACAATATAAGCACAATTACAAGCAGTCAAAGTAACAGTTGGTACAGGAAGCAATAATGCAATTTATCAGGTCCCTGCTATTTTGAAGCTTGAATATCTCTCTTTGAATGAATGAATTGTTTGTTGTTTTTGGTCTTGAATATATCAAACATCA
The DNA here is from genome assembly GCA_035578085.1 of Solanum pinnatisectum. Classification (NCBI taxonomy): domain Eukaryota; kingdom Viridiplantae; phylum Streptophyta; class Magnoliopsida; order Solanales; family Solanaceae; genus Solanum; species Solanum pinnatisectum. The sequence goes on from CM069083.1 coordinate 37,764,477, forward strand.
AGAGTTAATACCTTTTGGACAAACAACCTCGTCGCTTCTGGTTGATGTAGTACACTGACGACTTCACCAACTTTCTGATGCAGACAGCTTTCCAGTTGTACAACATATGATCCTGGACGAGCATACTCTGCAGAGGACCGAGTCCCTGCACTTATGAGGAGATCATCAAAACATTTGGGATAAGACTTATCAAGTATAAAAATTGAAAATAGATATATGGGGTTATGAGGTGAATATGTTGTGTGATCAATTTTTATATTAGTAAACATCCCTTCCTATTAGGATGAGGTATGGAAATACCTAATTGCTTGTTTCATTATCTATTTCTATCTATATACAATTATATTGTTCTAGCACTAGAAAATATCAAAGTTAAAAGTTTGAATTACTAAAATATTCTTAAATTGTTGATATATATTAATAGCCTTAAAATGTTAATGTTTTTACTCAACATGCATTATTCCCTTGGCATTAACGTACATAATCGTAAAGTAAAATGAAAGTTAATGTATCTTAGCAAATTTATTTTTAGTGTAGATTAAGTAATGAAAGTTTCGAAGTAAATACATGTGAAACATGTGTCTAGAACTAGTATGAAATTAAATAATATGAAGTTGAAATTTTGATTTAGACATTCAATTTGGATTTCTTAAATTATATTTTTTTTTTTATCATAAACTTGAAAAAAACCCACAAATTTTGTTTGTTCATTTGGTTAGATTGGTGAAAATTTGATAGTACTCTTTTGAAGTTTTATTTATTTTCAACTTTCAATTTTCATTGCAAGTGCCTCTCATATTTTTTAGTCCAAGTTGGATATATGTTTGTTTCCCACATCGGAATCCAAACAGGACTTGAACGCAAGTGTTTTGTCACAAAAGCCAGTCATTTACGCAGGAATAAGCAAGCATACCTTTCTCGGCCTTTTGGCTAAGATCAAGTGTAGTATCTGTTTTTATCAGTTTAATATCTGATATGTGAACCATCGGTTCACACGATATTAACTCAATTTTTTAAGGAAAAGAGTTCATAAAGGTAGCTTGCTACCTGGGCTCATGCACGTCGCCCATGTGTTGCACCTCTGCACGGGCTTGACGCACCCCACCAATTCTAATACAAATTTTTTATGTGTTTTATCGAATCCCTTCATTTCACTAGCTATATATGCCTACAAGGATAGAGTCATTTATGGATACATTTAATCTAATTGAGGTGTGTCATCCAGGAATATGCAACTGGACTCCTCACATTGTTCCAAGAAATCCAACCAATGCATGTCCTGGTTTAATATCTTTCTTGGACACAAATGTCACTGTGTAATGAAGCTTCTCTCCTACTTGGTGTTATCTTGAGTGTACGCGGTTGTCATGATTGCTGATTTGATCGCGATTGGACTCCATATTCTGAATGTACAGCTTTTACCAATGCAGCAACTCCTGAAACATGAGGGCAGGACATGGCAGTGCCCGAATCGTAACGATGTTGAATGAGGTCTTTCGTGTATCGATATTAAGTGAAGTTGGTCCAACATTTTGAGGCCAATATGTTCACTCCAGGGACAATAATATCTGGGGAACAATTGCATTTGGCCCTCTTGAGCTAAATGCAGCCACAACAGGAGATGATTTCACTTTTACCATTGTTCCGCCAAAGCTGAAAACAACCGTTGGATTGTTTTCTGTTTTCACATATTCTCTTATTACATCCCCTACCTTCCTTCCAACAGTCACTGCAGGTAATATCATCCCTATCCCATTAGCTTCTTTCACTACTAGTATTTATTACTAAAACTAGGAAGCTCCTAAAGCTAAAAGTTGAATAACAAAAATACCCTTGCATCGATATTTATCATTTTAGTCTTTTTTATTTATTTATCTTTTGATTTTTTCTCTTATTTTACTGAAAAATCTGCAAGATCCTATACATATTCATTGCTCAATTAAAATGAATTTAAGAAAATGATGTATTTCCGTTTTCAACCCCTTGCATTTATCAAGATTGTTCATTCTCCTTAACTCCTGTCTTTTCATTTTTATACTAAATGTGATAAAGGCAGTGACATCCTACAATTCCTAAATATTTAAAGGCATAATACATGAACATGATCCTTAACTTGGATTCAGCTAATAACTATGTCCTCCAATTTTCGGAGTGAATAAGTAGGCACTTAAGCTTTATAGAATTGAACAACTAGACATACCTGTCCTACGTGTCATAATACACATAAGATGCCATCTAGGACACAAAATTGCCATGTAGGGTGCCATGTAGGACGAATGTGTCTATTTGTTCAATTTTATACAAGTTTAAGTGTCCACTTGTCCACACCCAAAGTTAAAGGTCATAGTTGTCAGTTGAAGATAAGTTAGTGGTCATGCTTATGTATTATGCCATATTTAAATATGCCTCTAATGGCAAAATGTTCATATATGCAGAATGCGAGTTATGTTAGGATTTTGCCCATATTTTCTTTCGTTATTTGAAGTTTTTTTTTCTTAAAGAAAAGTCAAAATATTACCATAAATGCTTGAACTTTTTCTAAAAAGAATTTATAATTTTCTTTCATATTTGGTTTATTCTTTCTTTAGAGGAAATGTTTGAAGATCTATCAATTGAAGGTCTATATTCTCATAGCAGAATACAAGAACATCCACAATGTAGTCATTAAAGACTTGTTTATGGGGAGTCTTTTCCTCAACAATTTTAATATTTTCTTTTTATTAGTTTTTCATATGTAGGCCGATTGGTTAAACCATATAATAATATTTTGATTTTTAGTATAAGTTTTTGTCGTCTGATTTATCAACCATGTGATTTGCAATTGTAAGCTTCTGCATAACGCCATAATCACTTTCGAACACAACAAGTTGTATTAGAGCACATGGTCCAATGATCCAATGGTTGAACAAGAGTAAATATAGGTTCAAGTGGTTTCAAATCAATTTTCATCAAATTTGATGATAATGAAGATTTTGTGCTACTACATGTGGAGAAAATTTTCAAATATATTTTCAACAATCTGGATGCTGTATCCTTAAAAATAAAATTAACTTTCAACCTCAGCAAACTTTTAATGATCGGGCTCCACTTTTAACTCATGTATCTTTACTTTTAACGCATGAGCTTCACTTTTAACTCATGCATCTTATTTTAACGCATGATCTCTACTTTCAGCTCATGCATATTACTTTTAACGCATGAGCTCCACTTTCAACCCTGCTCATAACTTTTCACATAGGGCTCCAATTTTTAACTCATATGAACTTTTAAATCATGGTAAACAGCAGCAGTGATACATGAAGATTTTGTGAAGACCAAGAATATCAAGCATATGAAGAAGGCGGATCAAGTTTTGTCAAGAAAAAAGAGGAGATTTGTTAGGGTTTTGCCTAGATTTTCTTTCCTTATTTGAAGTTTATTTTTTTCTTTAAAGAAAAGTCAAAGTATTACCATAAATGCTTGAACTTTTTCTGAAAGGAAAATATAATTTTCTTCCATATTTGATTTATTCTTTCCTTAGAGAGAAAGTTTGAAGATCTATAAATTGAAGATTCATATTCTCATAGCAGAACACAAGAGCATTCACAATGTAGTCATTAAAGGCTTTTGCTTATGGGGAGATTTTTCCTCAACAGTTTTAATAATTTCTTTTTATTAGTTTTTCATATATGTAGATCAATTGACTAAACCATATAATAATATTTTGATTTTTAGTATAAGTTTTTGTCGTCTAATTTATCAACCATGTAATTTGCAATTGCAGTCAGAATCACTTTCGAATCAAACAAGTTAAACATTTAAATCTCAAGTGCACCTGCCATGGAGCTAGATAGAAAAGAGCAATCATTTGGTTCATATCCACAAATATTTTGCTTTTAGTGTGGGTCTTCGATCATTTTCAAATGAAGAGCGTTCGTCACAAGATTTTCACTCCAAATATTAGCAATTGCAATTCAGTTTTGGAGGTATTGACTTCAACTTTTTTCTAGCCGACATATTTTATAGATATTTTCTTCAAAGAGGAATAGATAGAGAGAGAAAGAAAGCGCTAGGCATGTTAGTTGAATATATATGAGAAATTTCTCCACTATTTAATATTTTCATTGACACAAAGTTTTGTTTGTTTATGCTTCATGTAAATGAGTTTGTATTTTCATATGAAGCTTCAACTGATGAGCAATGAAACTTCAAGTTATTATCACGTTCAACTAGAACGGGAGCGTCTAGGTCTTTTTCTTTGACATTTCTGTGAATTATATTTTGTATATGTTTAATATCTTTATAAAATATTTTATCCCTTATATGTCAACTAATTTTGATTTGATTATATTCATAAACTCTGTTTATTCACCTATATCTTAAAAGTGGAAAACTCTTAAATATAAATTTACATCGCCAATTCCCAACAAAAAGATGGACAATCTTTAGCCTTTAGATAAGCACTTCACTAAAAACATTTTTGTACATAAATACAAATATTTACAGAGGATAAACTTAAAAGAAGAGACAAATTAATATCAGACTCACTCATGGTAATAAAAAAATAAGTTATAAAGATCCTTTGGATTTTAATTAAAGAATAAACCATTGATGCATATGACTAAATTATTTGTTAAAAATATAGTGTCACGATCCGAGCCTATACTATATAGACGTATGGTATAAGCAACGTTTGCAATATGAGAAATCTTGGGTTTAGAATAACAATTTAAATCTATTTATTATGTAAAATATACTGTCACAATCTGAGCCTATACCCTGGACGTAGTCAACACTTGAGAACCATTCTTTGGTCCCTGCTTAACCTCATCTTGGCTGACTACAAGCGGAAGACTAACTCAAGCATACACAAGCATCAAAACTAAAGAATTATTTAAAAGCAACTTATTAAATCTTAATTTATCTGAAAATCTTGAGTATTAAACATAAAGTTTTAAATAAAATATCTGAAACTGAATGCTGTAAGACTGACCAAGACTGTCTATCTATAAAACCTCTATTGTATAAAGATAGGTGTCGGGACAAGATCCACGACATCTCAAAGCATTACTACTAACAAATAATAAAACTAAAGTCCTCCGAAAGTAAGGAGGCCTCACAAAAAGCTGATAAGCGGATGATATGATCTCAATGGATTTCCTGTTGATGATCCTAAGTACCTGAAGTTGCACCATGAAAAGATGCAGGTCGAATGACATTAGTACATTCAATGTACGAGTATGTAATAGGGTTGAATAACATAAATAACTGAACTGAAAGATTGAAAGTAACTCAACTGAATATAGTATAAATCATGATGAAAATCATTTAAGCTCTTACTGTAGGAATGCAATAATAGTAAATACTGAAGTGAAATGTATATATAAAAATATACTTTAATTTACTTTATTTAGAGTTTCTCTAACCAACAACCATCATTATGAGTCTCGTGATGATACAATGTTTTACCCACGTTGTCAGAGCCGCCCTATACCTCGCTAGAGTATAGGACACAACTGAACTACTTGATCCAATGAAAAGCCTTCTTGAGGTAGGTAAGGGGTTGTCCGTCTAGCATTACGATCCTATCTACGTTGGCACCGTAGGTTATGGAGTTTGAGTTATCTTAACTCTTACTCGAAATTGGTGCTCAATACTACTCACAAAATATAACTGAATGCTCATGTAAAAGTACTCTCTGGGTTGAGATAATTTCTCAAAAGGCCTCTTTAAGAGGTAACCGAAGTTGTACTGAATCTGTCTGAAATACTCTAAAAACTCTTTATACTTTTTTGAAAATAGTACTCTCTTTTTAAATGTAAAAAAGATACATTCAGAGCCATATAAGTTCCCTTAAAACACTTGAAATAACTTGTATTTAGGTTGTAATCATAAAAACTATATCTGAAATCATATTATGATTTGATCATTGATGACCTAGGAATTCATCAATGACCCTTTTTAATGTTTTTCCGTTGGCTAATTCGTCACTCCACTGTATCAAATTACTACAATGGTCATAACTTTTTACTCAAAGCTCGGATTGACGCGAAATTGGTGGCATTGGAAAGAAGATTCAAATACCTATAATTTGATAGGTTATAGGCTACGTAACTCTTTATATTCTAAGAGATATGGTCGTTTGAAGTTGAACTAAGTAGAATCTTACATCAAAACTTAATCGGTAAGGAAACTTTTAACTCAACTTTATGCTAAGGGATTCTAGTGACCTTAATTGATATCCAAAATCATCCCCACACTAAATACTTTACCTTTACAAATATGGGCAATTTAAGAATCACCCGATACAACCTTACATATAAATGAAGAATAGTTCGGGTCTTAACTTAGAAATTTTTGGGGTGTTACACTATGTGCCAACATAGAATTGTCTAGATAGACATTAGCTAGTGGATCCACAATAGCTAAATGTTCATGGTCTTTACCGTGGCAACTAGGACAACTCTTTTCAATGTGGGAGACACCATATTCCATGTTGATAGCTCGCATTGTCTTATATGTCGGTTAAGGCTACTTCCCACAAACAAGCAAAGTTATGATGAACCAAGGTTATTTCAAGAAGTATCGTAAGTATGTTTCAAGATGATGTTCACTTACATTGATCATGGTTTATGACTTATGTTTCTAACATTCAAGATTTATGTTTTAGCTTGATCATTGCATAATCATGAAAATGTCCTCTTTAAGCATGTTTTTATGCATGACTATCATAATTGGTACATGATTGTACTACCGCATACTCTTGCCTACATTTTCCCAAATGAAGGGTCCGACAGTCAGGGTTCTAGTTTCGTGGCTAGAGGTTGATTTGAGAGATTTCGAGCTTTGGTGAGTCCTCATGCTTCGAGGACGAATTTTTATTGTTTTCAGTTTTTTTTCTTATTTTCAGTTTTGGACATGATGTATGAGCTAGGCCCGAATTTTATTCTTATGTACTAGATGAATAATGAGACAAGTGTTTAGACTTCCACTTTACTTTTATAAAATTTTTGGAACTTGAAATGTTGTTCTTTATCTCTTTTCATTCTATGTCGTATGTTATGAATGCTAAGTGGCTTGTATGGGCTTTTCGAGGTCCTATACGCCATGTTACGCCTAGGGGGTACCTTGGATCGTGACACTTTCCCTGTGAAATTTTTCAACTTAACACATGGCTACCTAGAGCTATGTTAGAAATATACCGTCAAATATAATCTTCGTTTTCAACTTAGCTTCAACGCTAATCAATAAATTATTTTACCTTAACTCTCTCTCATTCTCTCTCACCCTTCGCTCTCTCCCTCTCCTCGATACTACTTTACCTTTCACTTTGATTCTATTTCTACCCCCACTTCCTCTTTGATTCTAGGAATCCCTTTTCCTTTTCCTTAAACAAAATAAGCTGGTTTTCCTACTAAACACAAAGATATATCATGATTTTATTCTTGTTCTTTTCTTTTAAAATCCCAATAACTATTTTAAAAGTAGGATGTAAATCTTTTTATATACTCCGTCATTAATTTTTATTTTGAAAGACAATAAAATTCTTTTTTCAAATAAATCAAAAAATATTTTTGTTTCTTAATATTTTCTAATGCAAGTAGGATAATTATCTTTCTACTATATTAGAAATGCCAGTGGAAAAGTGGTATCAACATGTTAATTTTCAGTCTTTAAAATTACATTAGAGGCTATTTTAGACATTTGACATTATATGCAACGTGGTATCACCTAAATTGATCAGACACGTAACCTTTAATTACTTCACTTCTATGTTTTCATCATCTTTATCATTTCCGCCACCCATTAGGTTGTGCATAATTCCATGTACTGCAAGGTGCTTAAATTTTAAGCCTCTTTGGATATGATGGAAGTTGTAAGCTATGCTCGGGGACCAGTTCAATGTCTGCTTTCGTATCTCGTTAATCTTTATTTTATCAACATTATTATGATTTTGATCTCTATTTTCTTGTTCTTCATCATATACCGAGGTTGCAATATTTTTATTATTTCAAAAAACCTGAATTGAGTTTGGTACTTGATTTTGCAGCTTTGCCGGTTGTCGTCATTGAACCATTCAATGTACTGTAGTATCCTGCTATTCCAAGAGGTTCTATGTAAAACAATTTGACATACATTATTATAGCTATTGAACAATATAATTAATGGTTTTATACTTGAGTTTCTTCTGAGTGCAGATTCTTATTTCATTGGTCTCTGCAAATATGTATGCTTTAACTTTATTTGGTAATACTACTTTCCAGTGATGAGTGATATCTACCAAATAAGTTTTCTCGAAGTTTGTAAGTAGTATAGAATGAAAATAACGATATTACACTCTTAGATCTTTTCATTATCTCCCATTGTGCTGAATTTGATGTTGGCTTTTCAATTCGTTTAAGATCTTGGATTGTCCCTCTAACCTATCTGTTATGGCATAATAAACAGCACAAGCTGCTATTTCCTATTGTAGCCTATGAGAAAGTTAGAAATAACTGAGCATGTGGAACTTATATGAGGTTCTTCACATGTGTCTTGGTCACCAATTAGTATTACCTCTTACTAATATGGAGCTCTAAGATGGATATGCACACAAAAAACTTAACTTTACTGGTGCAATTTAAGTATGTTTTATTAACACGTGTCTCTGTTATTGAAGGTTGCAGTGTTGTGTTTACCTAAGTTGTTGTAGAGATAACTGCAGAAAACGCATAAACAAAACAATTGGATTTTGAAGTGATGTTTTATTTGAGCTTCATCTGGCCTTTTAAATAGGCATTACATCAACAAGAAATCCTAAATATCTGCTTAAGAATAACAGTAAAAGAAAAACCAGCAATAAATCTCTAACAACCAAAAATATCTCTAACTATCTATAGAATAGGTCTTTTATTGACTAAGTTAAAACTAACAATCTCTCCCTTGAACTTATTCCTCTGCTCAAGAATCAGTTCACAAATGAATCTGTGCACATGCCCAGTTCTTGACGCAACTTTTGGAAAGCTTCTAGCTTGAGAGGTTTTATCATCAAGTCTGCAAGTTGGTCTTTGGTGCCACAAAACTGTAAATTAACAATGCCTTCCTTAACAAGATCTCTAAGAAAATGAAATCTCACTCTTATATGCTTGGATCATCCATGTAAAACAGGATTCTTAGACAGTTTAATGGTCGAGGCATTGTCACACATGAAAATTGTACCTTCTCCTTGGGAATGACCAATTTCTTTCAGAATCCTTTTCATCCAAATGGCCTGGCAAGCGCAGGTAGCAACTGCTACAAATTTAGCTTTTGTGGTTGATAAGGTAACTATAGGCTGCTTGCGAGAAGACCATGCTACAGCTCCTCCACTTATCAGAAATACATAGCCTGAAGTGCTCTTGCTATCAGACATATCACCAGCATAATCGCTATCTGTAAATCCGATTAAGTCACAGACACCATCTCTTTTGTAGAATACTCAATAATTGACAGTACCTTTCAAATACCTTAGTACTTTTTTTACTACAGCAAGATGAAGCTGAGTAGGACAGGCCATGAAACGACTAATGAGACTTACAACGAACATAAGATCGGGTCGTGTAGCTGTGAGATACATTAAGCTTCCCACTATTTGCTTAAACTGAGTTGCATCCACTTTAACCCCTTCTTCATGTCTGTCAATTTTCTGTCCTGGAACAATAGGATTGCACACTAAATTATGATTCTCCATCCCAAAACGTCTTAGAATTTCATCAGCATACTTTCTTTGGCGGATAAATATGCCAGTGTCTTTTTGAACAATCTCAATACCAAGGAAAAACCTCATCTGCCCCAAATCTGTCATATCAAACTCCTTTTTCATGGAACTTTTAAAATCAGCTACTAACTTTTCATCATCACCAGTGAATAACAGATCATCAACATAAATACTCATAATTAAAATTTTACCTCCCTTTCTTTTGACAAACAGAGTTTGCTCATTGGAACTGCTTTTGAAACCTTCTTTGATAAAATAAGACTCTATTCGACTAAACCAGGCCCTAGGTGCCTGTTTTAATCCATATAGAGCTTTCTGCAGTTTGTACACCATCTGTTCACTCCCTTTCTTCTTGTAACCTTTCGGCTGCTCAACAAAAACGTCTTCCTCTAGTTCTCCATGTAAGAAGACTGATTTAACATCTAATTGATATAATTTCCAGCCTTTTTGAGCTGCAACAGCAATAATCATCCGAACTGTATCCATTCTAGCCACCGGTGCAAACACCTCTGTATAATCAATTCCATGCTGCTGAGTGTACCCTTTTACTACCAGCCTTGCTTTGTATTTTTCGATTTCTCCAAGCTCATTTAATTTTGTTTTATAAATCCATTTCACGCCAATTTTCTTTACTCCAACTGGTAAATCCATCAAACACCAGGTGTAGTTTTTCTCAATGGATTTAATTTCTTCATCCATGGCCACTATCCATTTTTCACTTTGACTGCTTCCTCAAAATCTGTTGGATCTGAAATCATTAAATAAGCCATCATATTAGCTTCATCATCCTCAAACAAGCCCTTACCTGAAACATAATCTGTTAATCGTATAGGAGGACATTGAGTTTTGTCCTCCCTTACCACCAAATCTGTTGCAGCAAAAGTGCCCCTTGATGGTGCGTTAACATCAGGTTCATCTTCAATTTCGTCTTCCCCAGCTGTGTTCTCTTCTTCACTTTCAATGACTCTGATGTTGTCATCCCATTCTAATTCGACATGTCGTTCTTCTTGATAATATGTACTCCAATTCCATGCACAATCTTCTTCGAAAAACACATCTCGGCTTACAATAATTGTCTTTGCAATGGGATCAAACATTCTATATCCTTTAGATTCATTGCTAAATCCAAAAAATACACATTTGATACTTTTATCTTCAAGCTTGGTTCTCTTTGCAGCTAGAATATGCACATGACCCACACACCCAAACACTCTGAAATAGTCAACTGAAGGCTTCTTTCCACTCCAAGCTTCCTCTGGAGTCTTATCTTTTACAGCTACGGTAGGCGATCGATTTAAAATATGGATCGTCCACCATACTGCTTCTGGCCAAAAAACTTTGGGTATTTTTTTCTCTATCAGCATTGCTCTCACCAAATTCATCACCGTATGATTCTTACGCTCAGCTACTCCGTTTTGCTGTGGAGTATAGGCTGTGGTCAGTTGTCGCTTCACACCTTGTTGCTTGCAGAAATCATTGAATTCTGCAGAATTAAATTCGCCACCTCTGTCTGTTCTCAAGCATTTAATTGGTAAACCAATTTCTTTTTCCACAAGCATTTTAAAACATTTAAAGTGATAGAATGTTTCAGATTTTTCAACAAGAAAATAACTCCAAGCTTTCTTTGAAAAATCATCTATAAAGTATAACAAGTACCTCTTATGGCTGCTTGAAACTGGTGTGATTGGTCCACAAAAATCAGTGTGAACAAGACCCAAATGCTTAGATGCTCGCCATTGACTTTTCTTAGGAATTTGAGTCCGAAGTTGTTTACCCTTCACACATGCCTCGCATGTAATACTTGGTGCTACAATTTGGGGCAAACCAAATACCATATTCTTGTATTTCAAAGTGCACAGGCCCTTGAAGCTGAGGTGTCCATAACGATGGTGCCATAAAATTGACTCATCTGTGTTACCAACTTGAAGACATCTTTCATTTTCAGCAGTAGATGATTCTCCCAGCAGGATAAACATTCGATTTGAACTTATCACTGATTCTGCCATTTTTCCTTTTTGAGGATGGTAGAGGCTACACACACCATCTTTAAATAGAACTGCTACTCCCTTTTCTTGAAGCTGCCCAACACTTAGCAGATTATTTTTAAGTTTTGGAACGCAATACACATCACTGATAGTGTAACAAACTCCTTGCAGAAATAATTTTACAGCTCCTTTTCCAGTGACCTTCATTCTAGTGTTATTTCCAAGCTTGACCGAATAAGAGAAACTAGTGTCCAGGCTTGAAAACATTTCATGATTACCACACATGTGATTTGAACATCCAGAATCTATGAACCAAGCATCACTTCTTTTTGTTTCATGTGGTTCTTCATAGGCCATCAATAGTAACTCATCTTCTTCTTCCAGTTCTGCATAATTGGCTTCCTTATTTGACTTTGGACATTCATATTGAAAATGTCCTAAGTCATGGCACCTGTAACATTCAACAGTTGCTTTGTTGAATACAACTCGTCCTCTTCCCCGGCCCCTTCCTCTATAGGAACCTCTTCCTCTACTAGATGTTCCTGAGCATTTTTCAACCTTTAGGACCTGGTCTTCATCATCTTTGTGCGCCCGTCGAAATTTCTGTTCATGAACCACTAAGGAGCTCTGCAGTTCATCAACAGACATGGTTTCAATGTCTCAGTTGTGGTATGCAAGCAACCAAGAAATTGATCACCTTGTTAGTTTTAACTTAGTTAATAAAAGAACCCTGACTGAGAAATTTAGATATGTTTGTATGCCCATTGAAGAATCCAAAGACATTGAAACCATGTCTGTTGATGAATTGCAGAGCTCCTTAGTGGTTCATGAACAGAAATTTCGACGGGCGCACAAAGATGATGAAGACGAGGTCCTAAAGGTTGAAGGATGCTCAGGAACATCTAGTAAAGGAAGAGGTTCCTATAGAGGAAGGGGCCGAAGAAGAGGACGAGCTGTATTCAACAAAGCAACTGTTGAATATTACAGGTGCCATGACTTAGGACATTTTCAATATGAATGTCTAAAGTCAAATAAGGAAGCCAATTATGCAGAACTAGATGAAGAAGATGAGTTACTATTGATGGCCTATTAAGAACCACATGAAACAAAAAGAAGTGATGCGTGGTTCATAGATTCTGGATGTTCAAATCATATGTGTGGTAATCATGAAATGTTTTCAAGCCTGGACACTAGTTTCTCTCATTCGGTCAAGCTTGGAAATAACACTAGAATGAAGGTCACTGGAAAAGGAGCTGTAAAATTATTTCTGCAAGGAGTTTGTTACACTATCAGTGATGTGTATTGCGTTCCAGAACTTAAAAATAATCTGCTAAGTGTTGGGCAGCTTCAAGAAAAGGGAGTAGCAGTTCTATTTAAAGATGGTGTGTGTAGCCTCTACCATCCTCAAAAAGGAAAAATGGCAGAATCAGTGATAAGTTCAAATCGAATGTTTATCCTGCTGGGAGAATCATCTACTGCTGAAAATGAAAGATGTCTTCAAGTTGGTAACACAGATAAGTCAATTTTATGGCACCATCGTTATGGACACCTCAGCTTCAAGGGCCTGTGCACTTTGAAATACAAGAATATGGTACTTGGTTTGCCCCAAATTGTAGCACCAAGTATTACATGCGAGGCATGAGTGAAGGGTAAACAACATCGGACTCAAATTCCTAAGAAAAGTCAATGGCGAGTATCTGAGCATTTGGGTCTTGTTCACGCTGATCTCTGTGGACCAATCACACCAATTTCAAGCAGCCATAAGAGGTACCTGTTATGCTTTATAGATGATTTTTCAAGGAAAGCTTGGAGTTATTTTATTGTTGAAAAATCTGAAACATTCTATCACTTTAAATGTTTTAAAATGCTTGTGGAAAAAGAAATTGGTTTACCAATTAAATGCTTGAGAACAGACAGAGGTGGCGAATTCAATTCTGCAGAATTCAATGACTTCTGCAAGCAACAAGGTGTGAAACGGTCTATACTCCACAGCAAAATGGAGTAGCTGAGCGTAAGAATCGTATGGTGATGAATTTGGTGAGAGCAATGCTGACAGAGAAGAAAATACCCAAAGTTTTTTGGCCAGAAGCAGTACGGTGGACGATCCATATTTTGAATCGATTGCCTACCGTAGCTATAAAAGATAAGACTCCAGAGGAAGCTTGGAGTGGAAAGAAGCCTTCAGTTGACTATTTCAGAGTGTTTGGGTGTGTGGATCATGTGCATATTCCAGCTGCAAAGAGAACCAAGCTTGAAGATAAAAGTATGAAATGAGTATTTTTTGGATTTAGCAATGAATCTAAAGGATACAGAATATTTGATCCCATTGCAAAGAAAATTATTGTAACTCGAGATGTGTTTTTCGAAGAAGATTGTGCATGGAATTGGAGTACATATTATCAAGAAGAACGACATGTCGAATTAGAATGGGATGACAACATCAGAGTCATTGAAAGTGAAGAAGAGAACACAGCTGGGGAAGACGAAATTGAAGATGAACCTGATGTCAACGCACCATCAAGGGGCACTCCTGCTGCAACAGATTTGGTGGTAAGGGAGGACAGAACTCGACGTCCTCCTATATGATTAACAGATTATGTTTCAGGTGAGGGCTTGTCTGAGGATGATGAAGCTAATATGATGGCTTATTTAATGATTTTAGATCCAACAGATTTTGAGGAAGTAGTCAAAAGTGAAGAATGGAGAGTGGCCATGGATGAAGAAATTAAATCCATTGAGAAAAACCACACCTAATGTTTGATGGATTTACCAGTTGGAGCAAAGAAAATTGGCGTGAAATGGATTTATAAAACAAAATTAAATGAGCTTGGAGAAGTCAAAAAATACAAAGCAAGGCTGGTAGTAAAAGGGTACACTCAGCAGCATGATTATACAAAGGTTTTTGCACCGATGGCCAGAATGGATACAATTCGGATGATTATTGTTGTTGCAGCTCAAAAAGGCTGGAAATTATATCAATTAGATGTTAAATCAGCCTTCTTACATGGAGAACTGGAGGAAGACGTTTTTGTTGAGCAGCCAAAAGGTTACGAGAAGAAAGGGAGTGAACAGATGGTGTACAAACTGCAGAAAGCTCTATATGGATTAAAACAGGCACCTAGGGCCTGGTTTAGTCGAATAGAGTCTCATTTTATCAAAGAAGGTTAGAAAAGCAGTTCCAATGAGCAAACTCTGTTTGTCAAAAGAAAGGGAGGTAAAATTTTAATTATGAGTATTTATGTGGATGATCTGTTATTCACTGGTGATGATGAAAAGTTAGTAGCTAATTTTAAAAGTTCCATGAAAAAGGAGTTTGATATGACAGATTTGGGGCAGATGAGGTTTTTCCTTGGTATTGAGATTGTTCAAAAAGACACTGGCATATTTATCCGCCAAAGAAAGTATGCTGATGAAATTCTAAGACGTTTTGGGATGGAGAATCATAACTCAGTGTGCAATCCTATTGTTCCGGGACAGAAAATTGACAGAGATGAAGAAGGGGTGAAAGTGGATGCAACTCAGTTTAAGCAAATGGTGGGAAGCTTAATGTATCTCACAGCTACACGACCCGATCTTATGTTCGTTGTAAGTCTCATTAGTCGTTTCATGGCCTGTCCTACTCAACTTCATCTTACTGTAGTAAAAAAAGTACTAAGGTATTTGAAAGGTACTGTCAATTATTGAGTATTCTACAAAAGAGGTGGTGTCTGTGACTTAGTCGGATTTACGGATAGCGATTATGCTGGTGATATGTCTGATAGCAAGAGCACTTCAGGCTATGTATTTCTGATGAGTGGAGGAGCTGTAGCATGGTCTTCTCGGAAGCAGCCTATAGTTACCTTATCAACCATAGAAGCTGAATTTGTAACAGCTGCTACCTGCGCTTGCCAGGCCATTTGGATGAAAAGGATTCTGAAAGAAATTGGTCATTCCCAAGAAGAAGGTACAATTTTAATGTGTGAAAATGCCTCGACCATTAAACTGTCTAAGAATCCTGTTTTACATGGACGATCTAAGCATATAAGAGTGAGATTTCATTTTCTTAGAGATCTTGTTAAGGAAGGCATTGTTAATTTACAGTTTTGTGGCACCAAAGACCAACTTGCAGACCTGATGACAAAACCTCTCAAGCTAGAAGCTTTCCAAAAGCTGCGTCAGGAACTAGGCATGTGCATAGATTCATTTGTGAACTGATTCTTGAGCAGAGGAATAAGTTCAAGGGAGAGATTGTTAGTTTTAACTTAGTCAATAAAAGACCTATTCTATAGATAGTTAGAGATATTTTTGGTTGTTAGAGATTTATTGCTGGTTTTTCTTTTACTGTTATTCTTAAGCAGATATTTAGGATTTCTTGTTGATGTAATGCCTATTTAAAAGGCCAGATGAAGCTCAAATAAAACATCACTTCAAAATCCAATTGTTTTGTTTATTCGTTTTCTGCAGTTATCTCTACACACCCAAGAATCTTGTATCATTCTTGCTGTGTTTATATAAACAAATATTTTTATGGCGTATATTTTTAATTTTTTAATTTTACTTTCCTCTCGATTTAACTTGTGCTTTGCCAATTTTAGGTTTTATTTGACACTTTTGAAATGACATTTACTTCAAGAATGAAAGGTACCTATACATACAATCCAAAGTGCTTGCACGTTACATCTAGTGTTATTATATTAACAGGTTTAAAAGTTAAAATAAAAAAACTATGGTCAACAATAACTCTATGAATGATATTATAAAGATAGTTGGTGATTTGAAGCAGTGTAATTCTTTTTTACCATTTTATGACATTATGATTGTCGTATCTTAACTTTAAAATGAAGAATTATATTAGCAAAATACTTATCTATCTCCAATTCGGAAAATATTAAGAAATAATAATATTTCATCTTTTATTAAAAAAAGAATTTTATTGCCTTTCAAAATATAAAAATAATAATTAATTACTATAATCTTATATATATGAATATGAATGATATTATCATAAAAAAAAATGAGATTATTCTATTTTAATTATTGAAATGAAATTAAGTAGAGAAAATTAATTCCAAATCGTTTATTACTGAAAGAGAATTTAAGAGAAGAAACAACAACATAAATCTTTAAAAGAATATTTTTATTAGGAAATAATATGGTTAAACAAAAAAGATATAATAGGATTATTAGGGAAATAATATATTTTTACCCAATCAAGTAAATATGTGGGCATTATTGAGTCAAACTATTAACGACGAAGACATTTTTTGACCAATTTATTAACGGAGCATTTTGTTTAATTTCGCATTGAATATCTTTTACTCTTTTTCCTTAAAAGGATTTAACTTTATGCAATGATTGAGGTAATCCGGCCGCCAATGGGGTATTAAGCTTTACTTGTGGAACATATTTCATTTTTATTTTATTTAGATTAGTAGTCACAAAAAAAAAAATGAAATTAGACCTGACGGAAAATATTATTTAATGTTAATCAATGAATCCATGTAATGTTGTCAATAACAAATATTATATAATTGATAGCACCATTGGATTTCAGCCACGGGAGCATTAGATATTGAACTTATTAGTATATTGTACATATGTATGGGTAGATTGAATATAAGTATAAAATTTAGGATTTTCGGATATCAGAAAATCCAAAGTACTTGAGGCGATAACAAATACAAAACTCTTAATTCTTACAAATAAAATTTGAAGTCCAATTCATAATACAAAAATTCAAACTAAATATAAAAAAAGTTGGATTTTCAATTCGCCAAACCTATGCTCACCTCTTATTTAGGATTTTAGAAAACCTTTTTTGAGCAAATTTTCAACTTAACACATGGCTAGCTAGAGCTATATTAGAAATCTACCATCAAATATCATTTTTATATTTAACCTATCTTTAGTATAGTAACTTATAGACATGAATAAAATATTGAAGATATATCAAGAATTACTATGAAGACAATATTCGAAAAGGACTAAAAGAGAAAGTATGATAAATAAATGAAGTGGATGGAGTAACCATTCTCTAAAGACTAAAAAGTTTTTTGTTCTAAATATTCATTACAATTATCTTAAATCAATAACGAGAGGGTAACAGGGAGAATTGAACATTATAAGATGCTACTATTTTCATATTATAACTAAGTTATATATTTAAAGGATCTTATATTGTGCAATTGTGATTTGTTTCGAGTAGATGATATTGGATAATATGAGAAATATCTTCAAGAGTTTGAATTTCAATTTCAATTTCAATTTCAGAATCATCCGATGAAAATTTTAATTGAAAATTTCAAGTAGCTATATAATAGACATGGAGGAAAATGAGATGTGTATTTCACATTTCCATTATGTATATTTCTTGCATAAATTTTCCACTTTAACTGTACAAACTGATCCATGTTCTTCAAAATTTAGGGACAAAAGTGATACATGAAAGATACACAGTGGGATACACATATCATGTTTTGATCTTTCCATCCATATACTTATTTCATTAAATATTTACCACTAATTGGGCGAAGCCTAAAAAAAATTCTTATTATATGTACATAACAATTATTCCTATTTCATAAAAATATTAGGTCTGAAGCTTTGGTATTAAATAATGACATGTCAACGTCAATGACACAGTCAAAATTTTCACTAAGTCAGTACAAAATATGAATAGGTAAATGCACTAAAAAAGAAATGATAGTCAACAACTATTGTATATACATAGAAATTCTTTTAACCATAAATATACAACATATTTTTATTTTTTTTATCAAAGGGGGTTTAGATGAAACCCTTCTTGCTCCCACTTGACTTTGCCCAATTAAGATGATTAGATTAACAAAATGGTCAATCATGCAAAATAATTTATTTATTGGCAACTTACATTCTATATAAGAGTGAGAATGTCTCTCACTAAATTTGTAAACCTTCTCCAGTTAGGAAATCACTTTCACTTATAAGAAAATGAGTTTAAAAGGTAAGTTGATCTCTCAAATGGACATTTGCTTCATGAGCACTTCAAATCTAATCCACAAAAAACATAACATACTCCATATCTTCTGATAAGATAACAAACTTTATGTTCCATGAAGGTCAGTTGGGGAAAAACTATCTCTATTGCTACTTGGAAATATATTCTTGGTAAGCCTTTAATTAATTTCATATTTTGACTGACTTTAATAGAAGTGAGAAATTAATTAGTTTTCTCTCCCTTTTTTTATTTTGCAATTTATCTTACATATGTCCGTGAAAATAAGGTGTAAAACCAAAATTAAGTAGGGAAAAAATATTATGAGAAGATGGTTTTACACATATTCTTGATAAGTTCACATCATGTTATGTTAAATTTTAGAGATCAAAAGTAAGAACACCTAGTTTCGATTAGTAGAAATGTACGTAGAGTATTGTCAATGATTTAAAATATTCTAAAAAAGTTCAAGAAATCATAATTAAACAAAAAATGATTCTTAAAATCGTAAAAGTTCAAAAAAAGGGACAAAGTAAATAACAATATTTTGAGTTAACAATCACAAAGAAATTCTCTAGATAAAATTCTTGCAGTATGTTCATTTACAGTAAAAATCACTAAATTAAAATTCTAAAGAACTATTAGCATTTTAGATTACTATGTTATTGTTAAATAACATCACATTTCACTAGGTAATTTATTACATTAACTTAAGTGTGTTTATATATATGTTTAAATATATGTACATAGTGTGTGTATTATGATCAATTATGAAATTAAATGTGTGTACTTTTTCTTCTTTTGTATCCTTAATATACTTGGTTTGATAACAGGAACAAAAGAACGGCATTCCAAACAAGTCCTACATATAGACGATGTGGAAAAATCAATCCACCGACCTGAAACATATATAAATCATAAATTCTTCAGAGCGGGCCAACAGACCAGGCGTACGGGGACCGTCCAAGTAGTGCCTCAAGGCGATTCGCTCCTCTTCGGGCAACTCGTCCACATCTACAAGATACCTAATGGTGTCTACAATTTTATCGAGCGTGAGCTCACCCTGCGCTCCTGCCTGTCAGACAACAAGTTCTTTTTCTTGCCCACATATTTCTTGCAAGAGCCTGCCACTGGTTGGCTTACCCTGTATTTCAAGAGTAAATACCGCACTAAGGAATAACGGTTCCTCTGTTTGTTTGGTCTAATATCTTCAATTTTATTAAAGGATATATGACTGAACTATACAAGTCAATGACAATTACTTTGACTGCAAAAGAAAACTTAATTACTTGGACTCTTGTGTACTAGAAATTGAATGAAAATACTCCAGTGCCCCTTGATATTATGAAGTTTCTTATTGGTCTTATCAAGGACCTTGAGACTCGTCATGTTGGGAAATTGATGTCATTCCCCATTCCTAATAACATGATGAAGTATTATGACTATCCTAAAATTTTGTTAATAAATAAAACTACTTGGTGTGATATATGTTTCAGGAGCTTGATGAGTATTGGTTGTATTGTAAATTTCTTTATGAATTAATAGAACTGTTTGGTGTGATATATGTTTCACGATTTGTGTATGTAAGCGTGTTCAATGTTAATTATACATATATGATGGGCTTTTCCAAGTGCTTATGCAAATTCAGATAGAAATATTATATGGACTAAATTAGTCAAATACTTTTTAAAAACATTCATTTCTTTGGTTAATTTGGTCTGTATTCTCTTAAAAGAATTATAAGTTATTATTTAATTTTCAATAGATACATAATTTTTTTAATTGTAAATTGTGATTTCTATAATCATTTTGATGTTGTGCGGTAAAATATTCATAACTAATTATTTAAAGTAAACAAACACCGACAACTTAACATTTAAAAAGTACAATTTAGACAAAACATCCTTACCATCTCTACTAGAACTCACTATAAAGAAAAAATATTCTCAAAGAGTTCAAGAAATCATAATCAAACAAAAAAATGATTCTTGAAATAGTAAAAGTTCATAAAAAGGAACAGAATAAATAACAATATTTTGAGTTAATAGTCACAAAGAAATTCTCTAGATAAAATTCTTACAGTATGTTCATTTACAGTAAAAATCACTAAATTAAAATTTAAAGAACTATTAGCATTTTAGATTATAATGTTATTGTTAAATAACATCACATTTCACCAGGTAATTTATTACATTAACTTAAGTGTGTTTATATATATGTTTAAATATATGTACATAGTGTGTGTATCATGATCAATTATGAACTTAAATGCGTGTATTTTTTCTTCTTTTGTATCCTTAATATACTTGGTTTGATAACAGGAGGAAAAGAGCGGCATTCCAAACAAGTCCTACATAGATGATGTGGAAAAATCAATCCACCGGCTTGAAACATATATAAATCATGAATTCTTCAGAGTAGGCCGACAAGCCAGGAGTACGGGGACCGTCGAAGAAGTGCCTCAACACGATTCACTCTTCTTCGGACAACTCGTTCACGTCTACAAAATACCTGACGGCGTCTACAAATTTCTCGAGCGTGAGCTCACCCTGTTCTCCTGACGGACAACAAGTTCTTTTGCCTACCCACATATTTCTTGCAAGAGTCTGCCAATGGTTAGCTTACCTTGTACTTCAAGAGTAAGTACTGCAATGAGGAATATCAGTTCCTCTGTTTGTTTGGTCTAATACCTTCAATTTTATTGAAAGACATATGACTGAACTATACAAGTTAATGACAATTACTTTGACTGCAAAGGAAAACTTAATCGCTTGGACTCTTATGTACAAGAAATTGAATGAAAATACTCCAGTGCTCCTTGATATTATGGAGTTTCTTATTGGTCTCATCAAGGACCTTGAGATTCGCCATGTTGGGAAATAGATATCATTCCCCATTCCTAATAACATGATAAAATAAAATGACTATCCTAAAATTTTGTTAATAAATAAAACTACTTGGTGTGATATATCTTTCAGGAGCTTGATGAAGTATTGATTGTATTTTAAATCTCTTTATAAATTAATAGAACTGTTTGGTGTGATATGTGTTTCACGATTTGTGTATGTAAGCGTGTTCAATGTTAATTATACATATATGATGGGATTTTTCAAGTGCTTAGGCAAATTCAGATGGAAATATTATATGGACTAAATTAGTCAGATACTTTTTAAAAACATTCATTTCTTTGGTTAATTTAGTCTGTATTCTCTTAAAAGAATTATAAGTTATTATTTAATTTTTAATAGAGACATGATTTTTTTAATTGTAAATTGTGATTTCTATAATCATTTTGATGTTGTGCGGTAAAATATTCATAACTAATTATTTAAAGTAAACAAACACCTACAATTTAATATTTAAAACATACTAATTAGACAAAACATCCTTACCATATCTACTAGAACTCACTATAAAGAAAAAAAATATTCTAAAAGAGTTCAAGAAATCATAATCAAACAAAAAAATGATTCTTGAAATAGTAAAAGTTCATAAAAAGGGACAGAGTAAATAACATATTTTGAGTTAATACTCACAAAGAAATTCTCTAGATAAAATTCTTGCAGTATGTTCATTTATAGTAAAAATCACTAAATTAAAATTCTAAAGAACTATTAGCATTTTAGATTATTATGTTATTGTTAAATAACATCACATTTCACTAGGTAATTTATTACATTAACTTAAGTGTGTTTATATATATGTACATAGTATGTATCATGATCAATTATGAACTTAAATGTGTGTACTTTTTCTTCTTTTGTATCCTTAATATACTTGGTTTGATAACAGGAGGAAAAGAGCGACATTCAGAACAAGTCCTACATATAAACGATGTGGAAAAATCAATCACCTTCAATTTTATTGAAGTGTGTTTATATATATGTACATAGTATGTATCATGATCAATTATGAACTTAAATGTGTGTACTTTTTCTTCTTTTGTATCCTTAATATACTTGGTTTGATAAAGGAGGAAAAGAGCGACATTCAGAACAAGTCCTACATATAGACGATGTGGAAAAATCAATCACCTTCAATTTTATTGAAGAACATATGACTAAACTATACGAGTCAGTGACAATAACTTTGAATGTAAAGGAAAACTTAAATCACTTGGACTCTTGTGTACGAGAAATTGAATGAAAATACTCCAGTGCCCCTTGATATTATGGAGTTTCTTATTGGTCTCATCAAGGACTTTGAGACTCGCCATGTTGGGAAATAGATATCATTCTCCATTCCTAATAACATGATGAAGTATTATGACTATCCTAAAATTTTGTTAATAAATAAAACTACTTGGTGTGATATATGTTTCAGGAGCTTGATGAAGTATTAGTTGTATTGTAAATATTTTTATACATTAATAGAACTGTTTGGTGTGATATTGTAACACCCTAGAGTTTAATAGGCCAACTAGGGATAAGTTTGAGGGCTACAAGTCAAGGCTAGAGGGCATGAGTCAAGGCAAAAGGGCAAGGGCCAAGGCTGCCCCAAGCTGCCAAGGCACTTCCCTTGACCATGAGAGCCTTCATGGCTCGTGATGGCCACCACGACTCGTAGTGCCACCCATGGTGGTGAAGTAGTAGCTCACCAAGGCTGCCCCAAGGCTGGCTCCCATTCAAGAGCCATTTCACGACTAGTGGTGAAGACCACAGCTCGTGGGGTTACCTTCACCTTGTGGGGGTTTTGTCAAGGTAGTATAGCTACTAGTCAAGGGACCACAAGCACCTTCACGGGCCATAAAGAAGAAGAAGAAGAAAGAGGGTTCAAACTAGGTCAAGTATCCAATCTTCCAAGCTTTGTGAGGGCTTTGTATCCAAAGTATGGTAGCTTATTCATCCATGAATTCTTCCATCCATCGAGTCATCTAGAATTCCCCTAATTGTGAAGATGAAATCCCCAATTCAAGTTAGGGTTCCTTTCAATATTGTGGGTTAAGTTGATTATGGATCCAATTGAGTGGATATTGATTGTTTATGATTGAATTAGTAGTGAATCATGCTATTAAGATTGAATTACATGTTTTCCATGTCTAACCCTAGTCTAATTGATGAAATTGAAGTAATGTGGGTTTATGTCTTGAAGAGGAAAATTGAGGATTTAGAGATAATCTTCTAGGGTTGATGGTAGGTATAGTAATTGCTTGAGAGTAAAAGTATATAGACATGAATTGAATTATGTTAAATTATATATGATGGATCATGACTAGTAATGCTTGGGATTGAACTTTTATGATGATATATGATTAGAATCACTTGAGAATGAAGCATATGATTAAATCCATGTTTAATGTAGTGAATTCTAGATGTGTTGATTGAATATGATCTTTGATCCTTGAAGGGCAAAGTATGAGAATTATGCATGATTATGAGAATTATGTAAGTACTTTAATGACACTTTGAGAGAGAAGTGTTATTCATTATGATTAGATTGTTGTGGGCTGATTGAAAGGTTATTCTCATGAACTCATAATGAACATTGTTGTGAAAGGTTGTTCTCATATAGTAAGGGTTCTAGGGTTGAAAGGCTTTTCTCACCTAATTGAATCTAAGAGTAAAAGTGATCATGGATGGTGATAGTTGCTCACGCATGGTCTAAAGAGTTATTTTAATGCATTAAGTTGGATTGGTTTTCAAGGACATCTTTCCATGAGACTAGAGTTAAACTAGAGACTTAATAACTATCTTGTGGGATTTAAGCCTAGCACCGAGTGGATATTGAAATGAGATGGAGGTTCACACCTAGTTGAGTCTGGACTTCCAAAATGGGAACTCTCACCTAGTAGAGTCTAGGATTCCCAAAGTATGTCTCATGAGATGGAAGCCTTCACATAGTGGAGTTTGGGTTTCTAGTAGCAAATATCCGTATTCCATAACTACCTGCCCCGTAGATGTTTAGCTAGTAGATCCAACTAAGCTAAACAACCGATTCTACCTTAGGCAAGTAGATCAACCCTTGACGGTATAGGTTACACCGGGAGGGATCATGTGATAGCTCACATGGTCTCATGCTGGTTAAGGCTATATCCCAACTACAACAAGATAATTATGCACTAAGACATGCTTGAGAAAGTATCTCCAAGTGTTCAAACATTATGAACTAAGACATGCTGGAGAAAGCATCTCCAAGTGTTCAAACATAATGAACTAAGACATGCTTGAGAAAGCATCTCCAAATGTTCAAACATAATGAACTAAGACATGCTTGAGAAAACATCTCCAAGTGTTCAAACATAATGAACTAAGACATGCTTGAGGAAGCATCTCAAAGTGTTCAAAATAACAAATGAGCTAAGACATGCTTGAAGAAGCATCTCAAAGGGTTCAAGATAATAATGAACTAGGATGTGCTTGAAGAAAGTATCTCTTAGTGTTCAAGTTAATTAATGAGGAACTAAGATGTGCTTAATGAAGTATATCATAGTGTTCCAAGGTTTTAAATAGGGACTAGTCCCTAACCAAGAAGTATGATTATGATGACCTAAAGTGGTACTTAGTGTGGGTGGGATTGTGGGGTCTCATCCATGCATTGCACAAGTATGACTTGAGGTTACCTAGGAAGTGCTTCTCTTATATGATGTATGTTTAGATTGGATTGTTGCTATTGTTGCCTTCCTTGATATGTTTGACTAAAGGTGAATGTTTCCTTGTCTATGAGATATAAGCTAAGGATGAGATCAAAGATGGTAAGTATGTATGATGGCCTAAGGTGATACTTAGTATGGGTGAGATTATGGGGTCTTATCCATGCATTGCACAAGTATGACTTGAAGCTACTTATGAAGTATTCCTCTTATGGTATGAAGGACTAAGTATTGACTATACTTATGAATATAATATATCTTCTATATTTGTGATATAATATATCTTCTATATTTGTGGATTATGCCTTATGTTGACTAATGATTATATTATGTCTATGTTGGATATTATGCTTATGATTATGTTGTTATGCTCTTATGATGTTATGCTAGCTATCATATTTAGTACATTTTGTACTGACGCATACTCTTGCCTATATTCTTATCAAATGTAAGGTCCGGCGATATTGAGTTTCATCCCCCTGGCTAGGTTCCTAGTAGAGCAAGGAGTTGAAGCTTTGGTGAGTCCTCATAGCATCGAGGATTTGATCACCTTTTCCTTATGTCTTTCTTTTATGTTTTAGACTTTTGTTTGGGCTGCGTCCCAAAGATTTTCATGTATTAGATGGTTTGAGACAAAGTGTTATAGACTTCCGTTTGTTTTATAAAGACTTCAATTGTATGATAAAAGTTTTAAAATTCCCGCATCATTTCTATTGCTTTATGTTATGATATGCTAAGGTGCTTGTATGATACTCCATTCGGGGTTGAGTACGCCTTGTTACATCTAGGGAGTACCCTGGGTCGTTACAAATATATGTTTCATGATTTGTGTATGTAAGCATGTTCAATGTTAATTATACATATATAATGGCTTTTCCAAGTGCTTATGCAAATTCGGATGAAATTATTATATGGACAAAATTAGTCAAATACTTTTTAAAAACATTCATTTCTTTGGTTAATTTGGTCTGTATTCTCTTAAAAGAATTATAAGTTATTATTTACTTTTAAATAGATACATAATTTTTTTAATTGTAAATTGTGATTTCTATAATCATTTTGATGTTGTGCGGTAAAATATTCATAACTAATTATTTAAAGTAAACAAACACCTACAATTTAATCACTATAAACAAAAATAATTACATAATCATTAATCACTTAGTTGTTTTCTACTAGATATCCTCACCTCTCTCTCTCTCTCTTTCTCTATTCTTCCCATCTCTCCACCCCCTTTCTCTCTTTGTCTATCCCCATTTGCGCTCTCTCTCTCCTTGATACAATTAATTTTGACTTTGATTCTATTTCTACCATATTTTCACTCTGACTCTAGGAATTCCTTTTCCTTACCTTTAAACAAAAAATGTTGGTTTAATTACTAAACACAAAGGTATATCAAAATCTAATTGATAAGAAAACACCAAATTTGCATGATCATCTAGATCATTTTTCCTTTATTGCTTTCTTTTCGATGTTTAGAGTATTCCTATAGCAACCCAAAGTCATTTAGGACTTGGAGGGTTGAATAGTACGGTCACCTGGTTGTTTATTTGGTTTTTGTGCAAGTTTTCGTGTTTAGGAGCTTTAAAAGTTTGAATGGTTGACTTCGGGTGAAACTTCAGGTAGACGATTTTACAATGCAACTCTAATGGTTCCTTTAACTCTAGAACATTGAGTTTGCTCTAGAAGGATCTTCAGTATGGATTTCGACGCTTCTGAGATCATTTTTAGAAGACTTAAAATGGAGTTTAGGTGTGGATTTGGGACACACTGTTTGTCGAGAAAACCTTGGGTGGATGTTTTGATTACTCTATTGTGTCCGAAATGTCGAATTCAGTTGTGTAGCATAGTTCATTCGCTTGCACATGGTTCTAAACGAATGCTTAGCACCCATAATGGATTTTAAGTCTTGTGGAATTAGGTGATCTGCATTAGCTGGTGCAGCACCTATTCCTCTTCACATTCGCGCATCTTTAGCCACATTCATTCTCCACGATCTTAAGCTTTAGTGTCATTGTCGCACCCCTATTTCGAACCAACCGAAACAGTTCACAACATAATATGGCTGACACTCTGATTTTGAAAAAAATTGTTTTTAGTTTTAGAGTCGCCACCTAAATTTTAAGGAAAATATTAGGAAAACCATTTTTTAAATATGTAAATGTAAACTCTGTTTTTATTTGCTAAACCAGTGAGATTCTGAGTAAGGGTTTTGGTTACTCGATGGGAAGGTATTAAGCATCCCTCAAAGCCTATCCGAAGATAGTCCTTAAACTCAATTTGGGAGAGTATAATTATGAAAACTTGTTTATTTATTTTTCTTTCAAAAATCAATGGTAAGTAAATTTTATTATTTAAAGAAAAGAGTAAAATACTTGTACGACATATATGTCTATAAAATTAATAGTAGTATGTTTATCATACGGTAATAAATAAATAAATAAATGTACTAAAATGTATGGTAATTTTATATGTTGAAAAATATAGATGTGTCTTATATATATATATATATATAAATGTATCCAAAATAAATGTTGAAATCAAAGGGTATAACAATTTGTTGTTTAATTTATATATAGAATTAAGACGTAAAGAAAATAAAATAAAATGATACAGTAGTCAAGTTGCAAACATGTAGTAAAATAATGTGTCTGTTAAAGTGTATGGATTTATAAATTATATATAAAAAAAAAAAAAAGTAACATTTGTAAAAGTGATAGTAGGTATGAGAAAGAAAATAGTATGAAGTGTAACAAAATAATAAGTTACATATAGAGAAAACAAAAAATATATAGGATTTGTATTTTGAACCTATTGGCATATCTAAGATCTTGAAAATAGCATGTTAAGAGATTAAAATATTTTAGCAATATGTGTTTTATAAAATAGAGATAGTAATAATAGTAAATATAATTTCTTCACAAAGGGGTGATGTAAAAAAATAAAATCAAATGGGCCTAACTATTGTGACTTATTCTATAGTTAATTATTTATTTTTTTGTTAAAAATATATAGGTCTACTTTCTTATTTATATTTTCTAAAAAAATACATACATTTCCTAAAAGATAATTATTTTCACCTTTAAACTAATCTCAAAGTCATTTTGAGAGTCTTTAAATGATAAGTTTTTCTTAACATAAAGGCCTAAGTGAGGGTCTTAAAGCCAATAAACATTTTGGTCCTTCTCAAAATAAATAGCTTAAGCCATATGTATTTTCAAGACTTAAAAAAGGGTAATAATTCTAGCAAGCCTTATATCATCCGTTTTGGCCTTTTAAAATCACGTTTTTTCTTCCTTTTGAGAGTAGTGTTTGAAAACACTACTGGATTCAAACTATTGCAATTTTAAACTCTCAAAGTATAGTGGTTAGTTCCAAAAATTTTGTACTTTTAGATCCCACAAAATGGTGTTCGAAACTAGAAGAAAAAGACCTCATTTTTACACAAAGAAATTCCGCGATTTTTAAGCTAAAAATCTGCATTTTTGAACCTCAAAATCTGCATCATAAGACTCTCATAACAAAGCATTTTTGTTCCAAAAATACACCTTTTTTGCACCTAAAATCTGCACGTTAAAAGCTGCAATTTTTACCTCATGAAATCTTGGAATTTTTAAAGCTAAAATTTGCACTTTTAAACATCAAAATCTCTTGAAATCTGGAATTTTTCAAGCTTTCTGCACTTTCAAACCTGAAAATCTGCATCCATTAAGTTGCTAAAAAAAATCGTTATCAACTCTTATTAAAACAAATCTTAAATGGGTACATTCTTCTTTAAGGAAATAAAAAGAAGTCATTCCCGAGTTCACTTTTTCTTAAAGGTTAAGCTTTTAAGATAAAAAGATATGAAAACCTCGTTAGAAAGCGTCGCCCTAAGCCAGATGGTCATACTAAGTCCAATATCTAGAGCGACGGGAGATGAATAACTACGTCTTACTACGCTCTCAATTGGTTTCTATAAACCCAAAGATAAAGCAACCATAAATATAAATATAAAACATTAATATGGAAAATGTTAATCAAAATAGCAACACATATATATGTATATATAAAACACGTGAAACTTTGAAATAAGGAGGAAGTGCTGGACGCTATTGAAGCGAAAATGGGATGCTAGACACGAGCTTATGCGGCTATTAGTCGCTTTCTCTGATTTGGGCAGAGATGGAGTCATATGCTAACTCCCAAACGTGCTCCAAAGTGTACATGTGACAAAAGAATGAGATAAAAAAAAAAAAAAAAAAAGAATTACCAAACAGTATTAGCACATGTGGTTTCCTAAAGAAAGGATAATCAATATTTTTTTACACCTTTGATCCTAATTTGAAGGCAAAGTTTTAATAAAAAGCTGAAACAGACCATGGAGTTGACAACAAAAGAATTATCTAGAGCTAAGTAAAAATACAAGGTGGGGTCAAATACTTGGAGCACAGTCAGGATAAATGCACTGGACAAGAGCCAAGTTCATAAAATGTTGTACGACGCTAAAGCGACGAATAACTTAGACTATCAATAGAGGGATTAAGTTCAACTAAATCAGATGCAGAGTATTATGAATTAACATAGAATTCTTCTGGTCACAATGGAAAGAGGAAAAGAAATATTTAGAAGTTTCTAAATTTAACCATGTAGACAAATTCAAGATGGGTTAGGATTTTAAAAGAAAACAACTATCAAACGGAAATATGTATGCTATTATGGAGACTTGGACGAATGACTATTTATCAACACAGTGAACATATTCAGCTTGACACAAATTTCAGCACTACCTGATCCTAACAAACAAGTTCAAAGCCAAATGGATTCATTTAGATAGGACTACAATCTTCAAGAAGTAATCTGTACAACTCGTGTTAAGGGAATGCGAGATTGAGTCGCTGGGGGATTTTGAAATTTCTTTTGAAAGACAATGGGGGTTGACAAGATAATTGATTTTTTCCTTGATGCTAAAATAGATGTCGACTCTTATTACAGAATCAAATTTGATTAAACAAGATTATGGCAAAGCAAATTTCACCCAAGATGGAGTTACTCTAACGAATTTCAAACTTATCGGTCTAACACGAGTGATTCTAGATAGGGGCAGAACACTTCGTTTGTAACACCTTATTCATCAAAGCATGCTAGTAAAACAGAAAATAACACTTAGAGAACCGCCACTGGAATATTAAAACCGTACATGAAATAGTGTGGGAGGACAGTTTCGTGGTTGAGATATATAAAAAAAAGTTTACACAACAAGGAGGAAACTAACATACATTACCAAGCTAGCGAAATAAAGAAAGTATCCCAACCAAATGTTCATTATACAATCCTAGTATCTTCTCACATGCATGTCCCACACAATATGATTAACATGAATATGTATTCTGTTCTATATCAACCATTCCACACACTAAAATTCGATGGCCACACAAATTATAATGAAAGGAGCAAAGTGTAATCTCGGCAGCGTTAATTATTCTAAAACAGACGTAAAATAGGAATTGAGAAGAGTTACGAATGTTCAGACATTCTTACATTCATTTTTGTGAAAATAAAATAGAGTAAATGAGGCAAGTAACGATCCGATTTAACAATGTTATAAAGCAAAGCAAAGCAAAAAATATTTCCAGAGAGGATGAAATACGAGAAGGGAAATAGATCAAGATGGATTATACTTGAGTTGGTTCAGTTTGCGATCAAGTTAATAAGTAAATGCTCATTTAGCTTCCTTGATTTTACGTGAACATAGGCAAATATATTATGACTCTGACACTTTTGAAAGGAGAAAAAAAAATGCAGTTGTCCAATTCTTCATATTAAAAAGCTATCCTAATTTAATACTTCCACACTGCCATCCATAAAAGAACCAACAAGAGAGGAAATTCATTCCATATTGAAAAATTGAACCAATAGATCGTAAGAGTTAAAAAAAAATGGCTCATTCATATTTAGAAAATGATTATTCAGACAAAGCTTGGTTATACTTGAAAACAAATTTAGAATTGAGGCTCCTCGAACATTAAATGAAATCTGACTTGCGAACAACAAGATGACGTATGAAAAATCTAAGGCGCAACACATCGGCCTAAACACAGATATCACTTAGCAGCGGAGAGCAACATAAATCAAGCTAGCTAAACATTTCACAAAAAATTCATATGTAGAACTCAGAATCAGTAACATAGGCAGGTGTTTATGTTTTCTAAGCCAATTTCAACTCGAATTTACATTGATATATAACACGAGAAAAATGAAGATTTCTATGGCTTAACAGGCAACAGAGTTATAGTTTTTCTGTCAATAAAATGACACTAAAGAAGAACCAAACGAGCAACACATTAAGCTAGATTGGAAAATAATAACATGAACTATGTGGAGTCAGGGTAAGAACAGATGAAGTAAGATACTAAAACGCAAATTTTAAAACCATGATTTTTTTAAGCAGGAAGTTCAAACCCAACAGAAACCTTACGAAATATACTCAACAAACCTAACAACTAGAGCAACACCATATATAAAAAGAAGCAAGAAGGATACTAAGTTATTTCTTAAAAAAAAGAAGAGAAAACTAAACTAATTATTTACCAGTGAACACATTTATCAACTAAAATAAATTGACATTTGAAAGGGATTTTACCTTGTGTTGAGCAGCAAACTAAAGCTTTTGACATCCAGAGATTTCGACTTCGAATTCGAACTTCAACTCAAAGAAGAACGAAAACAGAGAAACAATAGATCACCTTAAAATCTGTTCCTCAGATGATTTTCGGATCCTTGTTGGTTTCCTTAGATTTTTGTTGGATTTGCCGATGATTCTTGGATTTTTTTCGTCCATTCTTCAATTCTTTCGTTGAGAACCAGAGTCCTCCTTTTATAATCGATTTGGGCTCCAAGAATTCAAAATTTAAATTCTTGGAAACGCCAATCTGAGAGGAAGCAACAAAGAAATCATGAAGGAGAAGAAATATCTCTTAAGAGTCGACCTTTTCAGGTCGATTTGAGAGGGTTGAGTGACTGATGGGGCATTTTCCAGGGCGCAGAGCCGTTCTCTGACGAAGGGTATGGGGAGCACGTGGGGTGGTGATGGGAGAGGACGTTCTGGGGCGGACATAGGCGGCGATGCTAGCGTAGGGAGACTGAGGAAGAAGCGTGGGCGTGATGGGGAAGAAGAACGTGATTTCTCGGTAAAAACAGAGTATAGGGGGCGGTAGAGTCTATTTTGGCAAGGCTGAAAAGTCTGGGTTATTTTGGGCTGTCTGATCGTTTGATCGAACGGTCAAAATTAATCAAGATATATGCTGAATGAACTGGGCCCTTAGATTAAATCGGACGGTTGATATCGAATCTGAAGAAGCATAATCCATGTGCTTCTTACGTGGCATGCGTGGATTGGCTGAATTAAAAGACTTGAATTGCTCAAATTAGGTTCATTTAAATTATAACCTCTTCTTTATTAAATAGTCATAATTTATTAGATTTAAAAATAATTATTTTGCAAGATTAGCTTATTTGATAAAATTAGTCACTCTTAAAATTAAATTAATATAAATTAGTAACTCATTAATTAATTAAGCTTTCTAATTTAAAAATGTACGAAAAATATCTATTGCAACAAAAGAAATTATATTTGAACAAAAAATAGATTCAATTCTCAAGAACGACATTTATTTAAAAAGGAGAAAGTAAGTAGTAATACATATATAATACATTTAATTTTTATAAGAAATGACATTTACGAAATAAATTTATCAAGTAAAAATAAATAATTAAAAATCTTTTTTGTATCCCTATAAAAATTTCATAACATATATATTTTATCATTATTAATATTATTATTTTAGTTAAATGTGGAGAGCCAAAATTAGGTGTCAACATCACGCTTGCGGAGGCTATAGAGTTGGCCATTACGTTTGCAGGACTTGCGCCACATTTTCATAGTCCAAGGGGGCTGGCCCTTGATGAGTCTTGGATTTTTGACTCATTTAGGGCTTGTTATTCATAATATTAGTGTCCTCCATGCCTGTTTTGTGCTCTAAATTAATGTTTTAATCCTAATTTGCAGATATAAAGGCAAAAGAGCAAGGTAAGGACAACACTGGGCAAAAATGAGCGAAAAAGATGAAAAAGGCTAAAGAT
This sequence comes from Solanum pinnatisectum, assembly GCA_035578085.1. Taxonomy (NCBI): domain Eukaryota; kingdom Viridiplantae; phylum Streptophyta; class Magnoliopsida; order Solanales; family Solanaceae; genus Solanum; species Solanum pinnatisectum. Next base: position 37,797,839 of record CM069083.1, read on the forward strand.
AGTAAAAGCTGAGAATCGCCAAAGCCACTTGACGAATCGTCGAGTGGCACTTCAGCTCGCTTAATGTTCCAGACTGCCAGCCCGGGGGAGAATCCAACTTGGCGATGGATTTGGACTTTCGGCAAACCGCCGAATCGATCAGTGACAAAGACTTTGATCGCCTAAAGTTACATAGTCTGAAGGATGAAGAGTCGAGGCAAACCGGCGATGGAAAGGAGTAATTGGCGCATCACCTACTTGGTCGGCGATGCTCGACTAACTCTGCCAAGCAACCCAGAAGGCCAAAATCTGGGAACGTATAAATTGAATTTCAAAAAGAGAAAAGGGGATCCGGTTAAATCCTGCCATATCTTACCATTGTTAGACTTTGAGATTTCGTTGAAGACATTGCTTTTCTTAGTTTTTAGGAGTTTTCTAGTAGCTTTTGAGTTGAGTTTTGGATTTGAAGCTAAATTGAAGCATTATAAAGATTCAGAGATTAATACCCAGCTTATGGAGAACGTAACTGGTATTAATTTCTTACTTTTTATGATGTGTGGCTAAAACCCCATTCTTGGGGGTGTGATTATGTGATTAATTGTCTTAATTAGCTTATGGGTGTTAGTAATTACTAATTTAATTGCTGTTTTGAAGTAGGTTCAATTGGTAATTGAGTTTTAACTTATGAATTGTAGTTGCAAATACAGTTCTAGCCTAGTATTCTATTCTTGCTTGAGAAAGAGGTTTTAGAATTAAGGTTATCAATTGATGATTGTAGTGATTGGGTTGTTATCGGTTCAGCTCGAGAGAATGAATCTAAATTCGATCCTACCTATTTAGCTCAAGAGAGTAGATAGATTGAGGTTTTGGGTTGTTCTTAGTATGATGCTTCTTGTGGTTCGAGAAAACTCACTTGATTCATGATTGTTGATTAAGAGATGACTATTACATCTAAAGCCTAGTCTACCCACTAAGATTCAGCGACTTATTGTAATTAGTAATCACCCGTATAGCGAAATTGGCAATTAATCGATCACATCCCAAGTATCCTTTTCTACTTGATTACTCCCCTGTTTTTCATAGTTGTTAATTGACAAACCTTATCCCCCTATTTGACACTTGTTGTCAACTCATTTGATTTAATTCAACAATTTTGATAATTTCTATTCCTACAACCGATTATAACATGTCTTTCACTTCGTAATTGAATTCTCTACTGTATCACTACCTGTGGGATCGACCCTAAATCTTCGTTGGGTTTATACTAGATTGTGATCACCTACACTTAGTATTGGATGAAGTGTAGTTGAGCGTAATCAACCCTTCATGTTCAAGTCTAGGCGCCGCATTTGCAAAAGCTTGGGGGCCTTATCTTCCACAATCACAGACTGGGTCCCGTGTTTGTCAAGGTCACCTATCTGGTCTCTAAATGAAAGAACAACCTCATTCTTTTGACGCTTGATCATATTTTCAAATTTTGATTATGAGGGCTAATGTCATGACCCAATTTCTCAAGTCCCTATGGCACCTACTATAACCCACCAGTAGTTAAGCCAACCCATATCCCAAAATGACATGTAATGGGTATATGAGGAGAAGCAAAGAGGAATTAACAATTTAACACAATTAACAAGACAAAAAGCGGAAAAAAAAATCAATAAATACGTAAGTCAAAAGACCCCTCCCATAAAATTGAAGTCACAAGTACAAAACTACTAAAAAAAAGAATACAAGCCCCAAAAGTGGGGCAAAAACAAATGACTTGTATCAAAATACAAATGCCTGGTAAATAAAATAATAATAGAGATAGATAAGATCCAGAACGCCATATGCTCACTCTTACCTCCGAATGCGGCAACTACAGGCTCAATCTCAATGTTGATAGATGGTACTCGGACCTCCATCACGATACAAATGTAGAGTGCATCATGAGTACAAAAATTACATGGACTCAATAGGCATCATAGACTGACTGGGTAAGAAAAGTAAGGGCAATATGAAATGTGAGAATTTCACAACTGAAGTCAAAGAATGGAAAACTAATGCAAATGCACATGAGCATACTAAGGAAATGAAATTAAGTAAGTAAATACTAGCTAAAACCTAACTGGACCCCATAAGCCCAGAAGGTCCACTCTGGCACAAGTTTAAGTAAAAAGTTGAACAAAGACACATAAGCCCAACAAGTATATATAATAGCTACATTTCTTAAGAATAGGACCTAGTGAGTCTAGAGCCAGAAAGTGTGTAGTCCCAACCTCGAACTATGGATAGACCTCCCAAAATAACCATATAGTGTGTAGTTCGAACTTTGAACCTCAGATAGGCCACCAAGTAACAAAGAGTGCGTAGAAAGGACCTATAACGACAGATATACCTCCAAAATGTATGCAATGGGATCTAGCAAACATGTATCAACTCTGTAAATGATAAAGAACCTAAATCTCAGACTATGGTTGTAGATTAGTGACCAGGCCATGTATCTGCGACCAATAATAGTATGTTGAAAGGTCTCAATTCAACCTCATCAATATAAGGCCACCATGGAAGGCCGTCTACTCCAAGATAATCAATCATATACTTAAAGCTTGAACTAAATCCAATCCCAAACCTTTGAACATTACCGTATACCTCAATCGTGAATCACCGAGCAATAGAAAAGGGGAACCATGGCTAAAAGGTCATCGAAGCTGCATCATCTCTTAATCTACAATTCATTCTATTAGACCAAGTCAGCTATATACATCTATAGGGAGCTAAGTAGTCTAAAACAACACTGGGGAGATTCTAAGGCCTATCAACTCCATAATATGCAAGTCTAAGGAAAATAATAGTCTATAACTAGACTAAGGATAAACATGCTTCAATACCAACAATAAACAAATACTAATTAACACCATAAGGGAAAATTGTCACTCGACGTGGCTGTCACTTGAGAACCATCATTGGTCCCCAAGCGAACTCTTGGCCTGGATCAATACTCAGGAGAAGACTTACTCAAACAAATAGGGACTCAAATGCAAAGATTAACTCAATTGTCTCAAAATAAATAACTCAGATTATTTAAAAATATCCAACTAGCTGTAAGAAGGCAACTTAACTCTTAAAACATTAACAAGGAAAATGGAAACAAAGACTCCTCTAAATGATACTGTCTATGAAGCCTCTAAATATGATGATGGAAGTTGGGACAAGATCCACTTGAGTAGTTCTTGATTTTTGTTCAATTCTTGAACAATGGAGGTTGTGAATTCTTTCGTGTTGTTGATCTTTGGTAAAAGTTGTGTTGCCCAAAGGGATTATGTTGAATTCATCATGTATTCATGTTGGGTTTGAGAATCGAGAAGAGTTTAGGAGAATTTCCCCTATTCTAAATGAGTTATGACCCTAAATTGAGCATAAATATTCATCAGATTTTCTAGGTATGGGTGTGGGGCGGCGCGCGACCCATAGCACCAAGGCCTAACTTCTAAAGTTCAGGCCCTGGGGCGACACACCACTCCGTATGCTAGGGTCGCCTTGTCCTTTTCTTTCTGTGCTTTATTTACGGATGTGTTCCTTTGAATTGTGACTACATTCTTTTCTTTGTATTAGTTTATAAAGTCTCCATTAATCCTTGAGATTTTCTTCATGTCTTAATTCACATTCCAAACTAAAGTAAGTTTAAAAGGAAAGTTCAAGAGGTTTTTTTTGAGTCATTTTGAGAATTTTTTTTTTTGTAATCGACAGTGGTTTTGAGCTAAGTCTTGACAAAGTAAATATGAGAATGAGAAGAAGTGTATTCATGATTGAAAAATAGTATAAGGGAACTAAATATTCCCATATGTAACACTTTCCCATTTAAAAGAGAGAAATAATGATTTCTAAATGAGTTTATGAGTTCAGAGATTTTTTAGAGTATTACCTCTTTTGAGAGGATATTTTAAGTAATTACCTCAAATTGAGAAGAGTTATGTTTTCTAGATTTGAGCATGAGCTTAAATATTATAGGGAGTAGTATTGAGCACCGATATGGGATGAGTTCAAACAACTCACATTCCTAATAAATCATCTAGCCAACATGGGTAAAAGGTTGTACTTTTTAGACGATTCCTTATTTCTTTTAAGCATAGCTTAATGGATCCACTTAGTTGAGGTGTTCTATATCCTGGCAAGGTATAGGACAGTTGGGCGTTTCATGCCAAATTTGGGTGTTTAAACTTCTACGCTCTCAAGCTCTTTTAAGTCACTCTAGGTATAATCATTTTTTTAACGACAAACTATATTTTTTCATTATTTCCACATTTCGTAGAATCTATTTAGTATTTGATCTACGTCATGAATTTTTTTGCTTAAGCTCTCGAATTCTCCCACTTTATCATCAATATTCACGCCATTTTATTGCTTCTTAATTGGTAGATGTTCAAATGTATTTGCGCTATCTATCAAATAGCACTTGCCAGTATTTGTTCAATTTTTATCTCTCAAGTGCAATACTTTCTCAAGTCGAAATAATCGTGTTGTTCTTATTAGGTCTTGACAACGTTTATTTTTATGCACCCATTCCAAGTTTTGGCACGTGAGTCGAGGGCAATCTCATATGTCTCCAATTATTTGACATTGTTTTCACCCTTGACAATTTCAGCCAGATAATACTAAAAGAGATTGTTTTAAAAAAATTGTCCGCAATCGTTGATTTAGCAAATCCAACTCTCGTGTGCTTGATTAATCATAATTTTCTTAATCTTAAGATTTTCATCAAATTTGGATTATTATTTATTTATTTATTTTCTTAAATAGTATCCCTTATAGGACTAGATTCATTGGTTTTTGAATACTCTACTCTTGAAATTTTGCATACTTACTCTGCGCTTACTAAATATTTCATTTTCTTTCAAAGGTTGACTTAAGTTGAGCATCAAAGGGACAAACAAATTAAAAACGACATGGCCGATCGAATTATGATCAACTTAGTTGAAGATGAGTTTAACCATGTTACGACCTAGGGGTACCCCTAGATGTAACATGGCGTACTTGACCCCAAAGGGGTCTCATACAAGCCCTTAGCATATCATAACATAAGATAATAGAAAAATATGGAAATTTTAAAACTTTTATCCATACAATCGAAGTCTTTTATTAAAAATAAGACAAAGCCTTTTTTCTAAACTTTGTCTCAAACTATCTAATACAACTTGAATAAAACTCTTGGGACACAACCCATACAATAGTCTCAAAATATGAAATAAAAGACATAAAGGAAATAGTGGGTTTGTCCTCGAAGCTATGAGGACTCACCAAATCTTCAACTCCTTTGCTCCTTAGAAACTTAGCTTCAAGAATGGAACTCAATCTCCGAAATCCTACATTTGATAAGAATGTAGGCAAAGTATGCGTTAATACAAAATGTACTAAATATGTTAGCTAGCATAACCAGAAAAGCATAAGACAAGGGTTAGTCAATATAAGACATAATCCATAATCATATGAAATACTTCAAGAAACATAAACTATAATCATAAGAGACAATACCATAATAATAAGCAAAGTCTCCAACATAAGCATCATATAAGCATTATTAACCTCTTTAGTCATCTATACCATAATAAAACTATTCTCAAGTAACCTCCAAAGCATACTTGTGCAATGCCTAAATAGCATCCCATAATACCATCCAAGCTAAGTATCCATTTTTGGTCATCTTAGTCATAGTCTATATGCATGGTCAACTCTTAGGCTCTTTTACCATAAGGCCACTATACTGCTAAGTAACCTCAAAGCACACTTGTGCAATGCATGCAACGCATCCCATAATACCATTCACAATAAGCATAACCTTGAAGTCAACATAGTCATACTTACCCTCTTTTGGCCTCATTATTAGCTTACTTCTCATAACCAAGGGAATCTCTCACCTTTAGTCACTACTAACAAGGAAAGAAACTATAGCACAATCCTATCTCAAGATACATCACTCAAAAGAACACTTTCTTGAATAGCCTTAAGTCATACTTTGTGCAATGCATGAATAGCATCCCATAATACTATTCATGCTAGGCACCACTTTTAGGTCCTCATACTAATACTTCTTGGTTTGGAACCTAGTTCCTCTCTTTAACTTTAGAACACTATGAGGTACTCTCTTAAGCACATCTTAGTTCATTATTATATTGAACCCTATGAGACACTTCTTTAAGCATGTCTAAGTTTGTTATTAACATGGACCCTATGAGATACTACCATAAGCATGTTTAAGTCCATTTATACTCTTGAACACTATGAGGTACTTCATTAAGTAAGTCTTAGTTCAATTATGCTTTAGAACACTATGATACTTTTTCAAGCATGTCTTAGTTCATTGGATATGGAGTTTGCTACAAGAAAACTTAACTCAACTATGTGAAGGCTTCCATCCCATTAGACCTAACTTTGGGAAAACCTACACTCTACTACGTAAGAGTTCCCTCTTTAACTTGGATATTCCTCACATCAACTAGGTGTGGTTCTCCTTTCAACTTGGAGCCCAGAACCTCTCTTGTGTGACACTTCATCTCATTGTCACTATCCACTTGAGGTCAAGCATACACCCCAATATTTCACTATTAAGCCTTGCTTAACATTCATGTCTCATGGAAGGATGTCCTTGACAACCAATCCATGTTCAAGTGATTCTATCACTTTATACTTTCAAGCATTTATAAGATAGGTTAGGTGAGTATAGGTCTTTCACCACCATTCTACCAATTAGACTTTTATTCATCACCTTAGCTTTACTCTCAAAGCCCTAATGACAACATTCTTGACTATAAGCCTTACTAGATCTCAAAGCTCACAATCATCAATTACCCCTAGATTCTAAGGCATTCTAATCACATTATTTATTATCAAGTGATTCTAGTCATAATTCATCAAAAGGTTCAACTTCTATGCTCTACAAGTCAAGATCCATCATACATAATAAGGTCTAGTTCAATTCATGTCTGTATGTTCCTAATCTTGAACCATTACTACACATGACATTAATTTTGGAAGATCAATTCTAATTCTTCACTTTCACCTTTCATGGCATAAACCCACAACATATCAAATTCATCACATAGACTAGGGTTAACAATAGAAATCACATAAATTCACCATGATATCATAATTCAATGCTAATTCATTCATAAATAGGTATAATCCACTAGATTGGAATCATACCTAAACACTACCCACATTGTAAGAAGAAACCCTAGCTAGAATTGGATTTTGACTTCACAATTGGGGTAAAACCTAGGGAGCTCTATGGGTGGAAGAACCATACCTTAATTCAAAGCCCTCACCAAGCTTGCATTAATGGAGAAAATCTCCCCTACTTCCTTCTCTTCTTCTTCTTCACTTCTAGAGAGATAATTATTTGGAGAGAATTTGGGTTCTTTGAAGAATGAATTAATTCACTTAGTTTAGGGGTCTATTAGGCTTATATAGGTGGTTTAATAACTAACTAACCGACCTCCCTTAACCCCTAACTAATTACTAATTAACCCCTAAGTCCCTAACTTAAAAACAAAAACTTAAAATTTGCCTTGACTCACGAAACCCCCACCCATAGACGGTGGGTGGGTCCACGAACTGTACTGCACATTCGTAGGTGAGGTAATGGAGCTCAATATACAGGGGAATTTCAGGCTTGACCCACGACCCCAACCCACGGGGCGTGGGTCCATCTAGTGGCAGTAGATGCCCTTCGTGGGAAGGCTGATTTTTGACAGCTTTTGGGATGTTTTAAGGGTCCTCTTCAAAGACCCCTCAAGGGGTCCTTGGGGGGTCGTACCTTGACACCCTAACCCTAAAACCCTCATTCTAAGTACATGAATCATTTTTACGATTTTTAACCCTCATACCAAACTCTAAAACCCTAACACAAGGCTCTAGAACTCTCTAGTTTAGTTCACTAGTTTCCGAGGCGTAACAAACCATGAAGGAGCCGAGTCATACCAGGATAAAATTGCTAAACTCAAGGAAAAAGTGGCAAAAATAGAACAATAAATTGATGGTATCAAGGAAATGATAGCCGATATTAAGAACTATTCTAATGATGACTCATTGGATTACGATGTTAAGGACTTCTCCAATGAAGATTTAAAGGGATACTCTCCTATTCACACAACTGCATATCCTAACTTTGATTGTAATGCTCAACACTTTTTAGACATGCATCCACTTCCACAGAATGAGGCATTTGACAATTGAAGAGAAACAATCAAATATGAAGAAAATGGTGGGAGACATTTCAATACAGAGACTAATCAAATTTCTTTCACAAATGAACTTGCTTCACAACTTGGGAAAAATATGGTTGAAATTGAAAGTGAAAACGAGAAACCTTATAATCTCGTTGATATTCCAATGTATGATGGGATAGGTATTCCCCAGATGCACTTGACGGCATATCTTGATTGGTGAGCAAGCATAGGGCAAGGCAGTGAATTTCATATGAGGCTTTTTATTAGGACGCTTACATGGCCAACCTTGATGTGGTATGCAAACCAAGACACATGGAAATGTTCTCTTGGGTCGATATGGCCAAAGATTTTACTATGCAATACGGGCCTCCTAATAGTGCATCTAAAGGGTGTGGTTTGTTGAAAAGGAAATCTATAAAGTCTTATGAGGAAATGAAAGGGCATGAATCTCAAAAGAAAGTACCAAAATCAACTTTGGGGCATTATTGTTTGAATAAGGCACAATCTAGGGACAAAGGGAAGACAATTGTCACTGAAGCGTCAAATGTTCCTCAACTAGTGCTTGAAGTGAGAAAAAAACTCAAAATTTCACTACTTTGAGTGAACCAATTTCATTTCTTTTCGAAAAGTTGAGATCATTAGGAATTTTACAACCAAAGCCTCATGAAATTCTTTTGCATCCTTTTATCCCAGCCAAACAATGTGCTTTCCATTCAGGCATGTTAGGTCACACTACTGACGAGTGCCAGTGTTTGAAAGAAGAGATCCAAAAGCTATTGGATAGTGGTATGATCATTCAAAGACGGGTAGCTCTCCCTAAGTTTGTTTGGCATAAACTTTCAGCTGTCACGCCAAAGTCAAGTCACAATCAAGCAATTTATCTGCAAAGTGTCAGTCAAGTTCCTCTTCATAGTCAAGAAATTATTGGATCAAGGATTATTGCACCAAATTTACCCTTTTAGGCATCTACTGCATGCACTTATGATATAGTCGAAAAGAGTACCCAAAATAATTTCATTCTAAACAATCATTAGGTGTACGGGGGATTTTCTCAAAACATGACTTTTAAGTGGCATAGAGCAGAGCAATTAGTTTTTTTGTAACATCTTTTTGAGAAAAACTACGTATTTTTTTTGTGAGCTTAAATGATCATTTATTTGTATGTTTTAAATTCCTTTTTTATGTAAGGCGAACTATGATTGACCTGATTTCCTTGGTGGATAGGTAGGCAACCCATATAGAGACTCAGTCATATTAATTTAGAAATTCTAATATATATTTTGCATGTAACTGGAATTACACCTGATTTCCTTGGTGGATACGTAGGCAGCCTATATAAGGCTCAGTTGGTTTATTATAAAATTTTAGTATTCTCCCAAGAAGGAGAATGAAGTTGGGACATAATTTTGGCATGCAATCGAGATAATTTTTGGAAGCATGCCAAAATTTGTAAAGATAAGGATCAAGTTGAAGTCAAGATTTGATGCTCGACATGAGTCAACCTTTCTCCCAATCAAATTTTCTTTCCTTTCTTTTTCAACATTAGAGCCTACTAGTTAATACCTTATTCCCGTCCACTTGTCCTAGATTTGAATCTTTGCCTCCAGTCTAAAATTCTTATTTATACAAAATTAGAAGCATAATCTATTTTATCTAATATATCATTAATTTTGCATTTATTTCATATATTCTCATGCACTAACAATTTATTTTTGTTTTATAGTTTTGTTTCTTCTTTAGATGTTGCCTAGCATTGAACACTATTTTGGCAGCGAATCAGCGTTAAGGACGAAATTATAATGGTAGACAAATTGAAAGCATTCAATATGGGCATGGGATTAGTGGGAGCACAAAATGATGATCGTGAGAAGAATGTGGTTCGAAGAAACAATCTGGTCAATCTGGATGCTACTTTTAGCCTTCTTCCTACCATATTACTAAAACTTCAATCTCAACTCAAACTATTTGTTTAACCATATCTCTCGCCCATCTTCTGCCTATACAATCTCTCCACTAATGCCCTCAGTATACACTATCAATCCCAATAACTTTCAAGTCACCATATTGTCAAATACCCATCCTCCCACAATTGTATTTCCTTAAAATGAAAACAAGCATTACCAATTGACAGCTTGCCTTTATTCTAGACGTGAGAAGGATATTCGGTCAATTTTCCATGAAGATTTGTGAAAATAGTTCCACAATCTGAGAAAATCTTTTGATGAAAAGTTGCGCTCAACAATTTATCAGAGTTTGAAGTATGAGAATATATGTGTGCATCTAAATGTTGAACTTCCGCTAGGGTACACAGTACCTAAGTTCAATACTTTCAATGGGAAAGGAAATCCCGTCGCTCACTTAAAGGATATTTCAGCGGATTTGTAACACCTTGGATCTAAAAATGAAGAAAAATCCTAGTTTTCAGAAAACTGGTGCCAATACCGACGGAACCACCCACGGACCATATGTGGGACCATGGACCATAGGTGAGGTTTTATCGTTAATGATAAAATCATTATAGTCTCTGATCCCACCCACGATCAACCAATACGGTCCGTGGTTGGACCTATGGACCGTAGGTGAGGGTCAGCAGCCAGTTAGCGGGAAATTACTGTTGGGTCAACTTCAAATGGTCATAACATTTAGCACAAAAGGAATTAAGTGGCCCATGACCTATGGAATTAAAGATAATTGAATCCTCTTTCCAACGCCATCGATTTTGCTAAAATCCCATCTCCGAGGAAAATGTTATGCTTGTTTTAGTGAAGTCTTGTCGAGCATACTTGACCGACGACCCCTACCTCGGTTTGTAGGTCAACTCACGGACCATAGTTCCCTCCGTGGGTGGCCTTCAACAACTTATAAGTTAGGGTCACTTAAATCTTTTTCCTATGCGTTGGGCACTTAAATTACGCTGTTTGATACCTAAACTACGTAGTTTTGGTAAAGTTTTAGCCTAGTAACTAAATTAGAACTTACCCTAGTCAATTCATTCTCCAAAATTCATCCAATTAGAACGAAAAGAGGAGAAATAAGTCGAGTAGCCCTAGTTCAAGAACGCAACAAGGTTTCATCAGTTCCAGCCCCAAAATCGAAAGATTTCTCCTTAAAATTCATCACCAGGTATGTGGGATTTCACTTGTGGGTTCCGTTCACCCATTAGGTCCCTAGAATTCAGTCAGATTCTTGAGTCCCTCAATATTATCTAGATCTAGGGTTTCTAGAATTTCAGTAGATTATTATGAATTAGTTATTTTAATGTTCCTAATCAGATTATCATGTAGTAGTATCGTTTTTGCCTAGATTCATGCATAAATTCAGAACCATAGTTATGTAGTTCTTTTAGTTCATGAATTACATTATCTAGGACAAATAACTAGATATACATGCCTCAGTTTTCGAATGTTTCATTATGAGATATACATGTTGCATTTTCAGATTTGCATGTCCGATTATTGAGCTATCTAGTTTACTTCAGTATGTTATAAATTTCACATATTCAGTTGGGAGTAGGCTTAATACCGAGTTGGACTAAAGTCAGTCACCCTCAAGTCCCAAAACTATGTACCCCGTAGGTTATAAGTCCCCTCTGTGGGCATCAGTTTAGTGATCACGCCAGTCATGCCTCTATACCTCTGGCAGGGTATGTTGGGTCCTCTCAATGGGGCGTATACATCGGACTCTACATTTAGCTTATGTGGTTTTATGTCGGTTATTGTAGCTCCCACAGTCAGATTCTAGTGCATTGACCAGGTTATCAGTTACAATTCAGTATTCAGCTTCAGTATATATAAACTTGGTTATTACATTCAGTTAGTTCATGTTCAGCATTTTCAGTATAGTATCATGCTTATCTCATGTCATTGCTCATTTATATGCTTTGTTCAGTCATGTATTTTATTCAACTTTATTCTATCCTGCATGATCAGTACCTTTCAAGTACTGATGCATACTCTGCGCTACATCTTCTTGTGATGTAGGTTTGGGCTCTTAGTTTTCAGATCATGCATAGATAGGTTCCCAATCTCCATTTCAGCAGCATCAGTGGTGAGTCCTCATTCTTTAAAGACGATTGACATAATTATCTTTTCTACTTTTAGTCTTTAGTTTCAGTTTTGCTAGATTTAGTTGGGGCATGTCCCAACATTTCTAGTCAGTTAGAGGCTTTATTTCAGACATAGTTAGATTCATTTTTAGCTTTGGAGTTTGATATTTCAGTTGTCATTAAACTCATAGTTCTTTTATTCAGATATTAATGGGTATTCCCCATCTTTTCAGTTTACATGATGTTTAAGCTTCCGCACAGTACTTTCTTAATTCAGTTATCTTTAAGTATGCTTATGATATGCCAGCAGGGTTAGCTTGGGGTCACTCGTGATCCTAGGTCTCGTTTTCACGTCCTGGGGGTAGCTTTGGGGCGTGACAAGATTAGTTGGTATTGGACATGATGAATCCATACAAATGAGATTGTTCATTCAAAGATTATCAGGATTGGAACTAGCTTGAACTAGCTTGGTACAATAAGCAAGACTTTAGGAAATGGCATACATAGGAAGATATGGCTCAAGACTTTATAAAGAAATATGAGTTCAATAATGGAGATGATTTTCATATAGCCAATTTGCTCAAAGTGAAGAAAATTTCTCAAGAATCATTCCAAGAATATGCCATACGATGGAGGTTAGAGGCTTCAAAACTACATCCTTCTTTGCCTGAAGAGGAATTGATCTCAACCTTCATCCAAAATAAAAAAGACTTATATTATGATAAACTTCTTGGAACTTGTGCACACAACTTCTCTAAGTTTATTAAGGTTGGCAAAGAGATAGAAAATGGTATTCAAGGAGGAAGAATTGTAGGCAAATCAACAAAACAAGTCGTCTACCAAAACTTCTAAGCAAAAATACTAGTAATTCCACAAAGCAAAATGAGAGAAAACAACTCAATTTTCATGACTATGCAATAGCCGCAGCACCATCCAAGTGATCAATTTTTTCAATCTCATACTAATTTCACTTATTGCAATGTGCTTCTCCAGCATCCTCGTAAACAACAATTTCACCAAGCACAATCTAGCTCCCTCACAAAAGAAGGTGAGATTTTTCTGCTTCACTCCTTTGAATGAGCCATATGCAGATATATTTGAGAGATTGAGAGCAAATGGACTTTTGTAATCAAGAAAAATATTCATTCTTGAGTATACACCTAAACACTTTGATCCATCCAAGAAATGTACTTACCATTCAAACATTCAAGGACATGACACTGAAAATTGTCCTGCACTAAAATTCAAAATTCAAAGCATGATTGATAGTGGAAAGATAAAGTTACAGCTAGAGTCTTAAACCAGCAATGGAAATATCACAAACAAGAGCACAATTGTTGTTATGGTGATCCATCAAAATTGGTACCAATGCATTTGAAAAGAAAGCGTGCAATCAGTCAAGAAGACTAGCATGGGCATTATTTTTGAAACTTGAGAATATCATTCTCAATTCACCCTCTTAGTAGTATCTACTCTTGTTGCAATCCTTTCCAGACTTTTGTAATGAACTACATGTGACCTTATTCCTGCTAGTAGTGGGATACATAGGCGCCTATTTTGGGTTCAGTCTCAATATAATAACAATTCCATTCTCCCCCAAGAGCAAAGACTGGGACAACTTTGCAGATGGCCTATAACTATTCAAAAAAGGAAAAGTCGAGATCACAAGTCATACTCGCATCATCAAATTGTTTCAATGTCATAGCAATAAAAAATGCAGATTCAAAGCCAAAGCTTCATGGTTCACAATGCAAGGGAACAATTTTCTTTTATATTAACAAATTTTCTTTGAGTAATGTAGAGGTTGATTTTTAGTTATTCTTAAACGATAACATCCAAAGCTCAACATCAAGTAAAAATTTGCAAGATTCAGATGGTGCAACATCGACAAGAATTAAATTTGAAATTCATAATTTTTCTTTGAGCGCAAAACTTATAAGTAACAAATTTTCATTGAAGATGAAACTCCTAAGTATGGGAACCATATGCAGTTAAATACTGTAAAGGCACTGCAACAAGCTTTTCATACTAGGTTCTGAATGTTCGCTATCACAAAGAAATCTCACCAAGCTCATTGCATTGCGCAAAAAATTGTATTTGTAAATTTGCACTATATATTGGGTTAGTCCATCCTAAAATAGGACATATTGGGTTCGCCCACCCTCAAATAGGATATTTTGGATTAGTCCACCTTCAAACAGGACATATTGGGTTCGTCCACCCTAAAATAGGACACATTAGGTTCGTCCACCCTAAAATAAGACATATTGGGTTCTTCCACCCTCTAATAGGATTTTTTTTGTTCATCCACCATAAAATAGGATATATCGAGTTAGTCCACCCTAAAATAGGACACATTGGGTTAGTCCACCCTAAAATAGGATATAGTCCACCCTAAAATATGACACATTGGGTCCACTCACCCTAAAATAGGATACATTGGGTTCATTCACCCTAAAATAGAAGATATCGGGTTCATCCGCCCTCAAATAGGACATGTTCGGCTAGTCTGCCCTCTAATAAAACATTTTAATCTCATCTGTATCTAATGAGACATCTCACAATTCTTTAATTATTTATTTATTTTTAAAATATACATATGCACTGCATGCTATCTTTTAAACTTCTTGAAAAGCCTATCTCTCTTGAATGAGATATCTCGTAATGCCTTAATTATTTATTTTATACTTATGAGCATTGCATTTTATCTTTTAAATTTCTTGAAAAACTTATCTGTCTCTAATAAGACATCTCGCAATGCCTTAACTATTTATTTACTTTATACATATGAGCACTACATGCATTTTAAATTTCTTGAAAAATTGAGTTACATATATATGTCTCTTTTACTAACGAGACTTCACAGATGCATAATTTGAAGCAGTTATTTCAGATAAAAGAAAATGCAATATATTTGTTTTATCGCATCTGGAGCATTGATTCAGAAAGGACGTAATTTCCTTATGATATTTGTTATAAGATATTTATTTATATTTCTAGCATTATATTAGTTCCTAACAATTTTATCAAGATTTGGCAGCACAATCCACATGTAGCAACAAGAGACACAATGCGACGTGTAACTTTATTTAAGCAGTGGATTGGGACAATTTGTTGAGAAAGTTTAGCTTTCCAACAAATGTTAAAGGTCTACCTCAAATTCTGCTCGATTCCACTCTCAACTACTCTTCTCGATCACAATACCCAATAACATCATAATTCAACACTGGGGCAACTTCTGTATGCTCGTGACTACATCGTTTCCAAAATCCTCTACATTATGAGTTATCCAATGCTCATATTGTCTCATACTCTTCCAATGTCGTATTTGTTGGTCGGGACAAATTGGTTACTATGTCAACTTCTTTGCCCAAAAATCTCTTACATCGTCTCTGGTCAAAGAGGGACAAGTTGTTGACACCAAATTTCGACCCTCCTTTCTTCTAATTTATTGTTTTCGAGCTTTTAATTTAATAACGTATCAAATTATCACTTTTCACAACTACTTTTACTACTAAAATTGTATATTTTATTATTAAAGTTATATTATCACCTTTTATACCTGTTTTCCTTAAATAATTGATTGTTGTCATTTTAGTTTAAGTTTTGTATTTTATTAAATTAATATAAGTCTATATTTTGTATCTACATTTTATATTAGCATAAAGTCGTAATATTGGTATTTTTAAGGGAAAATTACTTGATAAAGCAAACACATGCACTATGATACTCACCTCCTTTTCTTTTTCTTTTCTCCTCTGTTTATCATCTTTGTGACAAACTCTTATTGTTATTTCTTAATAAAATCATGCTTTCAAATAATTTTATTTAGCTATATTAACTGATGTTAAAATTTTGAGTCTCATTTGAGATTTGTATAGAGTTGTGGGTTTGTTTTTCCTCACATTTACATATTGTATTTAAAGAATTTCTAGATGTTCATATGCGAGGTAGGAGCAGCAAACCCTATATTAGTGAAACGATATAGGAATTAGTACATGGAATGTACAAAGTATGATGCAATGCATAAACGATATGAAAACATGCTAAAAGGACTTTACATAACATGCAATGACAAAGCTAAAACATAAGATAAGGTGTTTCAGAAACACAATTCATAATCATGGTCAATGCAATCTTAATATATTTAAAACACTTGTTGAGATACTTTGAAAGTAACCTAGTTTATTATTGTGGGTGTTTACCACTAATCGACATAGACCATGTGAGCTCAAACATGAATATGGTGTCTATCCCACACCAAAAAGAGATGTCCTATTTGCCAAGGTAAGGACCATAAACTTCTAGCTTACGTGGATCCAGTAGCTAAGACATCCTAAGGGGGGCACCTAGTTAGAGACAAGGAGATTGCTACTAGAGAATCGACCTCTACTAATGAGAGAGCCTCCATCTCAATATCCTCTCAGTGCTAATTAAAATCCCACGAAATAGTAATTTATCATATTCATTTCATTATCCATGGAAAGGCATAATTATGCTACCAATCCAAGCTAAAGTCATTTAGAATAGCTCCTAACCATTCAATCTTATGAATCTTTATGTGATAAAACCTTTAAAATTTTTATATATACTTTAATCTAAAAGCATCCTCATGTCAATATCATCAATTTCATAAAAACATACATCTCTTCATAAATTCATATTTCATAGTTCATAAGCTTCATCATGTGTTCATAGTAAAAAACTATGGATCATGCATGAGTTCATATGAATTCAACTCAAAATCATGTAAATACTTCAATTCATGCATTAGAAGATAGAAAACAACTAATTGAATTATAATTGAGAAGAACCCATGAAAATTGAATAAAACCCTAACTATGATTTGAGAATTGAACTTGTAGAATTGGGATCTTTGGGACCCAATGGAGGAAAGGACTCCATAGGTGAATACTAACATATCTTGATGATCCAAGCCCAAAAGCTATGGTTAATTGGAGACCTTGAAGTGAAACCTAGCTTCTTCTTCCTTTGCTTGAGAGAGAAATTTGGGAAAGAACGTAGAGGGAATTTGGGATTTAGGAGAATGATTTTAGAATGGGTAGTTTTAAGACTTAAAATACTTATATAGGCTTCGAATAGGGGTCGAAACTACATAACTTACGTAATACACACTTAGGAAAAAGACTCAAAACCCTAAAAATTAACTGTCGAGCTAGTCTACGGTCCGTATACCCCAACCATAGAACCTTCTAGGATCTGTAGACCCCAACCATAGAACTCAACTTTGACCCTAAAATATTTACTAAGGCAGGGACCTTTCTACGAGACTTATCTATCACCCGTAAGACGTTTGACAGACCAACCTGATCAACCGTAGAATGAGATACTAAAACTTGGTTTTTTTTCAAAAATTCAACCCACTTTCTATGGATGCCTTCTACGGTCATAGAACATAAATAGTGGCTAAAAATGCTATTTTTTAAAAAAAAATTTGAGGTGTTACAATAAGGCGAGTTCTAATGTATGCATTTGTTAAAAACCAATCAAAGTGAAGAGTAATACATTACATGCATAACCACTATTAAACAAATACTAATTATTAGGTCTACATTGTAATTCCTCATGGTTCCCACAACCCTAGTTGTGGAATTATCTACTCATGTTTGTTTCATCAGAACTCATATTAGTTGATTTAAGATAAATCATGAACTTACAAAAATAATTGATGAATTCCGAAATCTTAAATTGAAGAACAAAAGAAGATATATAAACAAATGATTCAAGAATTAAAATGGAAAAGTGTTTTACAAATTAATCCTCAAAACAAAGCTCCAAAGTATCAATTGTCTGACGTCAAAAATGAATAATAAAAGACTATTTATAGACATTTAATCCTAAATAAACTGGTCTAAGAAAACATAGGAAAAATGGGTTTCGACAATTGGGTCTATGGCTCGTAGACTCCACTCGTAGAAGGTAGCTTTTTCAAGGTTCATTTGGACTCTTTCTACAGACATGATCTACAAATCATAGACCTTTGAACTGTCCATCATGGAAAATCATTGTCCAAGTACTGGAGCTCAAAATCTCTGATCTTTTCTATGGCTTGGACCTACTACTCGTAGAAGTTCCTATGGCTCGTAGTCCAGTTTGATGCTCCCATACTTAGCTAAGAATTCTTCAGTCCTCATCTATAAGTCAGTCCTACGGCTCATAGGTCGACCCGTAGATCTTTAAAAAGTTGTTGCTTCACTACAAATCTTTGCTCACACTTTCAAAACCTATTTTCCTGCAAACATCGACAAAAATACCATCAAATCTACTAAAAATGCTTAACAAACATGCAAAAATCCAAGTTTAAAAGCATTAAAAGGACCGTAAATTTGTGTTACATTATAGCCACAACAGTAGGTTGTACCCTTGGAATTTGAATAACTTGTGTCCCTCCCTGAGCAGAAAATGAGCCTCATCATGAACCTTGGGTCTACCTGAAGTACTAGGCAAAGTCCATGCTTGAGACATAGCCTCCACAAATCTGAGGATCCTGGCAAATGTTTCTTGTAGAACCGGCATGGCCATGAATCTTTATGGGGGCTAGGATGGCCCCATCAATTCGGATGATACTGAATATGCCCTACCTATATATCAAACTCTGGTGATGGTGCCTGCTCGTGATTTTGACTAGTTCTATAGCCCATGATCTACCTAGACCTTTAGGTCGATCTTGGCCTCTACCACAAGCTAGGGCTAATTCTGGAGGTACAAGAGCCTCTCTCCCACCCGTTGACATACCGTCCTAGCCATCTAAAAAAAATGAAACAAAGTGAGTTTAGATATTGCTAAAATAACCAATGTACGATAGAAAAAAGAAACAATTAAGTATTCCTAAGAATGCACTATATCCTCCAAAAGATTTGGTATGAAAGTCATCGTACTGATCCATGAGACCCTACTAGACACTTTCTCCTATAGTGGTAAGACCGCTAAACCTAACGCTATGATACCATGTTATCATATCCCAAAACCAGATCATGATGGCACCTACCACAACCCCCGAGTACGCAAACCAAACCCATCTAACTAGAGAAAGATACCAATTTAATAATAAGGAGTAATTGGAAGCCAAAATAATAAAGCTACATAATAGGGAAATAGTATAGAACTATAAATACAATACACAATATACAAAAGAGGCTCGAAAGTTACCAAGAATGACAAACTAACAAAAAACCAAATCCGAACCTGGTGTCATTGGTACATGAGCTACTAAGTACAAATATATACAAGTGAACTCACTAATCAAAATACAAAATACAAATCTTTACATAATAGGGGAAATAGGAAAGTCATTGGTCAGTAGGAGCTCACCACTATCCAAGCCTGTGACAGCCACCGGAGAATCTAACACACAGTGAGGGTGGCTTGTACTAGGAGTTGCATCAGGATAAGATGCAGAAATATAGTATGAGAACCAAAACATGGTATACTCAGTAGGCCTCATAGGCCAACCGAGATCAGAAGGATCATAAATATAAATAAGCAACACTATAGTTCTAACATGGAGTCTGATATAAGACAAAAAGTAAGTACACACTACTGACAAGAAAGAAAACAACAATTCTAACTATACAAGTCAAACAATCACATGCAAACAATCACACAATGAGATGTGATGCACATGTGGCCAATGCATGTTCAAAGTAAAGAGTTCTGGAAGTATCTCGCTTAGTGTCCCATGGACTGTCCAAGACAACCATAAAACCCACCTTAGCTCACTACAAGAAAAATGTCAATTACATGGGAATTTTTTAAGGAATTATATATGAAAATTCGCAGGAAACTAAGTTTCCTACGGATTTTCCTACGAAAAAGAATCCGATGGTAAAACCTTCGTAGATAATTATTTCCTGTAGATTTCAAAATCTGCAAATAATTTACCTAGGGATTTAAATTTCGCAAGTAAATTACTTGCGAATTTTCTTGCAAATAATATTAAAAATATCCCAATAATTTTTGATAAAAAATAACAAAAAAATGAATTTTCTTAATTTCCTATAAACAATATTAACTATTATCTTCTATTATTTATTTTGTTCATTAAACCCTAATCACATATTGATTTATTTCTGGGTTAGTTTAGTATTTGACTGCACTGCCCACCCATTAAATTACAACACAGGTTAATTAATCGCTGCACACCAATTATATTACACGACTTAGTTACAAGTAAATTAATCCCCACCCACTGCCCAACGCCTACCCTCTGCATATTTCAAATTGCATTCCATCATTGTTCTTAGTCAAAGCATTATAAATGCAAAACTATTGGTGTCTTCCATCGATGCGGTACCAGAAGTACCATTAACACCACCAATTTTTGATGTCTTCCTCCGATTTAATTAATTTTTAAAGCTAAATTTATTTAAATAAATGAGATATTTAAAATATAATTTAGAAATTCATCATTACACAAAAAATATTATAAATTCATGTCATATAAATATGATTACAAAATATATCCTAAAATGTTGGCTAGCATTTATGTAATTTGACTCTTAAAAAATGAAACATAATTACTATTTATATATTTAAAATAAATCACTACCACCCAACATATCATGAAAATTTTAAGCTTACACTTTCTATGAGATAATATTCATATCTAAGCATATTAAACAGAAACAAAAATTAAATTATACATACAAAATCTTATAAATAAATAATGAAAAATATAAATAAATTTTATGCTTAAAGTGCAAAAAAGTTATTATCAATAATTGATAGTATAGCTTATAAGGTATTTGTGACATGTATTGTTTTAATTTATCTTTTAATAATTATATTTTAACATACTCAATTATATTTACAAATAATATTATTTAATAACTTAGTATAGAAAAATTATATCATTTTAAATGTTTGAAAAAAGATATATCAATTGAATATACAAGTAAAAGAAGATTCATGAGGGGTAATCAAACTTCACATTAATAATGTAAATAATCGAATTTTTCTCTCCTTAAAAATAATGTTTGACTTATTTAATAATACACAATTTAATGTAAAATAGTATTGAATCAAAATTAATTATATTTATGATAATTATTTTTCTATTGGATGAATAACTAGCCATATAATTTTAACCTAAAGTTAGAGTAAATATGTAACAATAAAATTCATTCTAATGTCATTATCATTTTTTATATTATTATAATTTTCAATTTTGTTAAATATTTTTAAGAAAATATTTAAGTAAAAATAATCCTTAAATTCCAAGAAAAAACTTTGAGTAAAATTATATCAAAAAAATTTGAAGTATGCATATTTCCAAGTAAATTCCTTAAAAAATCACCAACCAAATTCACAACAATAAAATCCCCAATTAATTCTTCAAGTAGGAAAATTTCCAAGCAAATTCTCAAGAAATAAATCCCCAACAAAATTCGTAGAAGATGAATCCCCAAGTAATATCACATATAAAATTATTTCTAGATAAATTTTCAAGTAACTATTTCTAGCTAAATTTGAAAGTAATTTTATCTAGATATTTTTTTTTACTAAATAGATAAAAAAGAGAATTTTTTCATTACTTGCGAATTTACTTATGAAAATGGTACTTGCATTTCCCCAAATAATTCCCCAGGTAATAATTTTGTTAAAATGGCGCCAAATTTACATACCAATTTTTTTGGGAAAATTATTTTTCCATGTAAAAATGTTTAGAATTTAGGAATTTCTTATTTCCGCAGGAAAATTCGTAGCAAATTTCTGGGACATAATCCCCAAGTAAAATCTCTAAGTAATTTACAATTTTCTAGTAGTGGCTCAACTACAAATGTAATAAAAGTAAAACT
Source organism: Solanum pinnatisectum (assembly GCA_035578085.1). Classification (NCBI taxonomy): domain Eukaryota; kingdom Viridiplantae; phylum Streptophyta; class Magnoliopsida; order Solanales; family Solanaceae; genus Solanum; species Solanum pinnatisectum. The sequence goes on from CM069083.1 coordinate 37,819,885, forward strand.
CACAATTCGGTCTATGGGCCGCCGAAGCTTATCAACATATATATGGGAAGGTGAAAATAATGTATTTCCTTCCAAAAACCATGTTTCCATCAATAAAATCAGTAAAATCAGTAATCCTGTTCCCTCATAGCTAAACTAGTATGAAACGTAGTAAAACAAGTAAGTGTCCCAAAATCTACCTTTCTCTAAAAACCAGATGCAAATATACTATTAGTATGTCATGAACATGATTTCAAGCCAACACGGTCAAGTTATTCTTAAAGAAGCCATACCACACACACAACCAGGTAAACACCCATCAAAGCACATTCGTACTAAAAGAAACTCCTGCCAGCCCAAGTCCACGACCTCACGTCCAAAACCTTTCAATTGATAAAGCGATAAATAAAAAAATGATGAAAAAGGGCACAAGGGCACACAAAACACTAAAGCAACCAACACGCATAAATCTAAGTTTCACGCCACCTAAGAGTATTTTAAGGATCCATAACGACAACCAAGCTAAGAATCAACCTTAACTATGGCTCATCGACTAAAATGCTAATTCTAAGTAACTAGCACATGGAAAATATTATAAACTAAGGATCAAGCAAGCCTAAAGTCTAATCCTAAGCCTTCATGACAATAAAAATACTCAAATATAAATAGAATCATGCTAATCAAGTCTAAAAGAGGAAAACCATAACCTATCTCAAGGAAGAAACTACACCCGAACCTTTACTCTGGAGCTTTTCCATACCGAAAGGCCTCAAAATGATGACATGCTATAAAAAACATGATAGGAATGCTAACACAATACCCATATCCTGAAGCGTGCCCACGCGATTTCTCGACCCAAGCTAGCAACAATTACAAGAAACTCCAAGAATTACTCTCAAAATTGCTTAAAATCCAAGTCTTAAAAGAATAAGTGCATGCTGATTTCATGCAGTTATAACTAATAAATGTAAGGCATTTTGTTTCCGTAAACGCGTATGTTGGCATCACGAACCTGTTTGCGATCACAACAATAGGCCCTTGAACGCAGAGGTGTATGCCCGCACACATTGTGAACCCGTCCAAGGCCCTTGAATGCGGAGAATGAACTTTTGCTACACCAACGTGAACCCAAGTTGATGAAATCCTCCTATAGGGGCTCAAATTCAATCAGAACCCCATGGACACAAATGGATTATGTTACCAAATCAAAAACAACATTCCAAGCTCAACTGAATTGATGAAACCACAAACGGAGGTCATTTCATCAGAATGTTGACCCAAGTAAATATTTGCAAGGAAGACACACAACAAAATGAAAAACATCGTAAAATCATTCCGATGACTTTGGGATCCAAAGCTATAGTCATTCTAGACAAAAATTAGCATTCTGGAGCTAATTGTGCTGATAGAGTTCTCATATGAGCATATTTACCATGAATGTTTACTAAAGTTAAAGTTTGGTAAAAATATCAAAGTTACATGCCTAACAACACAATATTAAAATTAAGGCCTCAGAAACTGAGCCAATCATCCTACTAGACCAAAATGGACACTCTAAATCTAATAGAATTGTCAGAAATCTCATATGATATCAAATTTTCTAAATGTTGACTAAACTCTACTCTTTCACTTAAAGAACCTCCAAAAGGGTAAAACTTACACAAAACTCTCCCAACCAACCAGATAAGAGTGCCACCCAATTGATTACCACCAAAAAGCTACAAGAAAGATATGAGAAGGGAAAAAGAAGTCAAAGAATTCAAGAAAAAAAGAATAAATGACCACAAGGATCATTACATTGAAGCCATAACCTACCTCAGTGTAGACCTCACGCACTAAACAATTATAATGTCAAAGCTTAACGCTTGCACTCTATCAAAAACATAATCACAACTTGAATATGGATGTTTTGACACCAAAAACACAAAAAATGGAGACAAACTAAAAATTGAGTAAAAACATGATTATGGGACTCGAATCGAGAATCGTAAAATTCACTCTGCAAAAGCCCCAATTTATCTTTTGGAGATTTTTCCCTAAACATGACACATTTCAAGTCTCAAAAAGCGGCAAACAATCACATGGAAGAATATCACAAAAATAACACGAAAACAAGAGCATGGCAAGCCCATTGTGATGGATTTTTCCTCAATGATGTGCTCCCAAGGTTCCCCAATCATTTCAACATGGAGCCATGAACTTCTCGGACATATAGCAAAAAAATAAGACAAATTGGAGCTCTATGGATCAAGATATGCAACTATTAATATCAGCCCTTTACAAAATTCAAGACTGGTCTTTATTTTTGAAAAATACAGTCGCACAACACATCATTACCGTGGGGGGGGGGAGGGTCACAATTGCGTTCCACAATTTAAATAACTTTCATGATTGCAGGGTCAACCCACACAACTATTATGACCAAAAGTCGTCAAAACCATAGGATAACACTACACAATCGCGACCTAGAGGCAACCCTATTGGCCTTTCTAGGTGAAGGGGCCTCCACGATTCTGGAGGCTTCCTTATCACACTGAAGAAAGTCACCTGAATCTGAAGCTAGTGCATTAGCCAAAAACACCAAGGCTCACAATTCCAAATGGGGTGCTCAAAATTTGTTCGAACCCCCGTGCACACAAATGAGATATGTTACCCCACCTAATTAAACATTCCAAACTCAATGAACATGTCAAAGCTTCTAACCGAAGTCGTTTTGATTAAAAGTGGGTACTAGAACCAAACTCCATTTTAAGCTAAATTCCATAAGGGGCACAAGATGAGGCTGAAAGCTTGGGGATCCACACTAAAGGTCCTTCTAAGAAAACATGATGTTATGGAGATAATGGAACCATATAAATTGCATTCTGAGGACGTCTTCCAGAACTTTTGATCGAAGTAAACTGTTCAAGTTTCAAAAGATCTAAAACATAAAAAAAAACATGCATAGAATCTACACGAACGATTAGGTGACCAAACTGTCAGTCCTAGCAAGTCCTAAATGTTTGACTGTCTCTATAGAGAAGCTCTAAATAATTAAAGGGAGGCAATAACACAAAAATAACCTAGAAGGTCATTACATATTAGTATAGAGAACATATGATATGGGTAGGATTGAATATAAGCATATAATTTAAGATTTTTAAATATCTAAAAATTAATAGTACTTTATCCGTATCCCATACAACATTCATAATTCTTACAAAGAAACTTTGAAGTACAATTCATAATCCAAAAATTTAAACTAAATATCAAAAAATTAGATTTTCAATTTGCCCACACTATTCTCGCCCCCCTATTTAGGATTAGAGAAAACTTTCTGTAACCAATTTTTCAACTTAACACATGGCTACCTAGAGCTATGTTAGAAATCTACCGTCAAATATAATCTTCATTTTAAACTTTGCTTCAACGCTAATCAATTAAAAATTTCACCTTAAGTCTTTCCCTCATTCTCTATCACCCTTTGTTTTCTCCCTCTCCCCGATACTACTTCAACTTTCAGTTTGATTCTATTTCTATGTCACAACCTGAGCCTACACCCTAGACGTAACTAGTACTCGAGAACCATTATTGGTCCCCAAGAGAATCCTTGGCCTGACTCAATATTCAGTAGAAAACTTACCCAACAATATATGAACTCAGAAGTAAAGGTTTTTAAAAAGTCTCAAAATAATTAACTCAGAAAAATTTAAAAACATTCAACTGGCCAAAAGAGGCAACTCAAGTCTTGAATATTAACAATTGAAAATCAAACAAACTTCTCAAATACTACTAACTATGAAGCTCTAACAACTATGATGGAAGTCGGGACAAGACCCACGATATCCTAAGACGACTGAAAGTAAATGTGGAACCCTGTAAAGCAAGGTGGCTAACCAAAACAACTCTAGAACTGCAAGTGGTATCAACGGAGCGCCTTGATGCCCCTGATTTATTGTATATGCATCATGAAAGATGAAAGCCAAATGGCCAGTACATGGAATGTAAGAGCATGCAAGAGAAACTCTAAAGCACATACATAAGCTTGAACTGATAAAAAGGAACAACATACTCACCTCAACTCAACTCAAGGATACTCAACTCAATTCAATATAAAAGCAACAATAAATATGTAGTATAAAGAAATATTTTTAACAGTAGATAAAAACTCAATGTATTTAAAAATAAATAATAAACTCTATTACTTTTATTTGGGAGATTCTCTAACCAATAACCATCACTATGAGCTATGTGATGATACAGTGTCTCGCCCACTCTACCAGAACTATACTATACCTTGACGGAGTATAGGATATCCTCAAATAAGTGGATCCCCTAAGCTATGCTTAAAATCAATAAGGACTTTGAGTTGTCTGAACTCGTCCCTATATCGGTGCTCAATACTAATCCAAATAATATAACTCATACTCATATATTTAAAAACATTTCCTCATCCGCAAACTTTGAGATTATTACTCAAAAGTTTCTCTTAAAAGAGATAGTGCTCAAAAACTCCTCATGAACTCATTTCGAAATAAAAGTTTCTTCTCATTTTAAATGTAAAACATTTACTGTTGGGAATACTTAGTTCCCTTATATTCATTTAAAACATGAACTCAACTCTCTTCATTCTCTTGCTCAAGTACTCAAGTCTTAAAACAAGTTATTAAAAGTTTTTAAAAGACTTCTCAAATCGACTCAAAGGACTCCCTCGAACTTTACTCTTAACTCTATCTTAAATTTGAAATGTGAATTAAAGAGTTATGATTCATGATATATAGGATCCCTCGATGATTAATGAAGGTTTAAATAGTTAGGATTAAGAAGGGAATGAAAGCTCAACTCAAAGGAACAAGTGCGGAACGTGAACGAAGAAGAAAAAGTGGCATGTCGCTTTTGACACAGGGGTGGCGTGTCGCGCCAAGTCTCCCATTAATGGGGCTGGTTTCTGCCACACTATTAGCACCCCATGCCAACCCTGCTGGTGTATCAGTGGAGCGGTGCCCCAACCCTTTTCAAGAATGTTCTGATGAATTTTTCTTCTCGATTTTTGGCCCTAATTTGCCTATATTGATTGATTTCTTCCAAACTCTCTTAGATTTGTAAACCCTATATAAGTAAACAAAAATCTACTCAAATATCCTTAAGAACAACCCTCAAACTCAAAACTCTCGCCTCAAGAACTCATCAAAACCCCATTTACAAAAAGTGAAGAACGAAACCTCAAGAAATTCAGCAAGAACCTCAATACACGAATTTTCATAGACAAATTTAATAAAGAAACTCATGATTCATGTGATGGTGAATGAACCCATCACTATGAAAGCTTACATACCAAGAAAGAATCAAATGCTTGGTAAAAATCCTCAAAGATCACAAGAAATTGTGAACGCTTGAAGTTTTTCTCCCTTTCCTCCTCTTGAACTTTGCCTTAACTTTCCAAATGCTTTTAGACTTTAGCGTAAACTAATCTTAATCATCTTTGACCCCTAATTTGGTTGAAAAAAACATGTGGATTTAGTGGCGTAAGGGAAAGACCAAAATAACCCTCCTTAATTCAGATGAACATCCTTAACTGGACAGGCTAAACTCAAATGGGCATATCTCCCTCATCCTTACTCGAAATTTAGTAAACTCGCTGACGTCGGAAAGAGGACTCAAAAATATTTCATTTGACATGTCATGGGTCACCTAAATTATCATGTGCTGAAAGTTATGGTCGTTTGAAGTCAACCCAAAACTCACAAATTAAGCATAACCTTGAACAAATCTCAATTTGGCTCTTTCCAATTTAGTTCTTTCAAAATTTAGCTCTTTCTAAGACCGATGTGTTACAATATCCCCCCCTTAGGAATATTTGTCCTCGAATGAGATCACTCTTAATAGAACTAAGGGTGGTAACATCTAACACCCATCTTAGACACCCAACATGCAATTTAACACAACATAGCATATCAATTTAAAGAGTGGTTTACAAAAAGTCATTACCTTGATCTGGAATTCCTCCGAAAGTAAAGAGATATGGGTATCTCTTCTTCATATCCTCCTCAGCCTCCCAAGTAACTTTCTCAACAAACTGATTCCTCCATAATACCTTGACTGATGCAACCTCCTTGGTTCTCAACTTGCAAACATGACAATCAAGTATCTCAATGGGTATCTCCTCATAAGATAGGCTGTCATTATTAACAATATTCTTGGTAGGTATTATAAGTGAAGAATCGCCCATAAACTTCTTCAACATAGAAATGTGAAACACCGGATGGACTGCTGTTAAATCTGGCGGTAGCTCCAACTCATAAGCTACATTGCAAATTCTCTTGGATATCATGTAAGGACCAATATACTGGGGACTAAGTTTCCCCTTCTTGCCAAACCTCATAACACCCTTCATGGGTGAAACCTTCAAGGACACCTAATCATCCACTTCAAACTCCAAGTCTCTTCTCTTAATATCTATATAGGATTTCTGATGACTTTGCGCTATTTTCAATAGTTCTTAAATGATATCCACTTTTTTCGTAGCTTGATGAATAAAGTCTGGTTCTATAAACCCAACTTTACCAACCTTAAACCATCCAATAGGAGATCTGCATCTTCTCTCATAAAAGGCCTCATAGGGAGCCATTTGGATACTAGAGTGATAACTGTTCTTATAAGCAAACTCAATGGGAGGCAAGTGATTATTCAATCACACACGCCCTCAACATATCCTCTAAAGTCTGAATTGTACGCTCTGCTTTAGCATCAGTATGAGGATGGAAAGCAATACTCAAATTTACCTTCGCACCCAAACCTTTCTGGAAAGACTTCCAAAATTGAGCGGTGAATTATGCGCCTCTATTTGAAATAATAGACACCGGAACTCCATGAAGTTTGAATATCTCTTAGATATATAATCTGGCATAATCTTTTGCTGAATAGGTAGTCCTTACTTGCAAGAAATGGACTGATATAGTCATCCAATCTACAATTACCCAAATTGAAACATGTTGCTTGCAAGATCGCGCAAACCCAGTAAAGAAATCCATATTTATCATCTCCCACTTCTATTTCGAAAGATCTATGTTCTGAGCCATACCATTGGGCCTTTGGTGCTCTACCTCGGCTTGTTGATAATTCGAGCCCTTAGCAACGAATTCTGAAATACACTTCTTCATACTACTCCACCAATAGACTTCTCTCAAGTCATGATAGGATGGATAGAGTATCTAGAGCTATGAGCTTCCTCCATGATCCTCTCTTGGAGTTCATCCACCTTTGGTACACATAATCTACCTTGATACCTCAATACACCATCTCCCCCTTGTTCAAAAGCCATTACCTTCTTCTTTTTAACATTTGCCTTTAATTCAAGTAAAAACAGGTATTAGTCTTGTTTCTCTTTCACTTCAGACATTAGGGATGATTCAACCCCAGTCATCACCACCACTCCAACAACCGAACTCCTAATCGTGCAAGTCTGTGCACATCTTTGGCTAATTCTTTCTATCCTTCTTCCATATGGGCAGTACTACCCATAGATAACCTGCTCAAAGCATCAGCAACAACATTAGCCTTTCCTGGGTGATAGATAATAATCATGTCATAATCCTTGAGTAACTCCCACCACCTTCTCTATCTGAGATTAAGCTCTTTCTAACTAAATACATACTGAAAACTCTTCTGATCGGTGAATACATATACATGAACACCATAGAGATAGTGATGCCATATTTTCAAGGCAAACACTACAACAACCAACTCTAGATCATGAGTTGGGTAATTCTTCTCGTGAATCTTAAGTTATGTGGAGGCATAAGCTATAACTTTGTCATTCTACATCAATATACAACCCTGTCCAACTGTGGATGCATCAAAATACACAATAATGCCTTGTGTACCCTCTGGTAAGGTCAACACTGGGGCAGTAATCAACTATGTTTTTATTTCTTGAAAGCTTTTCTCACAAGCTTCAAACCATTGAAACTTTGGTGTCTTCTGAGTCAACTTTGTCAACGAGGATGAAATAAATGAAAACCCCTCAACAAACCTTCTATAATAATCGGCCAATATCCCTTCACCAAAAACAACGTGGCCTAGGAATGCCACAGACTCAAGCCAAAACTCACACATAGAAAATTTGGCATACAACTCCTTATCCTTTAGAGTTTGGAGAACTATTCTAAGATGAATGGCATGAGCTTTCTCATTCCTCGAATAAATTAGAATTTCAGTAATGAAAATGATAACAAACATATCAAGATAAGGCTTAAACACTATGTTCATAAGATCGAACACTGTAGGAGCATTAGTCAAACCAAAGGACATAACTAGAAACTCATAATGACCATAGCAGGTCCTAAATGTTGTCTTCGGGATGTTACTCTCCCTTACTCTCAATTGATGATAGCCTGATCTAAGATCTATCTTAGAAAAGCAAGTGGCACCATGAAGTTGATCAAGAAGATCATTAATTCTCGGAAGGGGATACATATTCTTTATAGCAACCTTGTTCAATTGGAGGTAATCGGGATTTATTCGACCAAGTGTCTCACCTTGGGGCGCTCCGGTCTTATTTGTGATAAAGAAAGATGGTTCCCTTAAGACGTGTATAGATTACCGCTAGTTGAACAAGGTTACCATCAATAATAAATATCCTCATCCGTGAATTGATGATCATTTCGATCAGCTTCAGGGTGCTACTTGTTTCTCTAAGATAGACCTTAAATCAAGCTACCATCAGTTAAGAGTAAGGGAATTTGATATTCCAAAGACAACTTTCAGAACTCGTTATGGTCATTATGAGTTTTTGGTCATGTCCTTTGGTTTGACGAATGCTCCTGCAGCATTCATGGACCTTATGAATAGAGTATTCAAACCTTATTTAGATATGCTTGTTATCGTCTTCATTGATGACATACTAATCTATTCGAGGAAAAAAGAAGATCATGCTAGTCATCTCAGAATAGTTCTCTAAACTCTAAAGGATAGAGAGTTGTATGCCAAGTTCTCTAAGTGTGAGTTTTGGCTTTAGTCTGTGGCATTCTTAGGCCACATTGTATCTTGAGAGGGAATTAAAGTTGATACTCAGAAAATTGAGGCAGTGCAGAATTGGCCTAGACCTACATCTCCAACTGATATTACGAGTTTCTTGGGTTTGGATGGCTATTATAGAAAGTTCGTAGAGGGGTTCTCATCTATTTCATCCCCTTTGACCAAGTTAAATCAGAAGACAGTGAGGTTTCAATGGTCTGAAGCTTGTGTGAAAAGCTTTCAAGAATTGAAAAAAAGGTTGACTACTGCCCCAGTTTGACATTATCGAAAGGTACGCAAGGCTTTATTGTCTATTGTGATGCATCTAGAGTTGGTTTGGGTTGTGTGTTAATGTAGAATGGCAAGGTTATAGCTTATGCCTCAAGATAGTTGAAAGTTCATGAGAAGAATTACCCAACCCATGATCTAGAGTTGGCTGCGGTAGTGTTGGCTTTGAAAATATGGCGTCATTATTTGTATGGTGTTCATTTTGATATATTCATTGATCACAAGAGCCTTCAGTATATGTTTACTCAGAAAGAGCTTAATCTCAGACAACAAGGTGGTTAGAATTACTCAAGGATTATGACATGAGTATTCTTTACCACCTAGGTAAGGCTACTACTGTTGCTGATGCTTTAAGCAGGTTGTCTATGGGTAGTACCACCCATGTTGAGGAAGAAAGGAGAGAGTTAGTGAAATATGTGCATAGACTTGCACGCTTGGGAATCCGACTAATGGATTCCACAAAAGGAGGAGTGGTGGTGATGAATGGGGCTGAATTATCATTGTTGTCAGAAGTAAAAGAGAAGCAAGACCAAGATCCTATTCTGCTTGAATTGAAGACAAATGTTCATAAGAAAAAAGTATTGGCTTTTGAACAAGGGGAGATGGTGTGTTGAGGTATCAAGGTAGTTTATGTGTACCAAGGGTAGATCAACTCCAAGAGAGAATCATAGAGGAAGCTCATAGCTCCAGATATTCTATCCATCTGGGTTCCACAAAAATGTATCGTGATTTGAGAGAGGTTTATTGGTGGAGTAGTATGAAGAAGGGCATTGCAGAGTTTGTTGCTAAGTGTCCAAATTGCCACCAAGTTAAAGTAGAGCACCAAAGGCCAGGCGATATGGCTCAGAACGTAGAACTTTCGAAATGGAAGTGGGATATGATTAATATGGATTTCATCGGGGGTTTACCAAGGTCTCGCATGTAGCATGATTCTATTTGGGTGATTGTCCATAGAATGACAAAATCAACCCACTTCTTGCCGGTAAAGACCACCCATACAATAGAGGACTATGCCAAGTTGTATCTTCAAGAAGTGGTTAGACTTCATGGAGTTTCGGTCTCCATTATTTTAGACAGAGGTATGCAATTTACTGCACAATTTTGGAAGTTATTCCAAAAAGGCTTGGGTTTAAAGGTGAACTTAAGTACTGCCTTTCATCCTCAGACAGATGGGCAAGTAGAGTGCACTATTCAGACCTTAGAGGATATGTCGAGGGCTTGCGTGATTGATTTCAAAGGTAATTGGGATGATCTCCTACCTCTCATCGAGTTCGCTTGTAACAATAGTTACCACTCTAGTATCCAAATGGCTCCTTATGAATCTCTTTATAGGAGAAGATGCAGATCTCCTATTGGATGGTTTGAAGCTGGTGAAGCAGGATTGATAGGACCAAATTTAGTTCATCAAGCTATGGAGAAGGTGAAAGTCATTCAATAGAGTTTGAAAACGGCGCAGGGTCGTCAGAAATCCTACACTGATGTTAGGAGAAGGGAGTTAGAGTTTGAAGTAGATGATTGGGTATACTTGAAAGTTTCACCCATGAAAGGTGTTATGAGATTTGGTAAGAAGGGGAAACTTAGTCCTCGATATATTGGCCCTTACAAAATATCGAAAATGGTACATAATGTAGCTTATGAGTTGGAGCTACCACAACAGTTAGCCATGGTTCATTTGGTTTTTCACATCTCCATGTTGAAGAAAGGCATGAGAGATCCTTCATTGATCATACCAACTGAAGATATTAGGATCAAGGATAGCTTATCTTACGAAGAGATTCCAATCCAGATTCTAGATCGCCAAGTTCGCAAGTTGAGGACTAAGGAAGTAGCATCAGTTAAAGTTCTTTGGAGGAACCAATTTGTTGAGGAAGCTACTTGGGAAGCTGAGGAAGATATGAAGAAGAGATATCCACATCTCTTTGAAACCGGAGAAGTTCCATACCAATGTACTAATTCTCTTCTTAGTACTCTTTCATTTATAAGTTAGCATGTTGTAATTGGATTGCTTGTTGGGTGTTTGAGTTGAATGTTACATGTTACGCCCTTAGCCTACTAAGAGCACGCTCATTCGAGGATGAATGTTCCCAAGGGGGAAATATTGTAACATCCCGTAACTAGAAAGAACTAGAAAGAAGTGAAAAAGTGGAAATAGTCATTTTTGGAAAGAATATAAAATAATCTAGAAAATTTGTTAAGTATGTTAAGTTGGATTTTTGGTCAACTTCAAACGACTATAAATTCTAGCTCAGGATGAGTTAGGTGTGTTTATAGATATCGTATGAAAATATCCTGGACCAATATTTCCAACACTGCCGAGTTTGTACGATTCCGAGTTCGTATGAGTGAGATATGCCCATTTGAAATTGGGCTGTTCAAATAAGGCAAGTCTAATACGGATTTTAGAAGGGCATTATGGTCGTTTCCTTACCCAATTATTTTATTACATTTTTGAGTAATTAATTGGGGTTTAAACTGATCTTAGTTTGTTTACGCCTTTGGAAAAAGAGTTAGGGTTTTGAGAAAAGAGAAGAAGAAGAGGAGAAGGAGCAAGAATTGTCAAGATCTGCAAGAAACGCTTGTGGCTTTCGTCAAGAGGTGATCCCTATGAGGTATGTGAGATCACATAGCGTTGGGTTAGTTCACCCACGCGCCAAGCATGTTTAATTCAGCTATTTTCATCCTAAAAGATTGAGAATACGATGTTCTTGAGTTGTATTCTTGAATAAGTTTCATTATTGAATTTGTGATGAGATTGAGGAGTTCTTGAGAGTTTAATGTTGATTATTAGAGTTGCTTTGAGTTAGATTTTTGTGTATATGTTTTGGGTACCTGAATCTAAAGAGATATTGAGGAAAATAGTCAAAATTAATCGAATTAAGGTTAGAGAACGAGTTGACAAATTCGTCAGATCGCACCTGGGGAGGGTCTGGCACGCGCACCCCATCTGTGCCAAAGGGGCTGGGGCGGCGCGCTTGCAGTGCACCAAAAATGAGCCCCAGTAAGTTGGGGCTGGCGGCATGCCAGGGATGAGCCCGGATCATCGTTTTCCACCCATTTTCGTCATTTAGCCCGTTTAAGTCCTCCTAAAGTGTACTAACACTTCCTATTGATTCTAACTACTCTAAATGACTTCTAAACACCTAGAAATCATCCAGAAACATGAATCATAACCTTGTATCCATAAATTCAAATTCAAGGAAGGTTAAGAGCCAAGTCTAGGAAGTTCTTAGAGTCATTTCATTAAGTCTTTTGCAAATGCTTTTCACTTTGTTTTAAGACTTAAAGTTAAAGTTTAGTAAAAGATAAGGAGTAAAGATTGAAGTTCATTTCTTCAAAAGTATATGGGGACTATGTATTCCCAAAGATTTTAAAATGTTTTCACGTTTAAACAAGAAAGGAAACCTTGATTTCCAAAAAGCCTTTCAGCTAGCTTTCAGAAAAGAGTAAACACTTTCACAATTAAGCAAGAGAGGAAACATTGATTTCCAAGATAGCCTTTGAGCTAAGTGTTTGAGCAATTATCTCAAATCATAGAAAGAAGCATGTTTTTATATATAAGAGCTAGTATCATATTTTGGGAGTAGTATCGAGCATAGATATGGGGGAGAGTTCAAACAACTTACAGCCCCCCATAAACCATGTAGCCATCATGGGTAGAAAAGGATCATACTTTTTAGATGATTCCTTTAGTGCTTTTTACCATAGACTAGTGGATCCACTTAGTAGTTCAAGTTCTATACTCTCGGCAAGGTATGGGACGGCCCTGACAGCATGAGGCAAAACGCTATATCATCACAATAGCTCTTAAGTGATGGTCGTCGATTAGAGAAACTCCCATAGAAGTAATTGTATTATTATATACACAGTTTATTTGTATTTTTACATACATTTCAGAGTTATATTTGTATCTTTGCATACATACAGAGTATTATGGTATTTCTAAAATACACAAAGTTTGCATCCATGTTTTAAACAAATTTTCTTTATATTGCACTTGTTTTAAACTGCTTTATATTGAAATGAGTTCAGTTATGTTGAGTTTAGTTGAGCCAGATAAGTTCTTCAGTTCCTTTCAAGCTTATGTCTTGTTTTAGAATTCCCATGGCATACTCGTACATTTAATGTACTGATGCCATTTGACCTGCATCTTCTTATGATGCAGGCACAAGTAACCAGGATCAACATCCAGCGCATCGTTGATCTAGTTGAGCATTCAGAGTCTTGTGGTAAGCCTCCTTGTTTTTTGGAGGATCCATTTTATTGCTTTCAGTTTTATTATTAGTTCATTAGGATGTCGTAGGTCTTGTCCCGACATCCATCTCAGTTGTTTTAGAGGCTTCATAGATAGTCAGATGTTAGTTCTTTAGTCTTTTCATTGTCATTATCTTATGTTGAGACTTGAGTTTGCCTTAATGTCCAGTTGAGTGTTCCTTGATAACATTCCAGTTTAATACATAGATTTATCTTCGTTGAGTTAAGTCTTCCGCAAAGTAAGTAAGCCAGGCCAAGGGTTCTCTTGGGACTAGCAATGGTTCTCGAGTGTCAGTCCCGCCCAGGGTGTAGGCTCGGGGTGTGTCACTTCACACTGATAACCGGGACTCTACAGACACGACTTCATAGACATCCTAGGACTCTTGAACCATGATCTGATACCAAGTTTGTCAATCCCCAAGCCTACACCCTGGATGTAACTAGTACTCGCAAACCATTATTGGTGCCCAAGCGAACCCTCTTCCTAGCTCAATATTTAGCGGAAGACTTACTCAACAATATATGAATTCAAAAGTAAAGGTTTCTCAAAGGTCTCAAAATAATTAACTCAAAACATCTAAAAACATTCAAATGTCCAAAAGAGGCAACTCAAGTCTTAAACATTAACAATTGAAAAAAAAAATAGACTTCTCAAAATACTACTATTCATGAAGCCTCAAACAACTATGATGGAAGTCGGACAAGCCCCATGACATCCTAATACGACTGAAAGTAAATGGGGAACCCTCCGAAGCAAGGAGGCTGACCAAAGCAACTTTGGAACTGCAAGTAGTATCAACGGAGCACCTGTTGATGACCGTGATTTCAAGATGCAGGCAAAATAGCGTCAGTACATGTAATGTATGAGCATGAAAATGGAACTCTAAATCATAAACATAATCTTGAATTGATAAAAAGAGAGAACATACTCACCTTACCTCAACTCAACTCAACTCAACTTAACTCAACTCAAGGATACTCAACTCAACTCAAGGATAGTCAACTCAATTAGATATAAAAGCAACAATAAAGATGCAGTATAAAAAGGGCTTTTAAACAATACATAATAACTCAGTCTATTTAAAATACAATAATAAACTCTTTTAATCTTATTTGGGAGATTCTCTTACCGAAAACAATCACTATAAGCTATGTGATGATACAACGTCTCGCCCACACTGCGAGAATTATCCTATACATTGCTGGAGTATAGGACATCCTCAACTAAGTGGATCCACTAATGCTTAAAAGCAATAAGGAATCGTCTAAAAAGTATGACACTTTACCCATGTTGGCATACATGGTTTATGAGGACTTTGAGTTGTCTGAACTCGCCCCCATATTAGTGCTTAATACTACTCCCAATAATATAACTCATGCTCATACGTTAAAAAACATTTCCTCATCCTCAAACTTTAAGATTATTACTCAAAAGGTTCTTTTAAAAGAGATAGTGCTCAAAAACTCCTCATGAACTCATTTGGAAATCAAAGTTTCTTCCCATTTTAAATGTAAAACATTTACTCGTGGGAGTACTTAGTTCCCTTATATTTATTTTGGAATCATAAACTCAACTCTCCTCTTCCTCATGGTCAAGTACTCAAGTCTTAAAACAAGTTTTAAAAGTTTGTAAAAGACTTCTCAAAACAACTCAAAGGACTCCCTCGAACTTTACACTTTACTCTATTTTGAATTTGAAATGTGATTTCAAGAGTTATGATTCATGATATATAGGATCTCTTGATAATTAATGAAGGTTTAAATAGTTAGGATTAAGAAGGGAATGAAAGCTCGACTTAAAGGAACAACTGCGGAACGAATACAAAGAAGAAAAAGTGGCATGGCGGTTTTGGCGCATGGGTGGCGTGTCGTGCATGGCCTCCCATTACTGGGGCTGGTTTCTCACGCACTGCTGGCACCATACACAGCCCTGCTAGTGCATAGGGGGCGCGACGCCCCAGCCCTTTTCCAGAAAGTTCCGATGAATATTTCTTCTTGATTTTTGTCCCGAATTCACCTAGAATCGAATGATTTCTTCCAAACTCTCCTAGATTCGTAGACCATACATAAGTAAATGAAAATCTACTCAAATATCCTCAAGCACAACCCTCAAACTCAAAACCCTCGCTTCAAGAACTCATCAAAACCCCATTTACAAAGAATGAATAACGAAACCTCAAGAAATCAACAATAACCTCAATACACGAATTTTCATGGACGAATTTAATAAAGAAACTCATGATTGGTGTGATGGTGAATGAACTCATCACTATGAAAGCGTATATACCTTGAAAGAATCAAATTCTTGGTGAAAATCCTCAAAGATCGCAAGAAATCTTGAATGCTTGAAGTTTTTCTCCCTTTTCTCCTCTTGAACTTTGCCCTAACTTTCCAAATGGTTTTAAACTTTAGCGTAAACTGATTTTAATATGCTTTGACCCCTAATTTGGGTGAAAAAAACGTGTGTACTTTGTGGGGTAAGGAAAAGGTCAAAATACCCCTCCTTAATTCGGATTAATTTCCTTAACTGGACAGGCTGAACCCAAACGGGCATATCTCCCTCATCCGCACTCGGAATTTACCAAACTCGGTGGTGTAGGAAAGAGTACTCAAATATCTTTCATTTTACATATCATGGGTCACCTCACTCATCATGTGTTGAAAGTTATGGTCATTTGAAATTGACCCAAAACTCACAAATTAAGCATAACTTGAACAAATCTCAATTTTTAGTTCTTTTGAAAATCAGCTCTTTCTAAGACCTAGGTGTTACATTCTATCCCCACTTCCTCTTTGATTCTAGGAATCCCTTTTCCTTTCCCTTAAACAAAATAAGCTGGTTTTCCTACTAAACACAAATATATATCATGATTTTATTGATAACAAATTACCAAATACAACTAGAGAAGTTTTTTCTTGTTCTTTTATTTTAAAATCCCAATAACTATTTTAAAAGTAGGATGTAAATCTTTTTATATACTCCGTCATTAATTTTTATTTTGAAAGACATAAAATTCTTTTTCAAATAAATCAAAAAATAATTTTGTTTCTTAATATTTTCTAATGCAGTAGGATAATTATTTGTTATTATATTCACTGGTTTAAAAGTAAAAGAGAAAAATAAATGGTTAACAATAACTCTATGGATGATATTATAAAGATATTTGGTGATTTGAAGAGTATAATTCGTTTTTACCATTTTCTGATATTATGATTTTCGTATCTTAACTTTAAAATCAAGAATTATATTAGCAAAAATACTTATCTCTCTCCAATTAGGAAAACATTAAGAAATAATAATATTTCATGTTTTATTAGAAAAAGAATTTTATTGTCTTTCAAAATAAAAAAAGAATAATTTTTACGATTTTATATACATGAATGATATTATCAATAAAAAATATGAGATTATTCTATTTTAGTTTTAGTTATTGAAATGAAATTAAGTAGAGAAAATTACTTCCAAATATTTTATTATTGAAAGAGAATTTAAGAGAAGAAACAATAAAATAAATCTTTAAAATAATATTTTTATTAAGAAAATAATATGGTTACACAAAAAAGTTATAATAAGATTATTAGGGGAAAAATTTATTTTAACCCAATCAAGTAAATATGTGGGCATTATTGAGTCAAACTAATAACGACGAGGACATTTTTTGACCAATCTATTAACGGAGAGAATTTTCTTTAATTTCGCATTGTTGATGGATATTTTTGACTCTTTTTCCTTAAAATGATTTAACTTTATGCAAAGATTGAGGTAATCTGGCCACCCATGGTGTATTAAGCTTTACTTGTGGAACATTTTTCATTTTTATTTAGATTAGTAGTCACAAAAAAAATATGAAATTAGACATGACGAGAAATATTATTTAATGTAATCAATGAATCCATGGAATGTTAGTCAATAGCAGATATTATCTAATTGGTAGCACCATTGGATTTCATCCACGAGAGCATTATAAATTGAACTTATTAGTATAGTGTACATATGTATTGGTAGGATTGAATATAAGTATAAAATTTAGGATTTTCGGATATCAGAAAATCCAAAGTACTTGAGGCAATAACAAATACAAAACTCTTAATTCTTACAAATAAAATTTGAAGTCCAATTCATGATACAAAAATTCAAACTAAATATAAAAAAAATTGATTTTCAATTTGCCAAAATTATGCTCACCTCTTATTTAGGATTTTAGAAAATTTCTCTTATTTAGGTTTTAGAAAACTTTCTCTGAGCAATTTTTCAACTAAACACATGGCTAGCTAGAGCTATATTAGAAATCTACCATCAAATATATTTTTAATATTCAACTTATCTTTATTAGTAACTTATAGACATGAAAAAAATATCGAAGATAAATCAAGAATTACTATGCACTTTACGAAGAAAATATTTGAAAAGGACTATAAGAGAAAGTATGATAAATAAATGAAATGGATGGAGTAACCATTCTCTAAAGACTAAAAAGAATATTATAATTATGTTAAATCAATAACGAGAGGGTAACTGGGAGAATTGAACATTATAAGATGCTACTATTTTCATATTATAACTTACTTATATATTTAAAGGATCTTATATCGTGCAATTGTGATTTGTTTCGAGTGGATTATATTGGATAACATGAAAAATATCTTCAAGAGTTTGAATTTCAATTTCAGAATCATCTGGTGAAAGTTTTAATTGAAAATTTCAAGTAGCTAGATAATAGACATAGAGGAAAATGAAATATGTATTTCAAATTTCCATTATGTATATTTCTTGCATAAATTTTCCACCTTAACTGTACAAACTGATCCATGTTCTTCACAATTCAGGGAAAAATGTGATACATGAAAGATACACAGGGGATACACATATCATGTTGTGATCTTTCCATCCATATACTTATTTCATTAAATATATTGCCACTAATTGGCAAAGCCTAAAAGAAATTCTTACTATACGTACATAATAATTATCACTATTTCATAAAAATATTAGGTCTGAAGCTTTGGTATTAAATAATGACATGTCAACGTCAAAACATAGTCAGAATTTTCACTAAGTTAGTACAAAATATGAATAGGTAAATGCACTAAAAAATGAATGAGAGTCAACAACTATTGTATATACATAGAAATTCTTTTAACCATAAATATACAACATTTTTTTTTTATCAGAGGCAGTTTGGATGAAACCCTTCTTGGTCCCACTTGACTTTGCCCTGATAAAGATGATTAGATTAACAAAATGTTCAATCATGCAAAATGATTTATTTATTGACAACTTACATTCTATATAAAGGTGAGAATGTCCCTCACTAAATTTGGAAACCTTCTCCAGTTAGGAAATCACTCTCACTTATAAGAAAATGAGTTTAAAAGGTAAGTTCATCTCTCAAATAGAGATAAAGTGTGATGAACATTTGCTTCATGAGCACTTCAAATCAAATCCACACAAAATATACGACATATCTCCTGATAAAATAATAAACTTTACATTTTATGAAGGTCAATAGGGAAAAACTAACTCTATTGTTAGCTGGAAATATATTCTTGGTAAGCCTCTAATTCATTTCATATTTTGATTGACTTTGGTAGAAGTGAGAAATGAATTAGTTTTCTCTCCCTTTTTCTACTTTGTAATTTATCTTACATATATCCGTGAAATTAAGGTGTAAAAGCGAAATTAAGTAGGGAAAGAGTATTATGAGAAGATGGTTTTACACATATTCTTAAAAAGATCACATCATTTTATATTAAATTTTGAAGATCAAAAGTAAGAACACCTAGTTTCAATTAGTAGAAGAGTACATAGAGTATTGTCAATGATTCAAAATATTCTAAAGGAGTTCAAAAAATCATAATCAAACCAAAAAAATGACTCTTGATATAGTAAAAGTTCATAAAATAGGACAAAGTAAATAACACTATTTTGAGTTAACGGTCACAAAGAAATTCTCTAGATAAAATTCTTGCAGTATGTTCATTTACAGTAGAAACCACTGAATTAAATTTCTAAAGAACTATTAGCATTTTAGATTATAATGTTACTGTTAAATAACATCACATTTCACGGGGTAATTTATTACATTAACTTAAGTGTGTTTATATATATGTTTAAATATATGTACATAGTGTGTGTATCATGATCAGTTATGAACTTAAATGTGTGCACTTTTTCTTCTTTTGTATCCTTCATATACGTGGTTTGATAATAGGAGGAAAAGAGTGGCATGCCAAACAAGTCCTACATATAGACGAAATGGAAAAATCAATCACATTCAATTTTATTGAAGGACATATGACTGAACTTTACAAGGCAATGACAATTACATTTACTGCAAAGGAAAACTTAATGACTTGGACTCTTGTGTACGAAAAATTGAATGAAAATACTCCAGAGACCCTTGATATTATGGAGTTTCTTATTGGTCTCACCAAGGATCTTGAGACTCACCATGTTGGGAAATAGATATCATTCCCCATTCCTAATAACATGATGAAGTATTATGGCTATCCTAAAATTTTGCTAATAAATAAAACTACTTGGTGTGATATATGTTTCAGGAACTTGATGAAGTATTAGTTCTATTGTAAATTTCTTTATGAATTAATAAAATTGTTTTGTGTGATATATGTTTCACAATCTGTGTATGTAAGCACGTTCAATATTAATAATACATATATGATGGGCTTTTCCATGTGCTTATGCAAATTCGTATGGAGATATTATATGGACAAAATTAATTCGATACTTTTTAAAAAAATTCATTTCTTTGGTTAATTTGATTTGTATCCTCTTAAAAGAATTATAAGTTACTATTTAATTTTTAATAGAGACATTTTTTTTTAATTGTAAATTGTGATTTCTATAATCATTTTGATGTTGTGTGGTAAAATATTCAGAACTAATTATTTAAAATTAACAAACACCTACAATTTAATATTTTAAAAGTACTAATTAGAAAAATATCCTTACCATATCTACTAGAACTCACTATAAACAAAAATAATTAGATAATCATTAATCACTTAGTAGTTTCCTACTATATTTCCTTAGGCTTTAAAAGTTTGAATGCTAGACTTCGGTTAAGACTTTAGACGGTTTCACAATGCAACTCTAATGGTTTCTTTAGCTCAGGAGCATTGTGTTTGCTCCAGAAGGACCTTTAGTTGGATCTTGACGCTTCTGAGATCATTTTGAGAAGACTTAAAATGGAGTTTAGGTGTGGGTTTGGAACACACTGTTTGTCAAGAAAATCTTGGGTGGATGTTTTGATTACTCTATTGAGTCTTTAATGCCGAATTTAGTTGTGTAGCATAGCTCATTGACTTGCTCAGGGTTCTGAATGAATCCTTAGCACCCCATCAAGGATTTTAAGTCTTGTGGAACTAGCTGATCTGCATTAGCTGGTGCAACCCCTATTCCTCTTCACATTCGCGCGCCTTTAGCCACATTCTTTCTCCGTGATTGTAAGCTTAGTGTCGTGCTTGCAGAGGCTAGTTGAGTTGGCCATCATGTTTGTAGGACTTGCGCCACATTTGCATAGTCCAAGGGGGCTGACCCTTCATGTTTAAGTCTAGGCGCCACATTTGCCAAACCTTGGGGACCTTACCTTCCACAATCGCAGACTAGGTCCCGTGTTTGTCAAGGTCACCTGCCTGGTCTCTGAATGAAAGACCAGCCTCATTATTTCAACACTTGATCATATTTTCAAATTGTGATTATAAGGGCTAGCCTCATGACCCAATTTCTCAAGTCCTGATGGCACCTACTATAACCCACCAGTAGGTAAGCCAACCCATATCCCAAAATGACATGTAATGGGTATTAAAGGAGAAACAAAGAGGAAATAACAATTTAACACAATTAACAAGACTGATAGCAGGAAAAAATAATTCAATAATTACATAAATTAAAAGACCCCTCCCATAACATGGAAGTTACAAGTACAAAACTACTAAATAAAAGAGTACAAGCCCCAACAGTGGGCAAAAATCAAATGACTTGTGTTAAAATACAAATGACTAGTAAACAAAATAATGATGGAGATAGGTAAGATCCAGAAGGCTATGTGCATTCCCTCACCTCCGAATGCGGAAACTACAGGCTGGATCTCAACGTTGATAGATGGTACTCGGACATGCATCACGATACAAATGCAGAGTGCATCATGAGTACAAAAATAATAGGGACTCGATAGGCATCATAGACTGACAAGGCAAGAAAAGTAAGGGTAACATGAAATGTGAGAATTTACACAACTGAAGTTAAAGAATGGAAAATTAACGCAAATGCACATGAGCGTACTAAGGAAATGAAATGAAGTAAGTAAATACTAGCTAAAACCTAACAAGACCCCCCAAAAGCCTAGAAGGTACACTCATGCGCAAGTTTAAGTAAAAAGCTGAATAAACACCCACAAGCCCGACGAGTACACATAATAGCTACATCTATTAAGAATAGGTCCTATTGAGTCCATAACCAAAAAGTGTGTAGCCCCAACTTCAAAACATGGATAGACATCCCGAAATAACTATATAGTGTGTAGTCCGAACATCGAACCTCGATATGCTACCAAGTAACAAAAAGTGCATAGAATGTGCCTATAACGACAGATAGACCTCCAAAATGTATCCAATAGAATCTAGCAAACATATATCAACTCTGTAAAGGATAAAGAACCAAAATCTCGGACTATGGTTGTAGATTAGTGACCAGGCCATGTATGTGTGACCAATAATAGTATGTTGAAAGGCCTGAATACTAACTCAATCGATATAAGACCACCATAAAAGGACGTCTACTCAAAGATACTCAATCATATACTCCAAGCTTAAACTAAGTCCAATCCCAAGCTGTTGAACATTACCGTATACCTCAACCGTGAATCACTGGGCAATAGAAAAGGGGAAACATGGCTAAAAGGTCATCGAAGTTGCATCATTGCTTAATATGAAAATCATTCTATAGAACCAAGTCAGCTACATTTATTTATATGGAGCTAAGCAGTCTAAAACGATATCGGGGAGATTCTAAGGCCTATCAGCTACAAAATACGCAAGTCTAAGGAAAATAGTAGTCTATAACTAGACTAAGGACAAACATGCTTTAATACCAACAACAAACAAATACTAATTAACACCACAAGGGAAAATATTATGCTCGCCTCCCCAAAAAACCCGATAACAGCCTAAAACAATATATCTAGTTAACTAAGCATGATCAACTAATTAACCACCCCAAATTCAAAAAAATTCAATATATATTTACATTCTTAAGCTCAATCTAAAGGTCTGGTAGCCATAGCCTACCTTAATGCAGACATGCGTACTCCAAAATAATTGTTTTTGATATTTTTCCTTCTTAATAGCCTTCGAACGCTCCCACACTATAAAAAGTAGGATCACAACGTCAAGATGGTCATTAGAAACAAAAATACATTAATTAGAGACAAACAAAAATTTGAGCCAAAACGGGAAATGTAGGACCCACAACTAAAATTCCATAAT
This sequence comes from Solanum pinnatisectum, assembly GCA_035578085.1. Taxonomy (NCBI): domain Eukaryota; kingdom Viridiplantae; phylum Streptophyta; class Magnoliopsida; order Solanales; family Solanaceae; genus Solanum; species Solanum pinnatisectum. Next base: position 37,842,904 of record CM069083.1, read on the forward strand.
TGACTCCGTCAAAATGTCTATTTAATCTCCCCAAAGTTGAATCACAAAAATGGTATACAGTTTGGGGATTAGAACATCTCACTGAATGAGCATGCATAAATTTTCAAATTAAAGCAAAGAGATGAGGGTTCTCAGCCTTTTTGGAGTGATTTTTACCTCAACAAGACGTCCTTCGCAAGTCCATGGTTACTTCACCACGTAAGACAAAACTTTTAGAATGAACCAAACTTTGAATCACCTAAATCAAAGTTCTATAAGTCCCAAAATCGCCGAATGACATATTGATTTCAAACTAGATCACACATGGTCTTTATTTTAAAAGACTAGACGAAATCACACACCGTTGATGCATCTAGGGGAGCTCATAATAGTAGAGGGCCACTGGGCTTGGCCTTTGTAAACACGAAGGGGCTCCTGTGATCGCTGGAAGTCACATGTGTGGGCATCGTGAACATGGTGGCCTTGCTGTGAACACACAAGGCAAGATGCTAGGCCTTCAGGAAAATGGCACAGGTCTCACAAATGTGGAGGCCTTTTGTCTTGGCTAGCATGAACACAATAAGGGGTTTCATGAACAATAACAGTAACTTGGATCTACACTAGCTGATGCATATCAACATGTTTGGCCAATAATTCCTGATGGGGTGTTCGAGATTTATTTTGTACCATATTTGTGCAAAAGAAATATGAAACCACCAAATTTAACATTTTGAACTCAATGGAGTAGTTAAAACTTCAAACCAAGGTCGTCTTGATAAAAAATTGGTCCTACACCCAAGCTCCATTTTGAGTAAAATTCCATAAGAGGGATCAAAATTATCCTAGAAGCCTCGGGATCTGTAGGGAGGGTCATGTTAGACTAAACTCATCATTCTAGAGCTGTCATGACTTGAGCCTACACCCCGAACGTGACACGGCATACTAGACTCGAAAGTGCCTCATACAAGCCTCACAGGATTCATATCATACGACATAAGAAAATGGTGCGAAATTTAAAAACTTTTATCCATACAATCGAAGTCTTTATTTAAAAGCAAGAAGAAGTCTAACTTTGTCTCACATGGCCATCTAATACTACTTCGAATCAATAATAGGGTCACATCCCTTCAACATAGTTGGAAACATAAAATGACATGAAAGAAACTACTAAAGACTCATATGTCCTTGAATCTTGAGGACTCACCACAAGCTAGGAGAATAGTCAATGCAAGCTTGAATCCAAAGAAATCACCTTAAGATCCGGAACCTAAACTTTGTAAAAATGTAGTTGAAATATGGGTTAGCACAAAAATGCACCAAGTATTATAGCCATGCAAAAATCATGCTAAAAAGTACATTTTAGTTGAAACCATGCTATATGCCAAGTTTGAGAAACATCATGAAATTTAGTATCAAAACATAAGTCACAAGCATGTTCAACATATAAATCATTATAACACAATAAAACCATCATCTTAGGCAAACCTAAGTTATACTTGTGCAATGTATGAGTGGCATCCCATAATACCACACATACTAAGTACCACCTTGAGGCCACCATAACATACTTACCATTCTTCATTCTCATCTTTAGTTAATACTCATAGATAAGGAACATTCACATTTAATAAGTCATGACAAGGAAAGCAATCTATAGTAACATTCCAAGTTAAGCATTCATCATTACATTTAGCGTTTAAGTCAACATTCTTATTAGCATCATTATAGCACATTCATTTCATTAGACATTATGACATTCGAGAAACACACCATAGTCACTGTCAAAGCCTACTCGTGCAATGCATGAATAGCATCCTATACTACCACCCACACTTCATAGAACCTCTTGAGTAACCATAGGACATAACTCACAAGATGGGAATAAGCCCAAAACGACATAGACCATGTGAACAAACCATGGAATAAGGTGTCTATCCCACACTGTTAAGGGTTGGTCTACTTGCCTAACTTAGAACCGGTAATTTAGCTTAGGTGGATCCACTAGCTAATAACCTATGTGGGCACATAGTTATGGGATAAGGAAGGTGTTAATAGAAACCCGACCTAACATGGGGTGAGCTTCCACCTTACAATATCCACTCGATGCTAAACATTAAATTCCCATAGAGTAGTTCATTATCTTTTAACATTATTACACATGAGAGGAATGCCATTGGCCTACCAACCAAAGGTATATTATTATACATATGAAAGGGTGCCATTAGCCTACCGTTTCAAGGTACATTATTAAACACATGAAATGGTGCCATTAGCCTACCGATTCAAGGTACATTATTAGGATAACTCATTGAGTCCTTATGAAAAGGCTACCATTTGGTCTATCGATTCAAGGTTCATCATTATAGTTCATGGACTCATCATGAAAGGGATACCATTGGTCTACCGATTCAAGACAAAGACTTAGATTACTTCATTAATCATTTATGAAAGGGATGTCATTGGCCAACCGCTTCAAGGTTCATTAAGTCAAGGTACTTTTAGCTACGTAAGAAGACGATGCCCTAAGCCTACCAATTCAAGGTACATTAATCAAGATCACTTTAAATTACACATGAAGAGGATGTCCTAAGCCTACAAATTCATGATACATTACACATTGAGAAAACCCTTTACAACATGTCATCATCATTCACAAGTGTATGATTGAGAATAGCCTTTCAACAACAACACAATTGCATTATAGTCATGGTCACATTACTTTCAATATATTCACAAAGCATGTGCATAAGCATCATGATTATACAAAATATCATAATTTACCCTTAAAGGACCATGAAGCATAATTCATCAACACACCTTGAATTACTACAGTTAGGCATGGATAATAACATGATTCAAGTATTTAAACTACTACAAGAACAATTCCATAACATGAATCTTACTACAATTCACCCACATCACATAGTCTTAAATTAGGGTTATGGGGAATTCATGGATTCATGGTAGATTTTATCATAAAACCACCATAAAATAGAAATTCAATCTTAATATATGATAATTAAATCATTGAAAATGTTTTTAAGAAGAATCCATGAGTTGGAGTGAAAACCCTAGGTTTTGGAGAATTTGCTTCTTTGAAATTGAAAGTTTGAGGACTCCATGGAAGAAAGCTTTCCATGAATCAAGGCTACCATACCTTAGACGAAGAAATCCAACCAAAATCGTGTGAGAAAGCCCCCTCCTTCAAGCCCTAACTTGATCTTCCTCTTCTTCTTCAATGGAGTTTTTAGAGAGAAGATTTTTGTAAAGGGTTAAGTGGTTATGATTTTTGATTAAGGAGTTATGAGGCAACGAGTTAGTTAATAGCTTAAAAATTCTTATATAAGTCTATATAAACAATATAAAATGACCTCACTTCAAACTAACCTCAAAAAGGAATTACCTAAAATACCCCTCCCTTGGTCGAGACTAAGGCAGAATTGCAGGCATACCTACGCCTGGGTCCTACGATCCGTAGGTCAGCCTACTGGCCATTATGCAGGTTCGTAGGTCATGACTTGTAGCTTAACTTTGAGGGCCTGACCCACGACCCCCACCTACGGGGCGTGGGTCCACCTACTGACCGTAGGTGCCATCCGTAGGTGGCCCTCTTTTGGAAAGTTTTTGCAGATTTGGGGGTCTTGGGGGTTAGGCTATAGGGTCCTCCTCAAGGACCCTTGGTTGGTCCTTGGGGGGTCGTACCTTGATGTTTAACCCCTAAACCCCTCAACCTAAGTTTGGGAAACCACTTATACTTCTAAATCCCACATCAAACTCAAAAACTCTCACATAAGGTTCTTGTTTCCCCTACTAGTTTTCTGGGTGCTACATTATCTCCCCCTTGGGAACATTCGTCCTCGAATGACATTTATAAAAACCTTACGAAATTAAAGACTCAAGACTAGCAACCCATTATGCATGAAACATCTAAATAATGTACAAAACAAGGAGCAAACATCAACTCCATCTCAACATGTTCAATCCAACACAAGGAAGTAGGAACTACATCTAACAATCGATTATGCATAAAAACTTCAACATTTCTCATATCATTGGAGGAATTACCTTGTCCAACTCAAAGCATGCTCATCATAACATAATGAAACAAATTATGTAATTACTCTCAAAAGCACAATAAAGCATGTTCAACAATTCATCTCATGAAACATAAAGGGAATTCATAGTAAATGCACATCAACATGAGGAACATAAATCATGAAAAACTCATTTTCTCATTAAACATAAATTCATCAATAACATGCATAACATAAGGAGACCATGGAAACACATAAATCACACATGACTCCAAAACATGAAACAAGCCACAAGGAACTCTTTGTCTCAAGCTTGAATAGGAATAGAAGAAAGAGATAAGGATATCAGAACTCTCAACAATATTGCTTCCTAAGCATACCATCTCCCATTGAGAGTAAACCCATACTAAGGCTAACATGAAAATATAACAAATAGCATAGGGACCTTAATAAAACATTTACATCTATAAGGAGTTATCAACATACCGATGCCTTCATCCGAAAGGGCTCCTTTGTCCTCACTAGACCATAGTGCATAGAAATGACCATGCTTTGGAGCTTTAGGATTTGGGACACTAAGAGAAGCTTGTTTGGCATATTTCCCTTTCGCCGAGAGTGTAGGGAAATCTTTCACTTGATGATCACTCTTTCCACAAAGAAAACACCCATTTGTACCAGCTAGGCACTTTCTATGGTGCTTCTTTCCACAATTGGTGCAAATAGGTTTAGGAAATGGAGACCCACTGCCTTTTTCTTAGTTAACCCTAGGAGTGTTTGAAGAATCTTGGTTAGAGGATCTCTTTTTGAACCTTGGTTGGCCTTGTTCATCAGACCTAGATCTCTTCATGTCCCTATTATTTCTCTTAAGTTTTGACTCCTCAATTTGTTGTGCATACACCATAAGCCTAGAGTTATTCATGTCATCGTGGAGCATTGTCGTATGACATTATTCCGCAACTAGGTTGGACACACCCGTCACAAATCTACTCATCTCATCCCTCGGCTCCGCCACCATAAATGGAGCATACTTGGACAATAGGGTAAATTTCAAGGCATACTCTTGAACACTCATGCTACCTTGCCTAAGGTTTATGAATTTTCTACCTTAGCCTCCCTCAACTCATGGGTAAAGAACCTATCAATAAATGCTTTCTTAAACACCTCCCAATCAATGGGACCCGCTCCTACCAGTCTATTTTTCTTCCATTGAGTAAACAAATTTGAGCCACATCCTTCAATTGGTAAGCACCTAGCTCCACTTTTTCTACCGAAGTCACCCTTTTAGCATCAACTACCTTGTACACCTCATCCACAAATTCTTGAGGATCCTTTTCCACCTTGGAACCAAGAAATACCGGAGGATTCATCCTAACAAAATCCCTCAATCTAGAAGTCGTAGTGCTCACATTAGGGTTCACATGAGTCCCACCATCCCTATTGGCTTGGGCCGTCATAGATTGGGCTTGAGTTGTCACGATTTGAGCCATCATTAGAAGAGCCAACCTAACTTCCTCATCCGATATAGCAGGAGGGTTAATTGGAGCTTCATTCCGTTGAGGAACTTGATTCTCTTGAGGAGATTTTTCATTGATATTGTTACCCTCCATTTTTCTTGCGTTAGCCCTTTGTGTATTAATTTCCTGAAGACACAAAAGATGGATCAGGAGATGGACTTTATAGAGTTAAATTTATGGCATGACTTAAGAATAATGAAAGAAGTGTAGTTTCGTAACATCTTATAGCCTTTCATTCATAAATGTGGTGCGCTTTACACTCATGAATAAGACTTTACTAGATGTGGCTTATGTGAAATCATCCTAAAACCATCTCAAAATCTTGTGCTCTGATACCATATTTGTCACGACCCAAGCCTACACCTCGGACGTGACACGACGTACAAGACTCCGAAGAGCCTCATAGCATTCATATCATAAGACATAATAAAATGGTGTGGAATTTAAAAACTTTTATCCATACAATCGAAGTATTTATTTAAAAGCAAGCGGAAGTCTACCTTTGTCTCACATGGCCATCTAATACAACTTTGAATCAATAATAGGGTCACAGCCCTTCAACATATTCCAAAACATAAAAGGACATGAAAGAAACTACTAAAGACTCGTATGTCCTCGAATCTTGAGGACTCACCACAAGCTATGAGAATAGTCAATCCAAGATTGAATCCAAAGAAATCACCTTAAGATCCGAAACCTACACTTTGTAAAAATGTAGTTAAAATATGGGTTAGCACAAAAATGCACTATGTATGATAGCAATGTAAAAATCATGCTAAAAAGGACATTTTAGTAGAAAACCATACTATATGCCAAGTTTGAGAAACATCATGAACTTTAGAATCAAAACATTAGTCACTAGCATGTTCAACATATAAATCATTATAACATAATAGAACCATCATCTTAGGCAACCCAAAGCTATACTTGTGCAATTTATGAATGCCATCCCATAATACCACACATACTAAGTACCACCTTGAGGCCACCCTAACATACTTACCATTCTTCATTCTCATCTTTAGTTAATACTCATTGATAAGGAATATTCACATTTAATAAGTCATGACAAGGAAAGCAACCTATGGTAACATTCCAAGTTAAGCATTCATCATTACATTTAGCCTTTAAGTCAACATTCCCATTAGCATCATTATAGCACATTCATTTTACTAGACATTATGACATTCGAGAAACACACCGAAGCAACTCTTAAAGCCTACTCATGCATTGCATGGATAGCATCCTATACTACCACCCACACTTCATAAAACCTCTTGAGTAACCATAGCACATAACTCACATGATGGGAATAAGCCCTAACTGACATAGACCATGTGAGCAAACCATGGAATCCGGTGTCTTTCCCACACCGTAAAGGGTTGGTTTACTTGCCTAAGTTAGAACCGGTAATTTAGCTTAGCTGGATCCACTAGCTAATAACCTATGTGGGCAAATAATTATGGGATAAGGAAGGTGTTAATAGAAACCCGACCTAACATGGGGAGAGCTTCCACCTTACAATATCCACGTGGAGCTAAGCATTAAATTCCCATAGAGTAGTTCATTATCTTTTTACATTATTACGCATGAGAGGGATGCCATTGGCCTACCGACCCAAGGTACATTATTATACACATGAAAGGGTACCATTAGACTACTGATTCAAAGTACATTATTACACACATGAAAGGGTTCCATTAGCCTACCTATTCAAGGTACATTATTAGGATAAGACATTGAATCCTCATGAAAGGGCTACCATTTGGTCTACCGATTCAAGGTTCATCATTATAGTTCATGGAATCATCATGAAATGGATACGATTCGTCTACCGATTCAAAACAAAGCCTTAGATTACTTCATTAATCATTTATGAAAGGGATGCCATTTGTCTGCCGATTCAAGGTTCATTAAGTCAAGATACTTTTAGTTACACAAGAAGAGGATGACCTAAGCCTACCAATTCAAGTTACATTAATCAAGATCACTTTAAATTACACATGAAGAGGATGCCCTAAGCCTACCAATTCATGATACATTATACATTGAGAAAACCCTTTACAACATGTCATCATCATTCATAAGTGTATAATTGATAATAGTCTTTCAACAACAACACAAATGCATTATAGTCATGATCACATTACTTTCAATATATTAAAAAAGCAAGTACATAAGCATCTTGATTATACAAAATATCACAATTTGCCCTTAAAGGACCATGACTCATAGTTCACCAACACACCTAGAATTAATACAATTAGGCATGGATAATGACATGATTCAAGTATTTAAACTACTACAAGAACAATTCCATAACATGGATCTTGCTACAATTCACCCACATCACAGTCTTAAATTAAGGTTATGGGAATTCATGGATTCATGGGAGATTTTATCATAAAACCACTATAAAACATCAATTAAATCTTAATATATGGTAATTAAATCATTTAAAATGTTTTTAAGAAGAATCCATGACTTGGAGTGAAAACCCTAGGTTTTGGAGAATTGTCTTCTTTAAAATTGAAAGTTTTAGGACTCCATGGAAGATAACTTTCCATGAATCAAGACTGCCATACCTTAGATGAATAACTCCAACCAAAATCATGTGAGAAATCCCCCTCATTCAATCCCTAACTTGATCTTCCTCTTTTTCTTTGATGGAGTTTTTAGAGAGAAGATTTTTTGAAAGGGTTAAAATGGTTATGATTTTGGGTAAGGGAGTTATGAGGTAATGAGTTAGTTAATAGCTTCAAAAGTCTTATATAAGTATATATAAACAATATAAAATGACCTCTCTTCAAACTAACCTCAAAAGGAATTACCTAAAATTCCCCTCCCTTGGCAGAATTGCAGGCATGACCTACGCTTGGGACCTACGGTCTGTAGGTCAGCCTACTGGCCATTCTGCAGGTTTGTAGGTCATGACTTACAGCCTACTTTGAGGGCCTGACCCACAACCCCCACCTACGGGGCCTGGGTCCACCTACTGGTCGTAGGTGCCATTTGTAGGTGGCCCTCTTTTGGACAGTTTTGGTAGATTTGGGGGTCTTGGGGGTTAGGCTTTAGGGTCCTCCTCAAGGACCCTTGGTTGGTCCTTGGGGTTCTTACCTTGACGTTTAACCCCTAAACCCCTCAACCTAAGTCCAGGAAACCATTTTACACATCTAAACCCCACATCAAACTCAAAAACTCTCACATTAGGTTCTAGTTTCACCTACTAGTTTTTCGTGTGTTACAAGAGCTAACAGAATTGTCAAATTGATTTTTGAGGCTATGTTCCTAAACTTTTGATTGAAGTTAACCGTTCAAGTTTCAGAAGCTTCAAAACATAGAAACTTACACAAAATCTCAATGAACGTCCAGGTGACTGGACTGCTAGTCCTTATAAGTTATAAATGACTTGGGGTTGTTATAGGAACACTCTAAAAATTGAAAATAAGGAATTTACACATAAATGACTTAAAGGATCAATACATCATTGAATACTAAAATGGAATTTTGCCTATGAAAGTAGGAGTCATGAAGTACATGAAGGCTAAAAAAGGTGGGGAAACTGCACTCACATTTAGTGCTTGGTCCCCCATATAGCCTCCTCGACTGGAGGATTCTTCCAATGGACCTTAACCATATGAATGTCTCTTGAACACAACCATCACACATCTCTAGCAAGAATAGAAACTTGATCTTCCATAAAGGTTAGATAATCATCTAACCTAACCGAATCATACCAGAGCATATAAGACTCATTAGGTAGATACTAGTGCAATATAGAAACATGAAAAACCAAGGGAATAGATGCAAAAACACAGAAGGCTGGGATAACTCAAGAGACATCACCAATGAGGTGAATAATGAAAACTCATCTTCCAAATATCATCATGCCCTTCATGGGATACACATAAAGGAATACTAGGTCAACAACTCCAAACCTCAACAGGGCTGATGCCTATGACTAGCATACCTTCTTGAGCCCTTCAGTGTTTTCACACCTGTGTGTGAGTCTATTCTACTAGAAACAGTTTATTGTGATTGTATCATCTCGGTCAATCACAAGGACACCATGGGTGATTTAGTCGAGCTAGACATGGTGGAATTTGATGTTATTCTAGGTATGGACTGGCTTCATGCTTGTTATGCCTCAGTTGATTGTAGAACTAGAGTAGTGAAGTTTCAGTTTCCTAATGAGCCTATTTTAGCATGTAGAAGTAGTTTGGTAGTGCCTAAGGATCATTTCATTTCATACCTTAAGGCCAAAAAGTTAGTCTCTAAGGGTTGCATCTGTCACTTAGTATGAGTTAATGACTCTAGTGTTTAGACACAGCCTATTTAGTCAATTCCAATTGTGAGTGAGTTTCCAAAGGTCTTTCCAGATGATCTTCTCGGAGTCCCTCCTGAGAGAGAAATAGACTTCGTAATAGACCTTCTTACTGGTACTCAACCTATCTTTATTCTACCATATAGAATGGTTCCAATTGAGCTAACAAAGTTAAAAGAGGAGTTGAGAGATCTTCTTGATAAGGGTTCATCTTACCTAGTGACTTACCTTGCGGCACTCCGGTCTTATTTGTGAGGAAGAAAGATGGTTCTCTTAGAATGTGTATCGATTACTGCCAATTGAACAAGGTCACCATAAAGAATAAGTATCCCCTTCCTAGAATTGATGATCATTTTGACCAACTTTAGGGTGCCACCTGCTTCGGTAAGGTAGTCCTCAGATCTGGCTATCATCAGTTAAAAGTAAGAGAAAGTGACATCCCGAAGACAATATTAAGGACCTGTTATGGTTATTATGAGTTCCTTGTGATGTCTTTTGACTTGACCAATGCTCCTGCATCGTTCATGGATCTTATGAACAGAGTATTTAAGCCATATCTTGACATGTTTGTTATTACATTCATTGATGAAATATTGATTTATTTGAGAAATGAGGAGGATCATGCTAGTCATCTTAAAATAGTCCTTCAATATCTCAAAGATCGAGAACTGTATACTGAATTTTCTAAGTGTGAGTTTAGGCTTTGAATCTATGGAATTCTTAGGCTACATTGTATCTGGAGAAGGGATTGGAGTGGACACTCACGAGATTGAAGTACTGCAGAACTGGCCCAGACCGACATCTCCAACTAATATAAGGAGTTTCTTTGGGTTGGCTGGTTACAATAGAAGACTTATCGAGTGGTTTTCATCCATTTCATCCATGTTGACTAAGTTGACTCTTAAAAAAGTTAAGTTTCAATGATCTGAAGCTTGTGAGAAAAACTTTCAGGATTTGAAAACTCGATTTACTACTGCTCTAGTGTTGACCCTACCAGAGGGTACAAAATGGTTTGTTGTCTATACTAATGCCTCCAGAATTAGACTTGGTTGTGTATTAATGCAAAATGGTAAGGCTATAGCCTATGCCTCTAGACAATTTTAGATTCATAAGAAGAATTACACGATTCATGATCTTGAGTTTGCAGCAGTAATGTTTTCTCTCAAAATATGGTGTCATTTTCTCTATGGTATTCAAGTGGATGTGTTCATTGACCACAAGACTCTCCTGTATGTTTTCAATAAGAAAGAGCTTAATCTAAGACAGAAGGTGGTTAGAGTTGCTCAAGGATTATGACATGAGTATCATCTATCACCTAGGTAAGGCAAATGTTGTTGATAATGCTTTGAGCAGGTTGTCAATGGAAAGTACTACTCTTGTTAAGGGAGGCAAGAAAGAGTTGGCTAAGGAAGTTCATAGACTTTCCCCTTTTTGAGTTCATTTGTTAGATTCTAGTGAAGCTGGAGTTGTGGTGATGAATGGGGCTGAATTATCACTAGTGTCTGAAGTGAAGGATAAACAAGACAAAAACCTCTTTTATTTGAATTGAAGGAATATGTTCATAAGAAAAAAGTAATTACTTTCGAATAAGGGGGAGATGGTGCGTTGAGATAACAAGGTAGATTATGTGTACAAAAGGTGGATGATCTCTAAAAGAGGATCACAGAAGAAACTCATAGTTCTAGATATTCAATCCATCCCGGTTCCACAAAGATGTACCATGACTTGAAAAAAGTCTATTTGTGGAGTAGTATGAAGTGGTGTATTGCAGATTTCATTGCCAAGTGCCCAAACTGCCAACAAGTCAAGGTAGAGCACTAAAGGCAAGGTGGTGTGGCTCAGAACATAGCTCTTCCAGAATGGAAGTGGGAGATGATTTATATGGATTTCATTACTGGCTTACCGCGATCTCGCAGGAAACATGATTCAATTTGGATTATTGTAGATCGGATGACTAAATTGTCCCATTTATTGTAGGTAAAGACTATAAATTCAGCACAAGATTATGCCAAATTATACATTTAAGAGATAGTCTGACTTCATGGAGTTTCTGTGTTTATCATTTCAGATAAGGGTACTTAATTCATCGCTCATTTTTAGAAGTCTTTCAAGAAAGGTTTAGGTTCGAAGGTAAATCTGAGTACTGCTTTTCATCCTCAGATAGATGGACAAACAGAGCACACAATTCAGACCCTAGAAGATATGTTGACAACATGCGTCATAAATTTCAAATGTAATAGAGATGACCACTTGCCTCTCATAGAGTTTGCTTACAATAACAATTATCACTCCAGTAGTCAAATAGATTCTTATGAAGCTCGTTATGGGTGAAGATGTAGATCGCCTATTAGTTGGTTTGAGGCTAGTGAAGCTGAATTACTATGGCCATACTTGGTCTGTCAATCCATAGAGAAAGTTAAGACTATTCAAAAAGGGTGAAAAAAGAGGAAAGTCATCAGAAATCCTATACACATGTTAGGAAAAGAGACTTGGAATTTGAAGTTGATGATTGGGTCTATTTAAAGGTTTTACCTATAAAGGGTATGAGATTTGGTAAGAAGGAAAAACTCAGTCTCTGATACACTAGTCCTTACAGGATATCCAAGAGAGTAGTTGACAATGTAGCTTATGAGTTGGAGTTACCATCATAGTTAGCAGCAATAATTCGGTATTTCACATTTCAATGCTAAATAAGTGTATGGGCGATCCTTCACTTATTGTGCCCACTGACAATATTGGTATCAAGGACAACCTATCTTATGAGGAGATGCCCGTTCAGATTCTTGGTCGTCAGGTTCGCAACTTGAGGACTAAGGAAGTTGCATCAATCAAGGTCTTATGGAGGAATCAATTTGTTGAGGAAGCTACTTAAGAGACTGAGGAGGATATGAAGAAGAGATACCCTCATCTCTTTCCTTACGATCTAGTTCCTAACCAAGGTACTAACCCTTTGTAAAATACTCTTTAAGTTGATATATTTAGTTATGTTAATTGCATGTTGTTTGCTTGAGTTGGGTTGTTAGATGCTTCCTAATGAGTCTGAGATTTGGACTCATTTGGGGCTTTGTTTATATAGATTTAGTGTCCTTAAATGCTTAATTTGTGCCATAAATTGATGTTAAATCCTTGATTTTAAGGTATATGGATTGAGGAACAAAGCAAGGACATTAAAAGGAAAAAAGGAACAAAACAAACTAAAGAATTGAAGAAAGGAAAGCCTGGTGATCACCAAGAGCACTTGGTAAATCGTCGAGTGGCTAGCTTGACCGCTTAAAGATCTAGTGTACCCTCCCTAAGGGAAGAAACCAAGTCAGCAAAAAAAGGAGCGGTCGACGAATCGCCGAGTAGTTCCGTGACGCAAAGTGAGATCGCCCAAAGTTACAGAACTCGAGGATATTGAATGCCAAGGTGTGAAGGGGATAAAGGGGGTCAAAGGGTGGCTGGTCAAGTGGTTCGACAAGCCTGACTTACTTCGCCAAATACCCCTTCATGGTTTATTTCCAGAAACTATAAATTAGATTTTAAACATTTTATTTAGGCAATTCTGAGAGTTTCGATAGTTCTGAACAGTAACTTAGACTAAATTAGTTTAGACTAGTTTTCTCTATAGTTTTTCATAGACTTGAAGAACCTTGGAGATTCAATTTGGAGATTCTGGAAGTGGGTTTCAGATTTTCTGCAAATTGAAGCATTGTAAAGACTAAATTACTCTTACCCAGTTGATGGCTAATCGATTCGGTAATCGTGTTTACCTTTTTATGATGTTTGGCTAAAACCCCAATTCTTGGGGTGTGATCATGTGGTTATGGGTTGAATTAGTTTATGGTATTGTTAATTACTTGTTTAAATGCTGAATTGAAGTGAGTTTAATCATGTATTTACGTTTAATTTATGAATTGTTGTTGCAAATGCAATTCTACTTTTGTGTTCTTGGCTTGCTCGAGAGAGAGGTTTTAGAACTAAGATTATTGATTAATGATTTATAGGTATTGGGTTGAGCTGGGTTTAGATCGAGAGACTGAATCCTAAGCCCAATCCTACCCATCTAGCTCGAAAGAGTGGATGAATTAAGGTGTAGGTTCTTCTTCATTGTTATGCTTATTGATGTTCGAAAGAAATCACCTGATTCAGGATAGTTGTTTGAGAGAAAGCTATCTCCCTTATAGTCTAGCTAACTCACTGATGTTTAGTTGTTTACTAGTAGTTTCAATTACCCATATATCGTATTTTGCCTATAATCGATCATATCTCGACAATCCTTCTCTCTATTGTTGTTTCGAATTGTATTTTGATTGCTTTGTAGTTGATAATTTCAATCCAAAACCCCCATCTGTCATTCGTGTCACCCCTTTAATTTGATTCAGGTCTTTTTTTGATAATTTTTATTCCTATGGCTGATTAGACCACGTTTGTACTTCCTAATTGAATTCTAAACACGTATCGCTCCTTGTGTGATTCGACCCTAACTCATTTGTTGGGTTTTATACAGATTTACGATCGTTGACACCTATAATTGGATGAGGTGCGCTTGAAATGTTAAATCAATTTCCACCCCTGTTCTGCTTAGTGTGATCTCATTTGAGGATGGATGTTCCCAAGGGACAGATATTGTAACACCTTGAACTTTGAAATTGCAAAATAGAGGTTTGTATAAGTCACCCATCTATTTTTAGTTTTGGTGGTCTATTTCAAACGACTGTATATTTTAGCACATAAATAAATAGGTGGCTCATGAGCTATCAAATTAAAGGGCTTTAAGTCCTCTTTCCAACGCTATAAATTTTGCTAAATTTCAAGCTTGGAGTAAAAAGTTATGCCCATTTGAATGAAGCCTCTCTAGTTAAGGCATTTCATTTCATTTAGAAAAGGGTATTTTGGTTTTTTCCTTTTCTCACTAGGCTTGAAACGTTTTGTTCACCCCAAATAAGAGTCTAATGAGATTTAGATCACTTTTTCACGCTGCTAATCACTTAGGGATTTAGAGCGAGGCCTCATGTCACACCCCGAGCCTACACCCTGGATGGGACTGGCACTCGAGAACCATTGTTGGCCCCAAGATAACCCATGACCTGACTTACTACTCAGCGGAAGAATTTAATCAACAAAGATTACTCATGAATAAACTAGAATGCTCATAAAAGAAAACATTCAACTGGACCATAAGGCTAATCAAGTCTTATAATCAACACAACTGAAATAACAAGATTAAAGAACTAATAACTAATTGTCTGTGGAGCCTCTAACAACTGAGATGAGCGTTGGGACAAGACCCACGACATCCAAATAATCTAGAATAATAAAGCAATAAAAAGGGAATCCTCTAGAAGCAAGGAGGCTCACCAACTGACTCTGAGTGCTCAATTGGATCAAAGAAGCGCTGGATGCTGATCCTGGTTACCTTTATCTGCATCATAAAATGATGCAGGCCAAATGGCATCAGTACATTGAATGGACGACCATGTGAGGGGAAAACTAAACATGACATAAGCTTAAGATGAATTTTGAAAGAAAAACTTACCTCAGCTTTATTATACTCATGGATACTCAACTTAATGCATAAATAAACAATAGTAAAGATGCAGTTTATATAAAGCATTTAAACAGTAGGTAGCAACTCAATGTATTTAAAATACAATAACAACTCAATATATATATATAATAAAGTAATATACTTCTGTGGGAGTTTCACTAACCGACAACCATTACTTTGAGCTATGTGATGATACAACGTCTCGCCCATGCTATCATAATTATCTTATAACTTGCCGTGATATAGAATGCCTCAACTAATTGGATCCACTAGTCTATGCTAAAAACATTATGGAATCATCTTAAAAGTATGACCCTTTCTATCCACATTGGCTACATGGTTTCTGGAGACTTGAGTTATTATGAAATCATCACCATATCGGTGCTGAATATTACTCCCAAAATATACTCAGCTCATATGTTTAAAAACATAACTCTTTCTTTATGGTTTGAGGTTATTAATCAAAAACTTATCTCTTAAAAGAGATGAAACCCAAAACTGCTCATGAAAACTCATTTGGAAATAGGTGTTTCCTCTTATCTTAAATGTGAAAACATTTACTCTTTGGGAATACTTAGTTCTCATATATCAATTGAAAAAATGAACTTGGTTGTACTATTTCTCAAACTCAATGCATAATTCTTAAAACAAGTTTAAAATATTTGTAAAAGACTTCTTAAAATGACTCGAAGAACTCTTAAGACTTGACTCTTAACTCTACCTTGAATTTGAATTATGAAATCAAGGTTATAATTTGTGATAGGAAAGATCTCGTGATGTTTAAGAGTGTTTCTAGATAGTTAATCATGAGAAGCAATCAAGATAAAACTATCTGAGAGCAAGTCCAATACGCGGAGATGCATCTTAATATTTTGTCGTGAAATAAATTTTGAGGCAGAGGGGTCCGTGAGGCGGAAAGAAAAGTTCTACTTTTGAGGAACAGGTCCGCGATGCGGACCTGGTACCCAGTTTCAGCTCGACTTTTTCCTTCTTCATTTTGTAACCTCGATTTTCCTAAATTTGATTCTTTTTCTCAATTTCTCTTTAGATTTAGATACCCAGTACATGTACACAAGAATCTACTCATAAACAACTCTAACTAAAATCGACACGATTTCATCAAGAACTAAACAATCCTATCCAAACTCAAGAACGAAAGACAATTTCAAGAACACAATTCAAGATCATTAACTGTCAACTTTCTAAAATGAATTTCACTAAAATAAACATGATTGGTGCATGGATGAACGAATCCAATGCTTTGAAAGTCTCACATACCTCTTTACAGATCAACCCTTAGCGAAACAACTTCGATTCCGCAAGAAATCTCCAAGAATGCCTTGACTTTTTTCCTTTTTTCTCTTCTCTCAAAGCCCTAGCGTAATTCTTAATTGCGTGAACTGAACTAACTCAGTTTGGACCCCAAATAGCTTACTAAAAATGAAATAATTTAATTGGGTAATGAAAAGACAAAAATACCCCTCTAAAATCCGGTTGACTTTCCTTATTCGGACAGCCCGACTTCAAACGGGCATATCTCCCTCATACGAGCTTGAAAATTAGCAAATTCATAGGCATTGGAAAGATAATTCAAAGACCTTCCATTTGATATCTTATAGCCCACCTAACTCATCATGTACTAGGAGTATGGTTGTTTGAAGTTAACCCAAAACTCATACTTAACATACTTGCCAAATTTTAGATTTTCATTCTTTCCAAAAATGATTCTTTCTAATTATAGATCTTTCAAATAGTGGGGCGTGACATTTCAAGAGGAGAAAAAGGACTAAGTTCAAGTGTTTTTCAAGACTTGTGGATTTCGCCAAGAACATTATTTTTTCTAGGTATGTAAGGCTACTCACAGTGTGGACTTATTTTTCCTCACGCCATACATCTAAAATTATCCATGAAATCATTGTATTCAAAGAGTTCTTGAGTAGTTCTTGATTTTTGATCAATTCCTGAACAATGGAGGTTGTGAATTATTTCGTGTTGTTGATCTTTGGTAAAAGTTGTGTTGCTTAAAGGGATTGTGTTGAATTCCTCATGTATTCGTGTTGGGTTTGTGAATTGAGAAGAGTTTAGGAGAATTTCCCCCATTCTAAACAATTTAGGACCCTAAATTGAGCATAAAAATTTGTTAGATTTTCTAGGTATAAGTCCAGGGCGGCGTGCAACCCATATAACAAAGGCTGCACTTTAGTAGTTTAGGCCTTAGCGCGACGCACTAGAAATGTGTCAAGGCTTGACTTCTGAAGTTCAGACCCTGGTGCGACGTTCAACTCAGTACGCTAGGGTCGCCTTTTCCTTTTCTTTTCGTGCTTCATTTCCAGACGTGTTCCTTTGAATCGTGACTATATTCTATTCTTTGTGTTAGCTTCTAAAGTCTCCAGTAATCCTTGAGATATTCTTCATGTCCTAATCATATGTATTAATTCACGATCCAAACTAAAGTAAGTTTAAGAGAAAAGTTCAAGAGGTCTTTTAAGTCATTGTGAGAATTCTTTTGTAATCAACAATGGTTTTGAGCTAAGTCTTGAGAAAGTAAATATGTGACTAAGAAGAAGTGTATTCATGATTAAAAAAGCGTGTAAGGAAACTAAGTATTCCCAAATGTAACACTTTCACATTTAAAAGAGAGAAACATTGATTTTTAAATGGTTTTATGAGTTCAGAGATGTTTTAGAGTATTACCTCTTATAAGACAATCGTTTGAGTAATTACCTCAGATTGCGAAGAGTTATGTTTTATAAATTTGAGCATGATTTTTTATATTATTGAGAGTAGTATTGAGCGTCGATATGGGATGAGTTCAGACAACTTACATTCCGCATAAACTATGTAGCCAACATGGGTAAAGAGTCGTACTTTTTAGATGATTCCTTATTTCTTTTAAGCATATATTAATGGATCCACTTAGTTGAGGTTTTCTATACCCCAGTAAGGTATGGGACAGTTGTGGCAGCGTGGGCGAGACACTATATCATCACATAGATCATATTAATGGTTGTTAGTTAGAGAATCTCCCAAATAAGAGTAAAGAATAACTTATTGTATGTTTATATATTTTGATTTGATATATTCTATTTGATAAAGCTTGAAATATGGCATTTCTTATTATTGCATTAATATTGGAGTTGAGTTGAGGTGAGTATGTCTTCCAGTCTTATCAGTTCAGTTATCTATTCTTTCAGTTTCCCCTTGCATGCTCGTACATTTAATGTAGTGATGTCATTCGACTTGCATTTTATTTATGATGTAGATACATGTTTTCAGGGTCATCAACATGCACTTTGTTGATACCATTTGCACTGCAGCTAGCTTTGGTGAGCTTTCTTACTTTCCGGAGGGTTTCACACTTATTTCCAACTTTTTTTAAGGTTTCAAAGGTCCTGTCCCGACTTCTATCTTAGTATTTAGAGGCTTTATAGATAGTTTGAGTTGAAGAGTGTCTCATTATTTTCATTATTGATGTTTTGAGACCTTAAGACAACTACTTATGTTTTATTATGTATTTCCAGATATTGATTGAGTTAAGTTATAATTGAGACATTTTGAGTTTAATTATGCACTTGGAGTCCCATTTTGCTTGAGAGAGTCTTCTGCTAACTAGTCAGCCAGGCCAAGGGTTCGCTTGAGGACCAACGATAATTCTTGAGTGCCGGCCACATCCAGGGTGTACGCTCGGGGCGTGAAAAACTTGGCATCAGAGCACAGAGTTCAAGAGTCCTAGGGTGTCTATGAAGCCCTATTTGTAGAGTCATGTTTATCAAGTTGAAGCATGCCATATCTATAATTTCGGTGTTACGACATTAAGGAAACATTTAACTTTTTTCTTACTCTTATTCGTGCAATAGAGTTCAACTCTATCAAAGTTTCCTCTAACTCGTGCTTGCATGTATCTTTTCAGATCATTCCTCTCGAAGAGTTATTTCGAGGATGTCCTGCTACGAGGAATGTTATTCCTCAAGATCAAGAAGTTCCCAATGCACCAGAAGTGCAACCCCCTCAAGGGGATGTCACTAATGCCGAGTTCTGGAATGTTATCTAGATGTTGACTCAAGTTGTGGCAAATTAAGATGGCCAAAAAAGAGTAGGTCATCAGGATGTGGCTAATACATCAAGAATCCATGAGTTCGTGAGGATGAATCTCTCAAAAGTCACAGAGTTGAACTTTACCGAGGATCCGGAGAACTTTGTGGAAGAACATCAGAAAGTGTTTGAGGTTATGCGTATTTCCAATACAGAGCGTGTGTAGGTAGCTCCATACCAGCTCAAAGGTGTTTATAGGATATGGTCTGATCAATGGAAGAAGAGCAAGGAAGAAGGGGCACCACTTTTGAGTTAGGCGGTGTTTGAAGGTGCTTTCTTGGGGCACTTCTTTCCCCACGAGTTGAGGGAGCCAAAGGTAAGAGAATCGCTACATCTAAAACAGGAGTCCACGAGTGTGCAAGAGTATAGCCTCAAGTTTACTTAGTTATCCCGTTATGCTCCGGAGATAGTGGCTGGTATGAGAAGCAGGATGAGTTTGTTTGTGTTTAGGTTATCTTGTTTGTCTAGTAAGGAATGTAAGGTGGTTATGTTGATTGGGGAGATGGACATAGCTAGGCTTATCATCCATGTGCATCAGGTTAGGGAAGATAAGTTCTAAGACAGGGAAAATTTCCATAGTAAGAAGGATAAGACAACAGGTATGATTGCGGCCAGCAGAAGATCGAAAATGTAAATCGGTCATCTTTTTAGCAAAGGCCAACTGGACCAGGTCCATTGTTAGCTAGTGCAATTGTGTTACAACCCAGGCCATCGTGATTGGCACCCACACTAACTCTCCGGTGGGAGAACCACTACTACAACTCAAACCAAGCAACTAAACCAAAACTAAGGCATTTAAGTTCCGGAAGCAAGTTAAATATTAAGGAAATAAATAGAGTTCCCACAAACTCTAATAAAAGTCTAACAATAATAAACTAAAAATGTCGAAGTAATGCCTAGAACCTGAAAGTCAATGTACAAAAACATCTATAGTTCAACAAGTCTAAACAAGAAGGGATGCAACCCCAATCTAATGAACAAATAAACTAAATAGAACATAGTCTAAGTCCAGAAATGGTGGACATAGACGAAAGAGAACCCATGGTAGCCCGAAATAATTGGCTCACCCTTGAATTCGAACGATCACTGATCTCCTAAGCGAGGTCTGCCAATAGCCGCTTGAAGATGCCCTGTACTCAACAAAAATAAGAGCAAGTGCAGTATCAGTACACAACCACATTGTACTGGTAGGATCACGCGGCTATGCCACTAAGTGCAACACATATTAATCAATACAACAATATAATCACATGCACATATCGAACATATACAATATTATCAACATATACGAACAATAAACAACTTCACATTTTCTCAAGATACACAATTATGACAAGTCATTGGTCCTCTCACGGAACCCAAATCCAAATAGTTAGAATACCGAAATGTGGTACCTGATCCAATGATTATGCCGGAACGTAGCAACCGATCCCATAATTATGGTAGAATATGGCAACCGATCCAAGTTAGTTATGCTGGAATGTGGCAACCGATCCATTCAACACACCACAATCACAATCACAAGTATATCCTCAAGATCATACAATTAAGTCATGATTTCATGGTAACCATCATTCATCTATCTCATTTACAACAAGTGTGATCAATAATGCAACATTCATATACATACATGTATCATAATGAAGCAAGAGAAAACATACATCACAAAATCAGAGAAACACAACCATCACCTACCTCGAAACAAGCTTGAAACTCTAAGAAACTTGATCCTTCCATTTCCGGATTCGTTCCACTTGTTCTTGGTCTACAAACAGTCAATATAATACGAGAATCAATAAAAAATCACTAATTACCCAAATTACTAACAATTCTATGAACCCTAGATCAAACTCATGATCCAAATTATCCAAATTAGGGTTGTTTCCACCATAAAATATATAACAAAACCCCCCTCCCCAAATCAATATTCACCCGTTCTATTACGTTCGACGGATCAAAAAATGGTTTCGAGGAGTGAAAAGCTTACCTTTAACCTCAAGAATGGTGAAAAATGAATAGGAGTCTCCTGGGGTTTGTTATTTATCACTAAAAATCAAAAAGTGCCGAATGAGGTCGTTTAAGGGTTTATTTACGACTTTAAGTTACGTCGAACCCGCCACAGTGGCCCCCCTGCCAGAGCAACACTAATCCCGCTAAAGTGGCTTGCACACAACTAGTAAGCTATTTAAAGAATTTCAAGACCCCCATTTCACAAGACACCTCTAATCAACGACGATCAAAAAATATCCCTTACGCTAAGATTGATTTCGGGAGTTCTACTCGCCTGAATTCAATTCCGTAAAGTCGTGCGGGTTCTTTAACGAGTTATCTAACCACTCATATAACTAGAATTATAAATAAATCACCCAACTATTACCAAATTTCCGTACACCTTAAAGACTCCGATTTCATCCAAATCTGGATTAGGTTAGGAAAATCCAAATACTACGAAAAAGTTTTTCGATCTCAAATTTTCCCCGTTGGCATTTCTATAATGACGGGAACAAGTCATTACAATAGATGCCAATTTACCCATCACTTGTCTGTGAATTACAAAACTTAGGAAAATAGGCTAAGGAAGGAATGAAGTAGTACCTGAATCGACGAACAATTAGGGATACTTGTCTCGCATGTCTCTCTCGGTTTCCCAAGTAGCTTCCTCAACTGAACGATGCTTCCATTGATCTTTCACGGACTTAATCCCCTTGGTCCTCAACTTACACACATCACGATAAAGAATTGCAATTGGTTCCTCCTCATATTGGAGGCCTTTGTTTAACACAATTGAGTCCTACTATAAGATATAATCCCCGTAACCATGATACCTCTTCAACATGGACACATGAAATATTGAATGAACACCCAATAGATTAGGAGGTAAAGCCAATCTATATGCTATCGGTCCTACACATTCAAGAACCTTAAAGGAACCAATGTATCGCGGACTTAGTTTGCCCTTCTTGCCAAATCTCATCACTCCTTTCATGGGTGATACCTTAAGAAGAGCATTTTCACCGGTTTGAAATGCCATGTCTCTTACCTTATGATTCGCATATTTCTTCTGTCTACTCTGGGCTGCTAAGTTTAGCTTGAATACTTCTCACCTTCTCTTGAGCATCCTTTACTAAATCAACCCCCAATGGCTTTACATCTCCAGCCTCAAACCATCATATGGGTGATCTACATCCTCTCCCATATAATGCCTCAAATGGTTCCATACCAATACTGGAGTGATAACTATTTTTATAAGAGAACTCACACAAAGGTATGAATTTATCCCAATTCCCTCCAAAATCAATCACACATGCCCTCAACATGTCTTCTAACACTTGGATAGTCGTCTTTGACTGTCCGTCTGTCTGTAGATGGAAGGATGTACTAAAAGTGAGTTGTGTGCCCAATTCATCATGTAATTTCCTCCAAAACTTGGATGTGAATTGGATACCACGGTCTGAGATGATAAAGAGGGGCACCCCATGCAACCTCACTATCTCTTTCACATAAACTTAAGCCAATTGTTCCGCATTATAATATGTTCTTACCGGAATAAAATGGGCTGACTTGGTCAATCTATCAACCACTACCCAAATAGAATCAAACTTTCCCAAAGTTTTGGGAAGACCAACCACAAAATTGATGGCTATTCTTTCCCACTTCCATTCTAGAATTGGCATTCTTTGAAGCAAACCTGCGGCTTTTGATGTTCATACTTCACTTGTTGACAATTTGGACACTTCTCCACAAACTTCGCTATATCCTTCTTCATGCCCGGCCACCAATAAATTCGCTTTAAATCTCGATACATCTTGGTCACACCCTGATAAATAGAATATCGCGAACCATGAGACTCTGCCAACAATTTCTCAGTCAAGTCATCTATTCTAGGAACACATACTCACCCTTTAATATTAATTGAGTACACCATCTGCATCAAGACTGGTCTCTTGTGCCTTACCATTCGCAGTCGTCTTCCTAAGCTCCTCCAAAATCTCATCCTTAAATTGTTTGGCCTTGATCTCCTCAATGAATGTGGCCCTTATTTCAATACTTGCTAACACCCCACCTCTTTTTGAGATGCCCAACTAGATGAACTTGGACTCTAAGGTTTGAATTTCCTTAGCCAAAGGTCGCTTGGTTACACTTAGGTAAGCTAAACTACCCATACTCACTGCCTTTCGACGCAAAGCGTCAGCCACTACATTTGCCTTACCTGGATGGTATTGAATGGTGACATCATAATCTTTAAGTAACTCCATCCACCTTCGCTATCTCAAATTCAGATCCTTTTGAATAAACACATGCTGCAAACTACGATGATCAGTAAATACCTCACATTTAACACCATAGAGGTAATGTCGCCAAGAGAAAATACTATCGCTGCCTACTCCAAATCATGTGTTAGATAATTTCTCTCACGCACCTTCAACTAGCGCAACACATAGGCTATAACATTCTTATCCTGCATTAACACCGTGCCCAACCCAGAATGAAAAGCATCACAATAAACTATAAAATCCTTACCTTCCATTAGTAATGCTAGAATAGGTGCAGTGGTCAAGATAGTCTTGAGCTTTTGGAAGCTCTCCTCACATTTTTCAGTCCATTCAAATGGTATCTCTTTTTTGGTCAAATTAGTCAAGTGAGTGGCAATAGAAGCAAAGTTCTTCACAAATCGACGATAATAGCTAGCGAGCCCCACAAAACTCCTAACTTCCATCACAGAGCTAGGCCGAACCCAATTCTTAACCACCTCAATCTTTTGAGGATCCATCATTACCCCTTCTTTCGAAACTACATGCCCCAAAAATACAACAGAAGTCAACCAAAATTCACACATAGAAAATTTAGCATACAACCTTTGTTTCCCAAGAACGCCCAAAACAATACAAAGATTGTTGGCATGCTCTTCCTCACTTTTCGAGTAGACCAAAATATCATCAATAAAGACTATAACAAATGAATCAAGAAATGGCTTAAATACCCCATTCATCAAACTCATGAACACTGCAGCTGCATTAGTTAAACCAAAGGACATAACTAGGAATTCATAGTGCCTATAATGAGTCCTAAACGTCGTTTTGGGCATATCTTCAGGCCTAATTTTTAATTAATGGTAACCAGACCTTAGATTAATCTTAGAGAAAACTGATGCACCTTGCAATTGGTCAAAAAGATCATCTATTTGAGGTAAAGGATACTTGTTTCGAATAGTGACCCTATTCAATTGCCGGCAATCTATACATTCTCATATTACCATTCTTTTTTCTTAACAAACAAAACTGGGGCACCCCATGGGGAAGCACTAGGTTGAATAAATCCCTTGTCAAGAAGCTCTTGGATTTGAGCCTTAAGCTCTCTTAATTCCGCCGGAGCCATACGATATGGAGGAATAGAAATAGGGCACGTACCAGGCTCTAAATCAAGGCAGGAATCTATATCTCTATCCGGAGGCATACCAGGCAAGTCACTAGGAAACACTTCTCTAAATTCTGACACCACAGGAATAAACCCAATGGAT
Source organism: Solanum pinnatisectum (assembly GCA_035578085.1). Classification (NCBI taxonomy): domain Eukaryota; kingdom Viridiplantae; phylum Streptophyta; class Magnoliopsida; order Solanales; family Solanaceae; genus Solanum; species Solanum pinnatisectum. The sequence continues at coordinate 37,867,895 of CM069083.1, forward strand.
GGAGCTCAATCTCAATATCCCTAATATGAGCTAAATAAGCCAAACAGCCCTGCCCTATCAATTTCTTAGCCCGAATAGAGGATATGATCTTAGTTCTCTTAGGCTTGTACACCCCTTCCCACTCTAATTTTTCCCTTCCTGGAATTCCAAGAATTACTGACTTAGTATTATAATTAAGTACGACATAATAAGGGGACAACCAAGTCATGCCTAAGATTATGTCAAAGTCGGTCATATCCAAAATCACCAAATCAGCCCAAGTCTGAAAACCCATAAACAAAATAGGACAAACACGATATACATGGGTAACTAGGACTGACTCTCCAACTGGAGTAGAAACATGGATAGGGGCATCAAGTATATGACAAATCATATCAAACACTAAGCCAAATCGCACAGATACATAAGAATAAGTATAACCTGGATCAAATAACACGTTAGCCATTCGGTCACAAATAAGAATAGTACATGTGATCACTGCGTCAGATGCCTCTGCCTCATTCTTTCCCAGAAAGGCATAACACTGAGCCCTATCATCTTGATGAACCACTTCCCTGCCAGATTGCAAATTAACTCTGCCTGCATTACCATTTTCTCTACCTCCACGTCCTAGTTGATTACCTTTTCACCCACTTTGTAGACGCCCTCGACCATTATTATCATTTCCCGCGGGTACCACTACTCTAGTCTGCTACTGCGTGGACTCAAACACATGTGGGTGGGGGCAATCTCTCCTCATATGCCCAGGTTCTCCACAGTTGTAACATGGACGATCAAAAGATGGTCTGCCTCCCATCGAAGGCGCAACTCCCTGGCTATCCTGAAAATTATGATATGGAATTTTCGAGTAACTACCTGCAGAGGCGGGCATAGCGGACTGAATTGGCTTGGCTGCAAGCGTTGGCCTTCCAAAACCCCTAGAATAGAAACCTTGAAAGTTACCAGAGTTCTTGCCCCTTTATGCCAACGCCTTAGCTTGACCGTTATGCCTTACCCCTTCCACTTTCTTAACATAGTCTGTTACCTCATTAAAGCTCCTCCTTGCAGAAGTCATACGAATAACTAATACTTGCAACTCAGAATTTATCCCCCTAATAAATAATCAGATTCTCTCTTCCTCAGCCGTTACCAATTGAGAAGCATATCTAGACAAAACATGGAACGTGGCCTCATAAGCAGCCACAGTCATACCACCTTGCTCCAAAGCCATGAACTCATCCTTCTTGTGATCCCTCAAAGTCCTAGGCACATACTTCTATAGAAACAGAGCATGAAATTGGGTCCAAGTAAGTGGAGGTAAAGTAGAAGCTTTGCATTCCATATAAGCTCTCCACCACTGCTTAGCCTCACCTTGAAGTTGAAAGGACACAAACTCAACCCCATGCTGATGGACAATTCCCAACTTTTGAAGCCTCTCATAGCAATCTAAGATAAACTCATAAGCATCCTCATTCTCAGAACCAAGAAACACAGGAGGCTTTAGCTTCAAAAACTTAATCAATATTTCATGCTCATTACCAGTCATAACAGAACCCAACAAAGGACGAAAGAAAGCATCATTACCTCCAGTCCCACCCACCTTGGGTGCAGTGTTAGGGACATGAGGATTAGTAGGAGCTTGAGTTGCTTGAGCAGAAGAAAGCAATACTCTAGGACGAACCAACCCCTTCAAGAATGACATTATCTATCGAACTTACATTGGGTCTATGGGGGGAACATCGGTAGTCTTAGACTATACCTCTTCCTCTTGTCCCACATCCTCAACATTCTCCTCTTCAATCTCTTCATGATGCGCAGGAGGGTTCTCATTCACAAGAGCATTCTCAACAGGATCTCTATTCCCAGCAAGCGCTACTCTTTCACGGCCTCTACCCCTAGCTCATCCTCTACCCCTGCCTCGATCGTGACCTTCCGTTGCAGGTTCCTCAGTTGGAGCATTGACGGGAGTTATGGGCTTGACGTTGTTGTATCTAGTGTTAACCATCTGCAGACAGAAAAGTGAAGGAGGTTAGATACCAATTTGAATCGCCAGATACCAATTGGAATCAAGTCATAGTACGAAAGGAGACAAGAGAAAACAGAGAGATTTCCTAAAGTCCTATAGCCTCTCTAAGAAAAGTAAAGGCGTCCCCGTACCGTTCTACGAGACTCTACTAGACTCATTTTTGTACACCAAGATTAAAGAACCTAGGCTTTGGTACAAACTTTTTCACGACCCAACCCGTTATAATTGACACCCATACTAACTCTCCGGTGGGAGAACCACTACTACAACTCAAACCAAGCAACTAAACCAAAACTAAGGGATTTAAGTTACAGAAGTAAGTTAAATACTAATGAAATAAATAGAGTTACCATAAAATCTAACAAAAGTCTAATAATAATAAACTAACAATGCGGAAGTAATGCCTAGAACCTGAAAGTCAATGTACAAAAACATCTAAAGTTCAACAAGTCTAAACAAGAAGGGATGCAACCCTAATCTAATGAAATAATCAACTAACTAGAACATTGTCTAAGTCCGAAAATGGTGGACATAGACGAAAGAGAACCCATGGCAGTCCGGAAGAATTGGCTCACCCTTGAATTCGAACGATCACTGATCTCCTAAGCGAGGTCTGTCAGTAGCCGCATGAAGATGCCCTGTACTCAACAAAAATAAGAGCAAGTGTAGTATCAGTACACAACCACAGTGTACTGGTAGGATCATGCAGCTATCCCACTAAGTGCAACATACATTATTCAATACAACAATATAATCACATGCACATATCGAACATATACAATATCATCAATATATAAAAACAATGAACAACTTCACATTTTCTCAAGATACACAATTATGACAAGTCATTGGTCCTCTCATGGAACCAAAACCCAAATAGTTAGCATACCAAAACGTGGTACCCGATCCAATGATTATGTCGGAACGTGGCAACCGATCCCATAATTATGCCAAAATGTGGCAACCGATCCAAGTTAGTTATGCCAGAACGTGGCAACCGATCCATTCAACACACCACAATTGCAATCACAAGTATATCCTCAAGATCATACAATTAAGTCATGATTTCATGGTAACCATCATTCATCTATCTCATTTACAACAATTGTGATCAATAATGAAACATTCATATATATACATGTATCATAATGGAGCAAGAACAAACATACATCACACAATCATAGAATCACAACCATCACCTACCTCGAAACAAGCTTGAAACCCTAAGATACTTGATCCTTCCCTTTCCAGATTCGTTCTACTTGTTCTTGGTCTACATACAATCAATATAATATAGGAATCAATAAACAATCACTAATTACTCGTATTACTAACAATTCTATGAACCCTAGGTCAAATCGATAATCTCAATTATCCAAATTAGGGTTGTTTCCACCATAGAATCTATAACAAAACCCTCCCCCATCAATATTCACCCATTCTATTACGTTCTACGAATCGAAAAATGAATTTTGGGGATTGCAAAGCTTACCTTTAGCCTAAAAAATGGTGAAAAATGAGTAAGATTCGCCTGTGGTTCGTTATAAGGTCGTTTAGGGGTTTATTTACAACCTTAAGTCATGTCGAACCCTCCACAATGGACCTCACCCAGCCGCAGTGGCCCCGCCAGAGCGACACCAATCCCGCTAAAGCAGCTTGCACGGAATCAATGAGCTATTTAAAGAATTCCAAGACCCCCATTTCACAACACATCTCTAACCAACGATAATTAGAAAATACCCTTTACGCTAAGATCGATTCCGGGAGTTCTACTCGCCCGAATTCAATTCGGTAAAGTTGTACGGGTTCTTTAGCGAGTTATCGAACCACTCATATAACCAGAATTATAAATAAATCACCCGATTCTTACCAAATTTCTCTACACCTTAAAGACTCTGATTTCTTCCAAATCTGGATTAGGTTGGGAAAATCCAAATACTACGAAAAAGTTTTCCAGTCCCAAATTTCCCCCCATTGGCATTTCTATAACGACGGAAATAGGTCGTTACAAATTGCACCAAAGAACAAAGGTGATTTCAGGAACCATAACTCCTAAAATTTCAAAGCTCAACCTACTTAGTCTCAGGGTAACGTGGCACAAGGGTCTACTTGGACCCCTACATATGCTAAGTATGGTAAAAACCACCCAGGACCGTGTTGTGATGGCTCCAATGATTGTTTCAAGTGTGGTAAGATGGGTAACTTTATGATAAAGTCACCTAAGAAATGACAGGTTAATGGGGAACCAGAGCCCAATCTTCTTCAGCGATTTCGATAGACAAAGCTACTCTGAGATGAGCTACTTCAAGAACAGGCGCATGAGAAAATTGTTTGTATGCCATAACTAGTCGCCTAGAGCAAAACAACTCACAAGATGTTGTTACTTGTATGATTAAAGTCTTTACTTTTGATGTTTATGCATTACTTGATCAAGGTGTGAGTCTATCTTTTGTGACTCCTTATGTAGCCATGAGGTTTGACATTTTCCCCAAACAACTTCTTGAGCCCTTCAGTGTTTCCACACCAGTATGTGAGTCTATTCTAGCAGAAATAGTTTATTGTGATTGTACCATCTTGGTCAATCACAAGGACACCATGAATGTCTTAGTCGAGCTAGACATGGTGGACTTTGATGTTATTTAGGTATGGACTGGCTTTATGATTGTTATGCCTCAGTTAATTGTAGAACTTAAGTAGTCAAGTTTCAATTCCAAATGAGCATATTTTAGAGTGGAGGAATAGTTTAGCAGTGCCTAAGGGTCATTTCATTTCATACCTTAAGGCCAGAAAGTCAGTCTCTAAAGGGTGCATCTATCACTTAGTTCAATTTAATGAATTTGGTGTTGAGACAACACATATTTAGTCAGTTCCAGTTGTGAGTGACTTTCCATAGGTCTTTCTAGATGATCTTCCCAAAGTCCCTCCTGAGATAGAAATAGACTTCGGAATAGACCTTCTTCCTGATACTCAACCTATCTCTATTCGGCCTTATAGAATGGATCCAACTTAGTTAAAAGTGCAGTTTAGAGATCTTCTTGATAAGGGTTTCATCCGATCGAGTCTCTTTCATTGGGGTGCACCGATCTTATTTGTGAGAAAGAAAGATGGTTCTAAATGTGTATCAGTTATCGCTAATTGAACAAGGTCACCATAAAGACTAAGTATCCCCTTTCGAGAATTGATGATCTTTTCGACCAACTTAAGGGTTCCAATTGCTTCTCTAAGATAGACCTCAGATCTGGCTATCATCAGTAGAAATTAAGAAAAAGTGGCATCTCGAAGACAATATTCAGGACCTGTTATAGTCATTATGAGTTCCTTGTGATATCTTTTGGCTTGACCAATGCTCCTGCAGCGTTCATGGATCTTATGAACAGAGTGCTTAAGCCATATCTTGACATGTTTGTTATTGTATTCATTGATGACATATTGATCTATTTGGGGAATGATGATGATCATGCTAGTCATCTCAAAATAGTCCTCTAAACTCTCAATGATTGAGAATTGTATGCCAAATTTTCTAAGTGTGAGTTTATTCTTGAATTTGTGGCATTCATAGGCCACATTATATCCATATAAGGGATTCAAGTGCACACTCAAAAGAATGAAACAGTGCAGAAGTGGCCTAGAACTACATCGAGTTTCTAGTGATTAGTTGGTTACTACAGAAGGTTCGTCGAGGGGTTTTCATCCATTTCATCCCCGCTGACTAAGTTGACTTAGAAAATAGTTACATTTCAATGGTCTGAAGCTTGTGAGAAAAGCTTTTAAGAATTGAAAACTCGATTGATTACTGCTCCAGTGTTGACCCTACTAGAGGGTATAAAAGGCTTTGTTGTCTATTGTGATGCGTCCATAGTTGGAATTCGTTGAATGGAAAATGGTATGTTTTATCAAATGCCTCAAGACAGCTTAAGATTTATGAGAAAAATTACCTGACTCTTGATCTCGAGGTTCCAGTAGTAGTGTTTGCCCTCAAAATGTGGCCTCACTCTCTCTATGGTGTTCATGTGGATATGCTCACCGACCACAAGAGTGTCATATATATTTTCACTCAGAAGGAGCTTAACTTAAGGCAGAGAAGGTGCTTGGATTTTCTCAAGGATTATGACATCAGTATCCTCTATCACCCAGGTAAGGCTAATATTGTTGTTGATGATTTGAGCAGGTTGTCAATGGGAAGTAATACTCATGTTGAGGAAGGCAAGAAAGAGTTGGCTAAGGAAGTTCATAGACTTTCCCCTTTAGGAGTTCGTTTGTTAGATTCCAGTGAATGTGGAGTTGTGGTGGTGAATGAGGTTGAATCATCACTAGTATCTGAAGTGAAGGAGAAACAAGACAAAGAAATCTTTTATTTGAATTGAAGGCAAATGATCATAAAAAAAAAGTAATGGCTTTCAAACAAGGGGAAGATGGTGCATTGAGATATCAAGGTAGTTATGTGTACCAAAGGTGGATGAGCTCTAAGAGAGGATCATGATAGAAGCTCATAGTTATAGATATTCAATCCATCTTGGTTCCACAAAGATGTACCATGACTTGAGAGAAATCTATTAGTGGAGTACTATGAAGATGTGGTATTGCAAATTTCATTGCCAAGTGCCCAAACTGCCAACAAGTAAAAGTAGAGCACCAAAGGCCAAATGGTATGGCTCAGAACATAGCTCTTCCGAAATGGAAGTAGGAGATGATTAATATGGATTTCATTACTAGCTTTTCGTGATCTCGCATGCAGTATGATTCGATTTGGATGATTGTAGAACGGATGACTATATCAGCCCATTTCTTACTGGTAAAGACTACAAATTCAGTAGAAGATTATGCTAGATTATACATTCAAGAGATAGTCCAACTTCATGGAGTTCCCGTGTCTATCATTTCAGAAAGGGGTGCTCAATTCACAACTTATTTTCGAAAGTCTTTCCAGAAAGGTTTTGGTTTGTAGGTAAATCTGAGTACTACTTTTCATCCTTAAACAAATGGCCAAGCAGAGCGCACAATTCAGACTCTAGAGGATATGTTGAGTGTATGTGTCACATATTTCAAAGGTAATTGAGATGACAACTTGCCTCTCATACAGTTTGCTTACAATAATAGTTATCACTCCAGCATTCAAATGGCTCCTTATGAAGCTCGTTATGGGAGATCCTTCACTTATTGTACCTACCAAGAATATTGGTATCAAGGATAGCCTATCTTATGAGGAGATGCCCATTCAGATTCTTCATCGTCAGGTTCGCAAGTTCAGAAACAAAGAAGTTGCATCAGTCAAGGTCTTATGGAGGAATCAATTTGTTAAGGAAGCTACTTGGGAGGCTCAAGAGGATATGAAGAAGAGATACCCTCATCTCTTTCCTTCTGAACAAGTTCTATACTATGGTACTAACCCTTTGTAAAGTACTCTTTAAGTTGATATGTTGAGTTATGTTAATTGCATGTTGTGTTCTTGAGTTGGGTTGTTAGATATTTCCCACCTCTATTCTGCTTTGTGTGATCTCATTCGTGGACGAATGTTTCCAAGGTGGAGATATTGTAACACTTCGGACTTCGAAAGAGCTAAATAGATGTTTGTACAAGTCACCCATTTGTTTTTAGCTTTGGGTCAACTTCAAACCACCATATCTTTTAGCCCATAAAGAATCAGGTGACCCATGAGCTATCAAATTGAAGGTCTTTGAGCCCTCTTTCCACACCACCATATTTTCTTAATTTCGAGATATGCCCGTTTCAGTGAAGCCTCTATATTTAAGGAATTTCATTCATTTTAGAAATGGGTATTTTGGTATTTTACTTTTCCCACTAGTCTTAGCACGTTTTGTTCAGCCCAAATAAGTGTCTAATCAGATTTAGACCACTTTTTAACGTTCCTAAACACTTAGGGATTTAGAGTGAGGTTTCAAGAGGAGAAAAAGGGCTAAGTTCAAGCGTTCTTCAAGACTTGTGGATTTCTCCAAGAACATCATTCTTTCCATGTATGTAAGGCTTCTCACAGTGTTGGACTTGTTCATCCTCATGCCATTCATTTGAAATTATTCATGGAATCATTGTAATCAAAGAGTTCTTCAATAGTACTTGGCTTTTGTTCAATTCTTGAACAATGGAGGTTGCCAATTCTTTTGTGTTGTTGATCTTTGGTAAAATTTGTGTTGTCGAAAGGGATTTTACTGAATTCCTCATGTGTTCATGTTAGGTTTGAGAATCGAGAAGAGTTTTGGAGAATTTCCTCCATTTTAAAAGAGTTAGTACCCTAAATTGAGCATAAAGATTTGTTAGATTTTATGGGTATGGCCGCCCCACACATACTGCCAAGGCTAAACTTTAGTAGTTCAGGCCCTGGTGCGATGCGCTAGTAATCCGCCAAAGCCTAAATTCTAGGGTGACGCGCCACTCAGTACACCAGGGTCGCCTGTTCTTTTCTTTCCGTGCTTCATTTTCGGACGTGTTCCTTTGAATTGTGACTACATTCTCTTCTTTGTATTATCTTATAAATTCTCCATTAATCCTTGACAGATCCGACATATCCTAATCATTTTTCTTAATTTACATTCCAAACTAAAGTAAGTTTAAGAGGGAAGTTCAAGATGTCTTTTTAAGTCATTTTGAGAATTGTTTTGTAATAACAATGGTTTTGAGCTAAGTCTTGAGAAATTAAATATTAGAATAAGAAGAGATATCATTATGATTGAAAAAGTGTATAAGGGAACATAACATTCCCAAATGTAACACTTTTACATTTGAAAGAGAAAAATATTGATTTCTAAATGGGTTTATGAGTTCAAACATGATTCAGAGTATTACCTCTTTTAAGAAGATCTTTTGAGTAATTACCTCAAATTGCGAAGAGTTATGTTTTATGAATTCGAGCATGAGTTTTTACATTATTGGGAGTAGTATTGAGCACCGATATAGGGATGAGTTCAGACAACTCACATTTCTCATAAACCATGTAGCCAACATGGGTAAAGGGTCATACTTTTTAGAAGACTCCTTATTGCTTTTAAGCATAGCTTAGTGGATTCACTTAGTTGAGGTGTTCTATACCTTAGCAAGGCATAGGACAGTTGTGGAAGCATGGGTGAGACGATGTATCCTCACATAGCTCATAGTGATGGTTGTCGATTAGAGAATCTCCCAAATAAGAGTAAAGAATAACTTATTGTATGTTTATATATATTGAGCTGATATCTTCTGTTTGATAAAGCTTTAAATATGGCATTTCTTATTATTACTTTTATATTGGAGTTGAGTTGAGGTGAGTATGTCTTCCAGTCTTATCAGTTCAATTGTCTAAGCTTCCAATTTCCCCTTGCATGCTCGTACATTCAATGTACTGATGTCATTCGACATACACCTTATTTATGATGTAGATACAGGTGTTCAAGGTTATCAGCAGGAACTTCGTTGATACCATTTGCACTCCAGTAGCTTTGGTTAGGTTCCTTGCTTTCCGTAAGGCTTCACACTTATTTCCAGCTTTTGTTAAGTTATCGAAGGTCCTATTCCGACATCTATCTTAGTGTTTAGAGGCTTCATAGATAGTTTGAGTTGAGGAGTTTCTCATTATTTTCCTTGTTGATGTTTTGATACCTTGAGATAGTTACTGATGTTTTATTAATTATTTTTAGATATTTATTAAGTTATAATTGACACATTTTGAGTTTATTTATGCACTTGGAGTCCCATTTTGATTGAGTGAATCCTCCGGTAAGTAATCGGCCAGGCTAAGGGTTCGCTTGAGGACCAAGTTAGTTCTCAAGTGCCGGCAACATCCACGGTGTAGGTTTGGTGCGTGAAATAAGGCCTTGATTGGAGCCATTTCAATACTAGAGTGGAGTTGTTTATGCAAACTCTACTAAAGACAAAAATTGGTCCTACTAACCTCCAAACTCCAAGACAAAGGCATGTAACCTATTTTTTAGAACATAAATAGTACACTTATTCGTCCTTTCACCATTGGGTGGAAATTTATGCGTAACGGGTACAGAAATCCTCCAAAAATTTCTTCCAAAATATGGAACTGAACTGAGAACCCCAGTTTCATATGATAGATACAGGCATACCGTGAAGACAAACTACCTCTCAAAAGTAAAACGAGCCTACTTCTCACCTTTAAAACAAGATTGAATAGGAAGGACGTGTACTGACTTGCTCAATTGATCAACGATGGCCTTGATATTGTCAACACTCTATATGTTTGAGGCGAACCTACAACAAATTCCATGGTGATACACTCCCACTTCTACTATGGAATGGGCAATATCTTGAGCTCACCAATAGGGCTCAAATGCCGATCTTCTCCTACTAGCAACGCAAGCAATGGGACACATACTCTACAATATCTTTCTTCACACTGCTCCACTAGTAGTGCTACCTCAAATAACATTATATCTTCACGGTGCCTAGATAAATGGAATATCTGGAATTGTGGTCCTCACAAAGGATCAACTGAATGAAATCCCCAACTCTCAAAAAATAGATAGAGCCATCAAATGTAAAAACCCCATCTAAATTAAAGGTAGCCTACCAGGTATCATCTTCTAACACCTCATCTTGAAGGACAACCATGGTCTCATCCTCAAACTATTGAACATGAATCTACTCTAACAAAGAAGACTAAACTCCTGCATAGGCCAACACCAATGTAGAATCTCAAATGTACTGCCGAATAATCCTATTTGCTAGAGAGTGAATGTCAAATAAACCCAAGGGCCGCTCCACAACAAAGAGAAAGGATAGACTATCCATATAAATTGCCTTCCAACTTAAGGTGTTTGCTATTACATTCTCCTTGCCTTGATGGTATAGATAAAAGTGATTGTAGTCCTTCAAGAGCTCAACCCATCGGCTCTGCATCGAATTAATGTCCCTGTGGCTCATGATATATATAAGACTCTTGTAGTCAGTGTAGATTTCCCATCAAACTCCATATAAAATGTGCCTCAAATCATAAGCGCAAAAAATATTGTTGCCAACTCAAAATCATGAGTCGGCTAGTTGCGCTTGTGCACTCTAAGCTGCCTCGGGGCATAAACTATAACTTTTCCCCTCTACATCAACACAAACCAAAAAGAAATGTCGAATGCATCACAATACAGTGTAAAGCCTTAGCCCTCAACTTGAAGAGTCAATACATGAGCGCAGGTAAGAAACACCTTGACCTTTTGAAAGCTCAACTAACACTCCTCATAAACCTTAAATGGAACATCAAGATGAGTCAATCGGGTCAAAGATGTTGCAATCATGGAGAATTCTAATAAAGCTCTAAATCTCAGCAACAAATGTGGGCCTAGAATAATCACGTCAATCTTTCTCGAATCAACCACTAACAAGACAAATTTTAGGACTCCACACACATACTTTCAAGTAATACCTCACCACACATGGCACTTCGAAGTAGACTCATTTAGCACATCTTGAAAAGATCAAAAGCGTATGTGCAATTTTCATTGCAAGGTTCACATCAAAATGCAGCTAGTCAACAGTAGACTCAAAAAGATTCAAACTTTTACCAAGTGATTAATTCATGAATTAAGGTGGTCAACTTGGTTTTAGCTGTGAATCATGTATGGGTATTCAAAAGATACTATTATGAATGGCTAATATGTTCGTTGTTTGCAATTTACTTCTACTAAATAGTAAGCTCAAGGTTGTGAGTTGTTAGAATTGCATGTAGTTGAGACCGAGAGGAGATTCAATGAAAAGATGCTATGAGATCAAAAGAAGATTAGTGTCATTTAAGATGAATTAGCCTATTTCTGATTATATAGATGAATTGAGCAATTCTAAAATACCCCTAATGAGATCAATATTCAATCCCCATATCCCTAGAGTCATTCAACTTTGTGAATCTTTGTTTGTGGAAATAGTGATACTCGTGTGATTGATAATGCGTTATTGAATTTGGTGGAATCATCCACCTATTTGATATTTGACTACATTGAGCTTTGTTGTACTTTAATTCACCAATTGAATTTTTAACCTCATGACATTCCTTGTGGCAGTAGACCCTGACTCTTAGTTGGGTATTTTTATTAACGACGACCGTTGTCCCTGTTAATAGGTTTTAAGGAGGACATTTGAGGGCTATCACTCATCATTTCCTCAAAGCATAATCACAATAGTATTATAACATTTGTGCAAATAGATATGTGCACATGCCTTTCAAGAGGATAATAGCTTCCACAAAAACAACCCAATAAAAATAATCTTGGCACAACATTGACAGTGAGTCAGTACAACTATTCAAACCATTCATGGAACATCATAGATAACAATACCAATAAGTTTCCTTCTTTCACCCCACATTATCATCAGTAGAACTTATTCATCACTTAAAAATAAACATAATATATGAAACCCTTCTCTAATTGCCATTACTCCTAATCACACAATGACATACAAGGTTCAATATGCTTAACAAAGGATCAGACGATCCACTTGCCTGAAAAACAACAAACAATCAACTCGGCACTTGAGCCTTCCCTCTACGATGTGTGTCCGGATAACCACAATCTAGAAAAATATAGAATCACATTAAAAATTCATGTACAACAACACCCAAATGGTTAATTTTTAAAACTGGTCTAAATTGACCCAAAAAGTCATGTCCAAGAGCTAGGGTTAGATCTTAAAATTTTATAAAATAATGTTAACCAAGGGTTTTGGTAGTTTTTTTCATTTAGGAAGTGGTTAAATTTCATGGATTTCCAAAGTCTATTATGTCTGATCGTGACCATGTGTTCATAAGCCAATTTTGAAGGAATTATTCAAAATAGCAGGTACTACCTTACGGTATAGCTCTTTCTATTATCCAAAAATTGATGGGCAAACAGAAGTGGTGAATAGGAGTTTCAAGACATATCTCTATTGTATGGCAGGAGAAAATCATAAGGAATGGTCCCACTGGTTATCTTGGGCTGAGTATTGGTTTAATACATCTTTTAACATATCTGCAGGTATGACACCCATTAAAGCATTATACGAAAGGGATCAATCATCAATTTTTCACATGGATGAGACAACTTCAACAGTGGAAGAAGTAAATGAGAAGGTGCACACTAGAAATTTGATCATAATCGAACTCAAAAAACATTTGTTAGAAGCACAATAAAGAATGAAGAATCAAGCTGATCGACATCGTAGAGGACTGACTTTTGAGATTAGTGAATGGTATATCTCAAACTTCGGTTCTACAAACTACGTTCTTTGGCTAAGAAGATCAATGAAAACCTCAGTACCCCCCCCCCCCCCTTTTATGGTCCTTTCAAGATTTTTGAAAAGATTAGTCCCGTAGATTAGTCCCGTAGATTATCGGTTGGAGTTACCAATTGGAGCAGACATTCATTCAGTGTTTCATGTTTCACAAGTTAGAAAATTCCTACCTTCAAATACACTTGCTCAAAACCTACCTCCATGTTTTACCCAAGAATTGGAGCTTCAACTTGAGCCTAAAGCAGTGAAGCAGATCAGGAAGCTAATCAATGATAAATTGAAAGTGTTAATCAAATGGAAGATCATGTCTGAATTTGAGAATATTTGGGAGGAATATGCAATCATCAATCAACAATTTCTAGACTTTCACCTTGAGGACAAGGTGACTCTTATAGGGAAATTGATGAGCCTCAAGTTATAGAAACTTATTCCAAGAGGCCAAAATAATCAATTAAGAAACTTAGTAACTGTCATGAGACAGTTACACATGTATTGGGTGGTTTTTCTGTAGAAAAAGGGGCATGTCAGAAAATAAAGAAAAGGGAATTCTGGGAGAGTTTCTAACCTCTCGAATGTCTAGAAAGGTTGAGATCTTCATGATTATATAACTAAGTTGATTAATCTCTTAGGATGTAATTTATGATGTTAGTAGTGTACTAGTGATTGTTTTGTTTTCAGCCTTCTTGTTGTATATTAGTGTATCTAGTATGAAACAACAATATTTGTTCCTTCATTTACTATTTAAGCAGTAAAGTCAATCAATTTATAGTGTGAACCATATTCAAAAATGAGTGGAAACCAAGCTCAAACCTCCATTCTATTAAAAACCCAAGTTCTTGAGAAAACCCACTAAGTTTGAGTTTGAAATTAGTGATTAGCTAGTAAAATCATTAAGTTATTCGTGGGGAATGAAGGTGCGGAGTTAAAAATCATTAGCCAATCGGCGGATCTCAAAATAACTAATAAGAATCATCTCTACCAAGCTTACAATGTTCAAATATGGTGAAATGGGTATGAAACCACAACTTTGGAAAATATTCTGCCAAGGTCAAAATTGTTCTTTGCGATCGCATCTTCAAAGCCTGGCAAACGTGATGTAGAATTGGAGGTCAACTTATTTATTGACCTTCGCAATCATGACAGAAAGCCATATGATCACAATGCCTGACTACATATCCCTACACGATTACGATAGACCCCACAAAATCATGATATGCAACAAAAGACCCTTATGTGAATATTACAGAAAGCCTCGCGATCGCGATGAACAACACAATAGAAACCAAAAACCAACATCAGCAAACACCAAGACTCAACAAAATCACTAAATTGGCCCTTAGGAATCGTTTGGAATACCGTACACACAAATTTGATATGCTACCTAAGTAAACTCGACATTCCAGACTCAATAGAACTTGTGAAACATAGATTCAAGGTTTCCCTGTCATGAAAATTGTTAAAGTCACAATAAACTAATCTTCACTCAAAAATACCAATCTGCCCTCTAAACCTTTGAAAATTCAACCAAGACATCACCAAGGCCTGAAAATCATCCTCTGAATCTAAAGGAATTGCCCAAAATAAAATCAGAGCATAAAAAATCAGGATGTTAACCAAAGACAATTCATGGCCTAATTATACATAAACTTCTAACTAAAGAGCTCAAATCCAGAAAGGACTACGAAATTGAAAAACAACAATACTCATAGACCAAATTCCAGTTTATGGAGCTAATGGAACTAATGAAATTATATTCCAAGACTCCTAGCTCTTGTTGTTTCCAAAAAGTCTCAAAAACACTAAAACGTCCAAAAATCCAAACTTTTCTATCAAATTTAAATACCATCTTTGCAAAGTGAGAAAACATGACTCGTGCAAAATATGGAGAGGGGTAAAATTATAATTTCTTGAAAATTTCAAAAAAATGACCTTAATGGTCATTACATTATCCACCACTAAAAACATATTCATCCTAACATAAAGTAAAATAAAGTAGCTGGAGCTTTGAAAAACTGAGGATATCTGGCACGCATATTAGACTCGATCTCCTAAGTAGCCTCTCTGATCATACAGTACTTCTATTGCCCGTTCATTGAAGGAATATCCTTGTTCCTTAGATTTCAAACCTACCTTCCCAAGAGAGCTATAGGATCCTCCTCAAATAAAACATAGATACCCACCAAATCAAGTGAAATAACATGGGACTCGTCGAGTACATACTTACAAAGCATGAAAATGTGGATAACCAGATGCAAAACTATCAAGATAGGTGACAAGACCAACATATAGACCACCTCTCCAATCCATCCCAAAATCTCAAAAGGGCCAATGAACCTAGGGCTAAGCTTTCCCTTCTTCCTGAACCTCATCAAACCCTTCATAGGTTATACCTGAAGAAGAACATGAAAACCCTCTGTAAACTCTAAGGATCGAACTCTCCTATTGACATAACTCTTATGTCGTCTCTGGGCTGTCAACAACCCACTCTTAATCAAATGGACCTACTCCATAGCATTTTTAAGAATGTTTGTATCCAAAGTATCTACCTATGTAGCATCGAAACAACCAATCATATATCTACACCTCCTACGATACAACGCCTCAAATGAGGCCATCTGAATATTGAAATGATATCTTTTGTTGTAGGCAAACTCTTTTAAGGGAAAATGTTGAATCCAACTAGCACCAAAGTGAATCAAACACGCCTGAAGCATGTCCTCCAATATGTGAATCAAACACGCCTGAAGCATGTCCTTCAATATGTGAATTAATCCCTCAGATTGTCCATCCATCTAGGGTTAAAAGTTGTACTCATGTTTGGGTATCCAACCTATGTTGTAAGGTTCTCTAAAAGTGTTACGTAAAGAGAGAACCTCGATCGGAAACAATGGAAACAAACACACCATGCAAAAAAACTATGTGGCAGATGTAGATCTAAGCCAACTTCTCAATTGTATACTTTACTTAAACTAGAATGAAATGGGAAGACTTGGTCAATCTATAAACAACCACCCAAATTGGATCATAACCACCCACGGTGGTAGGTAATGCCACCACAAAGTCCATGTTGATACACTCCCACTTCTAAAAGGAATGGGCATCTTCTAAGATACACCACTAGGCCATTAATGTTCACAATGGACCTTTTGGCAAGTTAAGCATCTAGCCACAAACTCTACAATGTATCACTTCATAACACACCACCAATAACATTGACTCAAATCATGGTACATCTTGGCCACTCCCAAATGAATAACGTACCTTGACCATTGTGCCTCATCCAGGATCAATCTAATCAAATCACCCACCTTAGGCACACAAATCTTGCCCTTAATCCTCAACACCCATTGAGAATCAAATGGTTCTTCCTTAGCCTCACCCCTCATTAATTTGTCTCGAATAATACACAATTTCTCATCATTAACTTTCATCTCTCTAATCTACTCAAGCAAGAAAGATCAGGCTTCAACAAAGGCAATAACACGACCATCCTCCAAAATCTACAATTGGAGTTGGCTAGCCTCTAAAGATCCCTAGCCAATGGTCACCCCTCAACTCGTATTAAGGAAAGACTCTCTATACTAGGAGTCTTCCTACTCAATGCATCCCCTATAACATTGGCCTTTCCCTTAGTAATACAAAATATTCATCTCATAGTCTTTCAATAACTTGGGCCATCTATGTTGCCTCAAGTTTAGATTTTTATGACTAAATATATATCATGCAGGCTCCTATGATCGTCAAAGAACTTGCAATGCACACCATTCAAGTAGCTTAGCCATAAATTTAGCATGAAAACCATTGCCGCCAATTCCATGTAATTGGTGGGATAGTTCTTCTCATAATTATTCTAATGTCTAGAAGAATAAGCAATCACCTTCCCCTTTTGAATCAACACACCTCCTAAGACAACTCCAGAAGCATGACAATACACAGTAAAGACCAAATCCTCTTCAACTAAATTAATAATAGAAGTCTAAGTCAACAAGGTCTTAATCTTTTGAAAACTCATCTCACACTCTTCAAACAACTAGAAACCGACACTCATTTGAGTCAATATAGTCAATGAGGCCGCAATAGATGCTAAACTCTGCAGAAACCTCCTATTTTAACTTGCCAACCAAACAAAACTACAAATATCAATGGAGATATAGGCTTCACCAAACTTCTGACTACCTTAATCTTGATTGGATCCACTATAATGCCCTCCGTAGACACCTCGTGCCCCTAGAATGCCATTGAATCAAGCAAGAAGTCTTACTTTGAGAACTCAACATACAACTTCTTATCTCCCAACCTTCAAAACACTTTGCTCAAGTGGAAAACATGATCCTCCTCTGTCTTAGAATATACCAAGAGGTCATCAATGAATACAATCGCAAAGGAATCCAAATGCATATGAAACGCCCCGTTAATCTACTTCATCGACGATGTCAAGGCATTAGTCTGCCCAAAGGAAATGACCAAAAACTCATAATGTCCATACTGAGTACAAAAATTTGCCATAGGGACATTCAATGCCCTAATCTTTAACTAATGATAAATGGATTTCAAGTCAGGAAACAAAGTCTCTCCCTCAAGATGATCAAATGATTCATTAATACACGAAAGAGGATACTTGTTCTTAGTGGTCACCTTTTTGAAATTCTTATAGTAAAGAGAAAATGGTCTAAAACCCCCCCAACCTATACCCGAAATCCCAACTACACACTCCAACTTCACGGGTGTCCTATTGCCCCCCTAAACTTCATATTTCCCTATTTTCTACACACTTAAACGCTGACCTACCAGAGGAGGTAAGAACACCCCCTCTAGGCGCGTTAGAAGGTAAAAAATTACTCATTCTCCAATGGTCATCTTCCCCACCTTTAAATAAACCATTATTTCTTCTTTCCCACCATTAACCCTTGTTTTTTTTATAAAAAATTCACAATTTTCTCTCAATATTAAGTAAGGTTTAGTTGTTAATGTTCATTTCTACTTCAAATTTTTAATTTAGGGTTTGTAATCTGCTCTAATTTCTTATTTAGGTCTCTAATTTGAATTTTGAATTTTCTCAAAATTCATCAAAAATGGCAAATGAAAACTTGAATAAGCTTTGTATGGATGAATCAGACCCAATGCTCAACGCTCTAGTGAGATGCAAACACAGGATTTTGTTGAATTTGCAAACTTCTTGGTCGAAATTAAATATGGGGAGAAGATTTTGGTCTTGCCCATGATATGGTATATGTGTTTTTTCTTGTATTCTTGCTACACTTTATTTTGAACGATGCTAATGTACTATTTTGGATCATTTTCAGTCTAAAAATTGCAAAATTGCTACTGGAGAAGGATTGAAAACGAGAAAGGAGAATTTTTTTTGGTTCTTTTATGTTTTAGAAAATGGGAGAAAAAAGAAGAAATGGGAGTTGAAGAGGCGGGACCCAGTGTGTGGAATCACGCATGCCTAATTATTTGGTTTTGTGTTCAGGTCAGCATTTAAGTGTGTAGAAAATAGGGAAATATGACGTTTAGGGGGATAATAGGACACCCGTGAAGTTGGAGTGTGTAGTTGGGATTTCGGGTATAGGTTGGAGGGGTTTTAGACCATTTTCTCTATAGTAAATACACACATTCATAGCCAATACTTAATCATCACAAACCAAACCAGTGCATCTCAAGGAGATAGGCTGGGGGTGAATAAACCTCATACTTAACCAATCCTACAACTATTCTTTTGATTCCTTCAACTCTGTTGGAGCCATGCTATATGGATGAATAGAGATGAGCTTTGTGCCCAGCTCAAAATTAATCGAGAAATAAATGTCCCTATCAAGAGGAACACCTGGAAGATCAGTAGTGCATATATCTGCAAACTCTTGAACAACTTGAATCGACTCCATGGGACGTGGCTCAACACTAGTTTCCTTGATAAAATCTAAGTAAGATAAATAACCTCTATTAACCAATATTTAAGTACATAGGAATGAAATAACCTTACTATGGTAGGAACCACTAGCACCGTTCTACTCAACTCTTGGAACACCTGACATCGCTGAGGTCTTAGTCTTAGCCTTATAATCCAAATAGCATGATAAGAAGAGAGTAAAACCATAATTAAAATTACATCAAAATCCACCATCCCCAAAATGATCAAGTCTACCCAAGTTTCATACCCCCCCCCAAAGTAATAAGACATTGATAAACTTGATCCACTACTAAGGGCTAACCCATGAGTGTAGAAACATAGATCACTAGATACATACGATCATACACCACATCAAACAAAACAACGATATAGGAAGATACATAATAGATGTAGACCCTAGATAAAACAATACAAACACAAATCAATGGCAGATTGTGATATTACTTATGATAGCCGCATCTGAAGCCTCAGCCTCGAGTCTTATTGGGAGATCATAACAGTGGGCCCCTCTACCACCTCCAACCTTAACTATACCTCTATCTCCCCTAGGTTCAACCATAGAACCATAACTAGAAGTTCGACCACCTTTGAATGTTTGAGCTCTACCCAACCTTTGATTGAAGGCGCTGGTCCTCTAGCGGGAGCTGAGGAACTAGATTGTGGTCCTCCCCATCCTTGTGTTAGACACTGCCACATGAGATGATCTAGGTCTCCATAATCAGAACATCTATGGTATAAGGGCTGTTGTGAAGACCATGAGTAACCATTATAACAGTCTCACCTCACAGACCGCAGTTGTGAACCTTGAGATCTCTAACCTAAAACCTGGGGACTATAAAATAAATAACCCCGTCAGATGCCTTCATAGCTGCATGGATTGTCCCATCATGCTAGAAAGAACTACCCCTCTAAAGCATTCCTGCTACTACAAAATTGACCTGAAGTATAGGACATTTTAAGGTTCCTGAACTCATGTCGCTCCATAAACCCCACCTCTCTTGCGGATCCCACTATAGACTGGAAAAAAATCCCTCTTATGGGTTGACCTGGACACAAATATATTAATAGTATTGGACAACCCTCTAACAAATTTGTGGGTTTTCTTGGACTCATTAGGGATAATAGCCAAGGCATGTCTTGACAACGGGTAAAAATGAGTCTCATACTCTCCAAGAGAAAGACTATCCTACTTCAAGTTCTTGAACAACAGTCTGCTCTCCACCCTTAAAAATCCAAGGGACGAAATGGTCATAGAAGGCATGAGCAAACACATCGCAGGTCACCGATGGAGATCCAACTGGTACATATCCTAAATAGACTTTTCATCACTATCTAGCTAGTGAACACAACTAGGTGTAGCATACGAAACCTCATTAAACTTAGCCAACCCAATGGTCTAGAGAAAATCTTGGCATGAAATTGTGAACTCATGCACATCCTTACTCTTTCTATCTTGAAACTGAGTTTGATCCATCTTTCTTAACTTTTCAAATTGTTGCTGGTCATCTCAGACAATACAAGTTAATGTGCAGGTTCAACTCCAACTCTTGGTAAATGATCACCCTAAACCATAGGACCTACTTGTGGCTACCCCGCCAGACCCTAAATAACTAGAGTGTGATGCTAATCTAGGGTCTGATCCCCCAACATAGTTTGAGAACTCTCTTGTATGCCAGTCGCACCACCTCTTAAAGTGAAACCCTCAAAGACAACCCAACACCCTTAACAAAGTATCTAGAAGAAATCAGGAAGTAGCATACATATGAGGAACCTCTTTCTCGGGTGAGGCAACTCTACCACGACTTATCACTTGTGCCACCCATTGTGCACGGTCTTTAGACCTCACTCAAGCTTTGTAACTACCCCTATCTAGGGTCTCTAAAATATACTCTAGGACTGCCTTCCCGCCTCCACCACCAATAGTAGATCTCATCCTAGCAAAAAAAATCAGCCAAATTGGGCTCTATGGGTAAAGATATGGCACTTTTAAATCAATGCCTTTTCTGAAATTGAGATTGGTCTTTATTTTAAAAGACCAGTCACACAACACATCTCAAATGTAGGGAGAGGGTAGATATTGTAGCCTACCATTGAACTACCTTCCCAATCGTTGAGGCCCACCCACACAACAGTGATGACCAAAGATGGCCAATGCTACAGGACAACACTATGTGATTGCAGCTAAGAGGCCATGCAGTTGCGTTAGCCACGTGCAAGGCCCTCCGCGATTGCGTTATCAAGCTAAATCTTCCTTGTGATTGCACTAAAGGAAGTCACATGCACCACCATCTCGCGCATCAGCCAAAAATACTAAGATCTTAAATCCTTGACAGGGTGCTCGAGATTCGTTCAAAACTCAATGCATGCAAATGAGATATGTCACCTATTAAAATTTAGCATGCTGGACTCAACTGATATTTTGCAGCTTTCAACTGAGGTCGTATCTACAAAAAGTGGGCCCCAAACCCAAACTCTATTATAAGCCAAATTTCACAAGAAGGTTTAAGATGAGCCCAAAAGCCCTAGGATCAACACCAAAGGTCCTTCCAACCAAACTCAATGTTTCGAAGCTAACACAGCCTTTATAATTGCATTTTGAAGTTTTCTTCCTAAACTTTTGACCAAAGTCAACCATTCAAGTTTCAAAGACTCTAAAACTCATAAACCTACACAGAATTCAAACGAATAACTTTTTTACTTAACTGTCAGTTCCAGCAAGTCATAATTAATTAGGGTTGCAATAGGAATGCTTTGAACAATGATAGTAAGGCAATAACATATAAATAACATTGAACCTTTCATATTAGTATAGAGAACATATGATACGGGTAGGATGGAATATAAGTGTCACGACCCAAAAATAGGGCATGATTACACATGTCTTAGAGCACCTAGACAAGGTAGCCTAAACCCAACTCAATAAAGTAAATGTAGAAGTAAAAACATAATAAAAATAGCTAACATAACACAAATATTATGGATAAAAATTAAATAACTCATAAAAACCCCAAAATCTAGTGTCAAGTGTATATGCCTCAAAATTTTACAAAAGATTCAAAAGAAATACAAGTTTAAATGACTTTGTATATAGAAAAGGAAAAGGACGTGATGAAAGAGTTCGTGTTGTATGTCCAGATGACAAGCAGTTACCTCACAAACTCTAGAAGCAGGCCTCAGACGAAGATGAGAAGGGAAAGGTCTAGACGATCCAGGATCGTAACCTACAAAACTGTAAAAAGCAAAGGAGTGAGTACCAAACAACAATGTCACTTTGCAAGCATCCCAAACCAACCCTAAGTAAAGCAATACAGGACACAAGTACTCCAACACACCATCTGAACCACTACAAATTACAACCTACATAGAATAATATCAACCCAACCTAACAGTTCTCACTCAATAACAACAAAAATCTTTTAGAACATCATAATTTTCACTTCAACACACACACACATATACACACACGCGTGCGTGCGCGCACACACATACACACACGCATATATATATATATATATATATATATATATATATATATATATCATATTCTTTCATGATTCAGCAACCAAGAACCCATATCATCACTCATGAAAATAAGGAAACAAGGATGAAGTGTGTGTGTGTGTGTGTATATATATATATATATATATATATATATCATATTCTTTCATGATTCAACAATCAAGAACCCATATCATCACTCATGAAAATAAGGAAACAAAGATGAAGTGCAATGCAATGTAGTTCAATGTCATAAAGAATGATTCATGGCTTTCCTAATTATAAAAGTCCTATAACATCTTGCTAATTGAAAGAACTAGAACGATATAGAATTGAAAATAGTCATTTTAGGAAAGAATGACAAATTTGGAAAATTGGTTAAGCTAAGTTAAGTTTAAGTTTTTGGTCAACTTCAAACGATGATAACTCCTAGCTCGGGATAAGTTAGGTGTGCTTTCAGATACTTAGGAAAGATCTTGGAATCATCTTTCCAACGCCGCTGAGTGTGTGCATTTTCGAGTTCTTATGAGTTAGATATGCCTATTTGAAGTTGGTTTGTTCAAATCAGGAAAGTCTAATCCAGATTTTGGAAGGGTACTTTGGTCTTTTCCTTACCCTATTATTTTATTTCATTTTTAGGAGTTTAATTAGGGTCTAATCAGAATTAGATTAGTTGAAACAATTGGAAACTCACGCTAGGGCTTGGAGAAAAGAGAAAAAAGGAGAAAGGAGAAGAAAAGTCAAGATTCGTCGATTTCTTGGAAAATTGCATATGGATTTTGCCAAGGGTTAATCCCTACGAGCTATGTGAGATCACATAGAATTAGGTTAGTTCACCTACGTGCCAATCATGATTCAATTCAGCGAAGTTGTATTGTTTTGAAAGAAAACCTTATGAGTTCTTGATAAAAATTTGTTTGAAATATTGTGTGTTCTTGTCGTTGAAGTTTCTTGAGATTGATTCATGTATTTAAGTGTGATTTTGAGTTGAACCGTGAATATATTTAGGGTATAGTCGATTCTAACTATTTGGGCAAAGAAATAAGTTTAATTAGGGTGTTTAGAGTTGAAAAATGAATAAGAAAAGTCGAAGTTCACCTGGCAATAGCACCCCAACTGGGGCTCTGAAGTTTGACCTCTGGGGTGTCGTGCCAGCCAGAGTACCCCAAGTCCTTCTCTAAAATTTAAGGGTTGGCACCCCGCGCCTCTCAGAGCACCAGGGATGCCAATTCTTCCCATTCTTCCCCCTTCTTTCCATTCTAGTTCCTTAGCAATGTACCTATGTTTTCTAGTCGATTTCTATACTCTAAGATACATCTAAACATCATGAAATCATCCATAAACACGAGATCATGAACCTTGAATCCATAATTCAATTCAAGGAAAGTTAAGAGTCAAGTAAAGAGGTTAAGAATTAAGTCAAGAGAAGTTCCTAGAATTTCCAAAAGTCTTTCACAAATATTTTAACTTTTTTTTTAAGACTTAAACTTTGAGTTGAATAAAGAGTAAGAGCAAAGTTCACTTCTTCAAAGATTATAGGGGAACTAAGTATTCCCAAGAGTTAAAATATTTTTCACATTTGAGCAAGAAAGAAAACACCAATTTCCAATAGAGTTTTTAAGCTAAGTTTTGAGTAATTATCTCAAACCAAAGAAAGAGTTTTGTTTTAAAAACATATGAGCTGAGTATATTTTGGGAGTAGTATTGAGTACCGATATGGGGATGTGAGTTTATAATAATTCAAGTCTCCATAAACCATATAGTCATTATGGGTAGAAAGGATCATACTTTTTATATGATTCTAGTACTTTTCAGCATAGACTAGTGGATCCACTTAGTTAAGGCATTCTATATGATGGCAAAGTATAGGACAGTTCTGGCAGCATGGGCAAGACACGGTATCATCACTTAGGCTCATAGTGATGGTTGTCGGTTAGAGAAACTACCACAGTATTATATTACTGTATTATATGAGTAAATTTAGTTGAAGTTGTATTCTCTTTAATACATTAAGTTATCACCTTTTGTTTTAAATACTTTGTATAAACTGCACCTTTATTGTTGTTTACTTTGCATTTAAGTTGAGTTATTCATGAGTTGAGTAAAGCCAAGGTAAGTATTCGTTTCACATTCCTTTCAAGCTTATGACTTGTTTAGTATTCCCCTCGCTTACTCGTATATTCAATGTACTGATGCCATTTGGCCTGCATCATTTTATGATGCAGACACAGGTAACCAGGATCAGCATCCAGCGGCTCGTTGAACCAGTTGAGCACTCAGAGTCAGTTGGTGAACCTCTTTGCTTTCCGGAGGACTCCTTTTACATTGCTTTATTACTTTAGTTGTTAGGATGATCGGGGGTCTTATCCCTACATCCTTCTTTGTTTTAGAGGCTTCATAGATGAGTAGTTATAGTTCTTTAGTCTTATTCATTTCATATGTTGTTTAAAGACTTGAGTTTGCCTTATTGGCTAGTTGAATGTTTTCTTATTAACATTCTTGAGTTATATGGGTTTATCTCTGTTAAGTTAAGTCTTCTGCTATAAGTTAAGCCAGGCCAAGGGTTCGCTTGGGGCTAGCAATGGTTCTCGAGTGCCAGTCCTGCCCAGGGTGTAGGCTCAGGGCGTGACAAATCCACTGTATCTCTATCTGGGACCCATAGGGGACTCCACCTTCCAAGGCATGTGGCACATTCCTTTTCTCAGTATGAATCCGCCATAGCGTGCGACACATTCCCTTTTTCTCAATATTAATCTACAATAGCAAGTGGCATGTTCCCTTTTTCCTCATCATTTCCACAAATCATCATCACAACAGTATTATAGCACCAATGCAAATAGATATGTGCAAATTATTAATAAGAGGATAACAACTTCCACGACAACAACCCAACACAAATAATCTTGGTACAACATGAAGACTGAGCCAATACAATTGTTCAAACCATTCATGGCACATCATATATTACAATACCAATAAGGTTCCTTCTTTTACCACACATTAAAGGAAGTAGGACTTATCCATCATTTAACAATACACATAATATATGAAATCCTTCACCAATTCCCATTAATCCCAATCACACAATGGCATACAAGGTTCAATATAGTTAACAAGAGGTTCACTTGCCTTAAAAAGAGAAAACAATCAACTCACGCTTGAACCTTCCCTCTACAATACGTCTCTGAATCAAAACAATCTAAGAAAATATTGAATCTCAATAAGAATTCATGAACAACAATGCCCGAATCTTTAATTTTGGAAATCGGGTCCAAATCGACCAAAAAAAGTCATTCTGGAGAGCTAGGGTTAGATCTAGAAAATTATATAAAATAATGTTACCAAACGTTTTGACACTTAATAGTTAAAATCACATCAAAAAAATGAGTTAAAACAAAGCTCAAACCTCCATTTTATTAAAATCTAAGTTCTTGAGAAAACCCACAAAGTTTAAGATTGAAATCAGTTTAGATATTAAAATCATGAGATAATCAATGTGGAATGAAGATGGGGAGTTAAAAATCATTACCCAATTGACGAATCTCAAAATAACACTTAAAATCGCCTCTACCAAGCTTCCAATGTTCAAAAATTGTAAAATGGGGATGAAACCTCAACTTTTGAAAAGATTTCATTCCAGGTCAAAATTGCACTTTGTTGTTGCGCTCTCGAAGCCTCGCAATTGCAATGAAGAATGGAAGGCCAACTCATGTATTGACCTTGGCGATCATGACCCAGGGACACACGATCGCAATGCCTGAGAACCTATTCCTACACAATCCCAACAAACCCCATGTGATCACGATGTGCAACAAAGGACCCTTGTGCAATCGTGAGAGAGAGCCTCAAAATCACCATGAATAACACAATAGGCATAATATAGAACCATCAACAAACATCCAGACTAAAGAAAATCATAGAATGAACACTCACAATTTGTTCGGAATCCCGCACAAATAAACAAGATATGCTACGCAACTAAACTCGACGTTTTGCACTCAATGGAAATGTCGAGACATGGATTCAAGGTCTCCTTCACTCGGTACCTGTTAAAGTCTCAATAAACTAACATTCACTCACAATTTTAACCTTCCCTTAGAACCTCTAAAAATTGAACCAAGACCTCACCTAGGCCTAAGATCTTTTCCTGAATATAACAAAATTTCTAGAAATCCTAAGTGTCTGAAAACCGAACGTTGACGAAAGTAAACTCATGGTATAATTATACTTAAACTTCCAATTAAATAGCTTAAATCCATGAATGGTCTCCGAAACTGAAAATGAAGACACTTGTAGATCAAATTTTGCATTCTAGAGCTAATGGAACTAAAGAAATTCAATTTTGTGACTCTTAGCTGCGGTTGTTGAGAAAAATCACTTTTAACAACTCAAAGTCTCCAAAACTTTAAAACTTCCAAACATCCCAACTTTTCTATCAAATTTCAAAATCAACTTCGTAAACTAACAAAAAATATCTCGTTGCAACTATCAGAGGGGTAAAATAGTAATTTTCCAAAAATGACCTTCGGGTTAGTACAATAAGTATAAATTTAGGACTTTTAGATATCAAAATATCCATAGTACTTGATCTGATATTTCATATAAAACTCATAATTCTTAAAAATAAAATTTGAGGTCCAATTTATAATCCAAATATTCAAACTAAATATCAAAAATTTGGATTTTCAATTTGCCCACATTATGTTCACCCCCTATTAGAATTAGGGGAAACTTTTTGTGACAAATATTTCAACTTAACACATGGCTACCTAAAGCTATGTTATAAATCTACCATCAAATATCATCTTCATTTTTAACTTAGCTTTAACGTAATCAAGAAAATGTCCCACCTTAACTCTTTCTCTCTTTCTCTATCCCTCTTTTCTCTCACCCTTCCCTCGAGTCTATTTTACCTTCACTTTGATTCAATTTTACTTCACTTCCCCTCTGGCTCTAGGAATTCCTTTTCCTTCCCCTTAAATAAAAAAAAAGTTGGTTTTCCTACTAAACACAAAGATATATCATGATTTAATTGTAACAAAATACCAAATACAACTAGAGAAGATTTTTCTTGTTTTTTTCTTCTAAAATCTGAACAACAATTTTAAAACTTGGCAATAAATATTTTTATACACACCTTCATTAATTATTATTTGAAAAGATAATAAAAAAAAGTTTCATAATATTTTTTAATGCAAGTAGGATATATATTTGTTAGTATATTCATTGGTTTAAAAAATAAAATGAAAAAAAGTGGTCAATAATAACACTATGGACGATATTTGGTTATTTGAAGCAGTGTAATAAATTTTATCATTTTATGACATTAAGATTGTCGCATATTAACTTTAAAATCAAGAATTATATTAGCAAATAGTTATCCTTCTTCAATTTGGAAAAGATTAAGAAATAACAATATTTCATATTTTATTAGAAAAAGAATTTTATCTTTATATAAACAAAAATAATAATTAATAACTATGATCTTATATATATGAATGATATTATCAATTAAAAAATATGAGATTATTTCATTTTAATTATTGAAATAAAATTAAGTAGCGAAAATTACTTTCAATTTTTTTTTATTACTTAAAAGAGAATTTAAGAGAAGAAACAATAAAATAAATCTTTTGAAATAATATATTTATTAGGAAAATTATATGGCTTAGCAGAAAAGATATAGTATTATTATTAGGGAAAAATATTTTTTAACCCAATAAAGTAATGATAGGGGCATTATTAAGTCAAATTATTAATGACAAGAGCATTTTTTGACCAATCTATTGGCGGGGAGAATTTTTGTTTAATTTCACATAGTTAAAGGATATTTTTGACTCATTTCCTTAGAATGATTAACTTTATACAATGATTGAGGTTATCTTGCCGTCCATGGTGTATTAAGCATTACTTGTGGGACATTTTTTATTTTTATTTAGATGAGTTGCCACAAAAAATATATGAAATTAGAGATGGCAATAACTATTATTTTATGTTAACCAATGAATCTATGTAATATTAGTCAATAGGAGATATGATATAATTTGTAGGACCGTTGGATTTAATCCACTGTAGCGTTAGAAATTAAACTTATTAGCATAGCCTACATATGATATGGGTAGGATTGAATATAAGTATAAAATTTAGGATTTTCGGATACCAAAAAATCCATAGTACTGATCTGATATCTAATACAAAATTCATAATTATTACAAACAAATGTTGAAGTCCAATTCATAAACATAAAATTCAAACTAAATATTAAAATTTTGATTTTAAATCTTTCCAAACTATGATCACCTCCTATTTAGTATTTTAGAGAACTTTCTTTGAGAAACTTTTTCAACTTAACATATGGCTACCTAGAGCTATGTTAGAAATCTACCATCAAATAGCATCTTTTATTTTTAACAAATCTTAAACAGTACCTTATTGACATGAATAAGACATATCAAGAATTACTATATATTTTATGAAGATAATATACGAAAGTAGTACTCTCCCATTTCAATTTGTTAGACCTATTTTTACTTACGATGGAGTTTTAAAAAAGTAAAAAAAAAAATCTTGAATCTTATTGTCATAAATTTAAAATATATTATATATATGAAAATGTCCTTTAATTTTTTGGTCTAAAACATATGATGTAGAAAAATAGTGTTGCTATAAATCAGAGAAATATTCTTTTTGAAAAGGACTAAAAGAGAAAGTATGATAAATAAATCGAAGTGGACGGAGTAACCGTTCTGTAAAGACTAAACAATTTTTTGTTCTAAATATTCATTATAATTATCTTAAATCAATATTATTATAAGATCATTAATTAACAGGAGGGTAACAGGAAAAGTTGGACATTATAAGATGCTACTATTTTCTAATTATAACAAAGTTACATATTTAAAGGATCTTATATTAATATTTATAATCAAACGTGTGAGTCTAGCTTTCAATTAGCGAAGAAGGAAGGAGGCAAAACAAGGCTTAATTGTGTGTTTTAGTGGATGCTATTAGATAATAAGAGAAATATCTCGAAGAGATTGAATTTCAATTTCAGAATGATGTGGTGAAAATTTGAATTGAAAATTTCAAGTTTCTAGATAACAGACATGGTTGAATATGAGATATGTATTTCACATTTTCCTTATGTAAATTTCTTGCATAAATTTGTCACCTTAACTGGACAAATTGATCCATATTCTTCAAAGCTAAGGGGCAAAAATGATACATGAAAGATACACAGTGGGATAGACATATCATGTTGTGATCTTTTCCATCCCTATACTTATTTCATAGAATATGTAACCACGAATTAGGTTAAGCCTAAAAGTAATTTTTATTATGCGTACGTAATAATTATTACTATTTCATAAAAAATTTAGGTCTGAAGCTTTGTTATTAAATAATGACGTGTTGACATCAATGACATTGTTAGGATTTTCACTAAGTTAGTTCAAAATATGAATAGTTAAAATGAACTTAAAAACGAATGTGATTCAACAACTATTGTATATACATAAAAATTCTATTAACAATCAACATACAACATATATATTTTTTTAATCACAGGGGGTTTAAATGGAACCCTTGTTGCTCCCACTTGACTTTGTCACTCTAAATAGGATTAGATTAACTTACTATACAATCATGCAAAATGATTTACTTATGCACAACCTACACTCTATATAAAGGCGAAAAGGTCTCTCACTAAATTTGTAAACCTTCTCTTGTTAGGAAATCACTCTCACTTATAAGGAAATGGGTTTAAAGGGCAAGTGGATCTCTCAAACAGAAATGAAGTGTTCTAGACATTTGCTTCATGAACACTTCAAATCAAATCCACACAAAACATCTGTCATGTCTCCTGATAGGATAACAAACTTCACAATTCATGAAAGTCGATTGGGAAAAACTAATTGTGTTGTCAGCTAGAATTATAGTCTTGGTAAGTCACTTATTCATTTCATATTTCGATTGACTTTGGTAAAAATGAGCAATGAATTAGCTTTCTCTCCCTTTTTAATTTTGTAATGCATTTTACATCTTTACTCAAAAATAAGGTTCAAAAGAAAAACTAAGTAGGGAAAAAGTATTATGAGAAGATGGCTTTACACATATTCTAAAAGTTTACATCATTTTATATAAAATTTGGGAGATCAAAAGTATGAATACCTAGTTTCAATTGGTTGAAGAGTACATAGAGTACAGTTCATAATTCAAAATACTCTAAAAGAGTTCAAGAAATCATAGTCAACAAAAAATGTTTGATTTTTCAAATAGTATAAGTTCATAAAAAGGACAGAGTAAATACCAAATTTTTTAGTTAATGGTCACAAAGGAATTCTCTAGATAAAATCCTTGCAGTATGTTCATTTAGAGTAAGAACCCCCAAATTAAAATTCTAAAGAACAAGTGGAATTTTAGATTATAATGTTATTTTTAAATAACATCATATTTCATTGGGTGATTTATTACACTAACTTAAATGTGTGTATAGATATCATCAGATCATATTTTACTAATCTTCATATATCATATATCATATCATATCATATATATTACTAAAAGTGGGAACAAAAAAAGTTAAAAGTTGAAATACCAAAATATCCCTATAAAGTTGAGATACTACAATAATGCCATAAAAAATTATTATTTTATAAATACTAAAAAATAAATAATTCATTAATTGTCATATACAAAAACGTTACAATTTACATGATAAATAGCTAATAATCAGTATAATAATAAATATCTTCAACTTCTTTTCGTAAATAATAAATAATTATTAAGGTACAATTATATCTTTTCTACTTTTCGTTTTTATACTAGCTTCATTTTATCTCTATACTAAACAAAAAAATAAAATATCTAATAAATTAAATGTTAAATAATAATTGGATCATATTATTATATTACATGATAAAAGTGATAAGATTTTAAAATATTGCAAATTCATATTTGTATCCAATAGTTACCTCAGTTCGTAGTAGTTGCCTTATTTACTCATAAATAATAAATAATCATAACTTAAATATCTTATGTAACAACATATCATTAATCCTCCAAGACTCAAATACATTCTTTATTAAAAAAAAATTGGTAACTGTAAACTTTATTATCAAAGATTAGAATTCTGTATATGGGCATGTTCCATTCTCAAAGTCCTACTAAAACTCAGAACAAACTATTTGTAATCTAGGCTAAGGATAAAAATTAAGATTCTACATATATCCTGCTAATCTAGGAATCATGCTAGCTCTACGATAGATCTCTTGTATAATTAATCTACTGATCATGCCTGTGGTCCTTTCCTTTTGTTGGAAAATTATGAGGTTCCTCTCCTGCCATATGTAGTATATTGTTGCTGCCAGTGCCATTCTGTTAACATCTGCCATAATAGACTTCCTTGTAGAATACCTTGTGGCCCCTTCCAGTTCTTCATTCCAACCTTCAAAGTCTCTTGTAATGAGTAGCTAGTTGAGTATCTTTTGTCATATTTGTTTTGAGAAGCTACAAGAGAAAAACAAATGTTGATTCAACTTCTGCCTTGCATAATGCACATACATCATCCTCTATAATTCCCCAGTTACTTAGTCTGTCCTTGGTGTACAACCTTTTATGTATAGCAACATATAGTGCAAACACCTATTTAGGACTACCAAGGTTGTTGCAGGTCAATCTCCTCCATGTTACCTTATTATACTCCCCTTTTAGTACCTGATACATTTTCTTAATGTTGAAGTCTGTTTCCTCCATGATCTTAGCTACTTGCAGGCTCCTTTTTGTTAACCATTGTCCTGCTTTCAGTATTTTCTTCATCATCCATGATGCTTTCTTGATTTCAACTCCCCATGGATCCCTACCCTTCAGATAAAAGGTATGAACCCATACAATTCATAATTTATCTTTCTTTTTGCAGAGATTCCACAAATACTTTAAAATAGCTGCTTTGTTCCATACATATACATGTCTGTGATGTTAAGCCCTCCAGCAGCCTTTGGCCAATACAATGTCTCCCAGGCAATGAGTGCTTTGCCTTTACCTTGTTTGTCACCATTCCATAGAAACCTCTTGCAAATGGATTCTATTTTTGTAGGACTTTCTTAGGCATTAGGAATATTTGAGACCAAAATTATTGCATGGCTGAGAGGACACTATTCACCAACTAAAGCCTTCCTGCATAAGATAGAAGTTTAACTGTCCATGTAGTGATTTTGCCCATTATTTTGTCTATGAGAGGTTGTCATTGACTTATGGATAGCTTCTTGGAACTCAAAGGCACCTCAAGATATCTAAATGGAAGATCTCCTTTAGTAAAACATGTGTGCTGCAATATTTTTTGTTGTATTTCCTCTGACACTCCTCCAAAATATACACAACTCTTAGCCTGATTAGCTATCTATCCAGACACCTTGGAGAATTGCTGGAAACATTTTTACAATAATGTGGTGGAAGCAACATCTCCTCTACTAAACAACAAGAGATCATCAGCAAAGCTTAACTATACAATGTGTTGTTTGTGACTACTAGGATGGTATTTGAAAGTTGATTTGTCTTTCAGAGTCTTTAGGAGCCTGGTGAAATAGTCCATAGCAAGAACAAAAAGATATGGCGACATAGGATTCCCTTGTCTCACCCCTTTCTTTGCTTGGAATGCTGGACTAAGACACCCATTTATCATGATTGAATATGATATTGTTCTTACACAATTCATTGCCCAACCTACAAAATTCTGTGGAATATGCATTCCTACTAAAACCTCCTCCAAAAATTGCCATTCCAAGGAGTCATATGCCTTCTGCATGTCAATTTTGAACATGCACCTTGGAGAAACACCTTTCCTTCCATACCCTTTGACTAATTCATGACTCATTATCATATTATCATGCAACAGTCTACCAGGTACAAAAGAAGCCTGACTTGGGTCCACTAGATCTTCCATTACAGTGTGAAGTCTGTGTGTGAGCATTTTGGATATGATTTTATACAAGGTGATGCAACAAGATATAGGTCTATACTCCTTGATAAAGGTATGGTGTTGTGTTTTAGGAATAAGAGTGACAACAGTCTTGTTTATAGGACCATACATGTTATTTGTTTGGAAAAAATTCAAGATAGCTGCAGTTACCTCTTCCCCTATGTATGGCCAAGCTTTTTAAAAGAAATAAGCATTAAATTCATCCTCTCA
This sequence comes from Solanum pinnatisectum, assembly GCA_035578085.1. Classification (NCBI taxonomy): domain Eukaryota; kingdom Viridiplantae; phylum Streptophyta; class Magnoliopsida; order Solanales; family Solanaceae; genus Solanum; species Solanum pinnatisectum. Next base: position 37,901,705 of record CM069083.1, read on the forward strand.
TGTGGCTTTAGAGTCCCCAATACTATCCAGTGCTTCCTTGACATCATGTGCACTGAAAGTCTAAATAAGCTTGAGCTGCTGCATCTTGTTAAGTCTATATCCAACTTTGAATACATCTATTTGAGCAACTGGCATGTGTCTGGTGTTCTGCCCTAAAAGCTTTTGATAGAATCCCAAAACTTCCTGATTTATTGCGCTCATTCCTCTAATGGTTGTACCATCCTCTTTTGTTAGCATTGTGATTTGATTTTGTGTGTTCATGTTCTTCATACTAGCAAAAAAAAAAAACAGTGTTAGCATCCCCTAGCTTGAGCCATTGCACTCTTGACTTTTGCTTGTAAATGCTCTCCTATATTTGACTCCATTTTATCAATTCTGTTCTCAGTATCTTCTCCTCTTCAATCATGGTTTAATGCATTGTAACTAACCTTATGTTGTTCTGCATGAGCATAAACTCCCTCTTGATTCTTTGCACTCTATCATCAACACCCTTAAACTCCTTTGTGTTCAGTTTCTGCATTTCACTTCTTACCACTTTCAAGTTCTTCCAAATTCCTTTCAAACCACCTCATGTTATCTTCGAGCCTGCTTGAACCCCTTCCTTGAATTTTTGGTGTTTACCTAAACAATTGTAGAATCTGAATGGTCTTTTCTGAGTGTCCCTTTGGTCCTCTACTATCAACCCCAATGGTGAATGATCTGAAAATAATAGTTTCATGGCCATGACTTGTGTTGGCATTATATCCATCCATAGAGTATTGTCTATTGCCTTATCAATTCGACTATACACATGTCCATTTGTCCAGGTGTATTTCCTTCCTTCTATATGTAGTTCTGCCAGGTTGCAATCCATTAGGCATTCCCTAAAATCCCTTCTCTCTATATCTTGTACTTGACTCCCAACTGGTCTATCTTCCAGAGTTAAAATAGAGTTAAAGTCCCCCATAATCAACCAAGGTTCATTGATGTTGTTATTTAGTTTTTAAATTGTTGTTCACAAAGGTAGTCTATTGGCTATTGTGTGAAGACCATAGATTGTAGTGAACTGAAACTGAATGTTACTGTGCTTTATCATCACCAACCCATGAATATATTGAGATGCATCTTCCTTTTTTGTAAAAGTAACTTCATTTGTATTCCATATCACCCATATCCTCCCTCTCACATTATTATTGTCATTTGTGCACCAGTTCCATCCTGCCATGTTCTTCCTGATGATAAAACTTGCTTTATCAGCTCTAGCTCTATGTTCATAAATTGCTATAAGATTAAATTTATTCATTTTAAGAAGCAACCTCAACTCTTTGTGTTTAACCTCTTGGTTGAAGCCTCTCACATTCCATGTTACTATCATAGATATAAGTGGGGTTTTATTGGTACCTCCCTACTTCCCCCACCTACTTCTCCATTTTTCTGACCTTCATTGTAACTCTGCTCCATTGTCTCATTAATAATAGCAACCTGTGTATCTCTTCGCATGGTACTCTTGTGTCGTACAGTTTGCCGTTCCCCCTACTCTTGCATGCCATCCTCTTGTTGTTGTACTATCTCTTCCTGCGTTTGTATTGTATCCTGCCCTATATCATTGTTCTTCTCTTTATCTTTATTGTTAATAGGAACCAATTCTTTTTTCTTACCTTGATTCAATCCTTTCTTTTGTATCTATGCATCTAGATTTTCCACACATGGATGTCCTACTTGGAGACACTTCTGGCATAATATAAGCTTCCACTCAAACCATACCTGCTATTCTAAAACTTTCCCCTTGGGATCATGCATCTTAATCACTTTTGGCAAGGATCTTGTGATATCCACTTCAACTAGTATTCTAGCAAATAAAATCTTGTTCACTTGGGATGTACATTCGTCTGCATACAATGGTTTCCCCAGGCTACTTCCAATTTTTCTCAGTACCACTGCATTCCAATCGTTAAGAGAAAGTTTGGGAGTTTATCCCACAATGGAATGGTGGTCAGTATCTCCTTCTTGAAATTAAATTTAGGCACCTATGGTTTCATTATAACTGGCCTTCGCATAAAAAAATAAGGCCCTGAACATAGTACCCTATCCCTCTCTTTCTCATTCGCAAATCTCACCACAAAGTATACATCCTTATGATATAGTATTACAGGTTTAATAGTGAAGGTACCCTGCTCAAGTATGAATCTCTCCATAGCTCCTATTGATGGTGCAGTTCCTACCACATATACGACAATTGAATGGGCCTATTTTTCATTATCTCTATCCACATCCTCCTCCAAATTTCAACTACTTTCTCTCCATCAATGATTACTCGGGAAATATAGTTGAGGTTCATACCTTTCGTTTCCAATCGATTAGTAGCAAATAGATTAGCCCAAGGTGTCGCTATTGCTACCCTATTTAGTTCAAGCTTCATTTGAGTTGTTACTAAGGTTTTTGCCTGTGTTACTGTTCCATTTACTCCTACCGGAGTTTTGGCTTGCCCAGCTCCACTTCCACTTTCCTTAGCTAATTTCGGCCACTGCTCATCCCTATTCGATGTCACCTTCTCCTTACCTGTTTCGATTGAAGCTCCTTCAAGTGTTTTGAGTTGGGGTTCTATAATCTTCCTCCTCTCAGTTTGAGATGCACCTGCACTTGAACTACTCGCAATATCCTGAGTTATTTCTTCCTCTCGACATTTTCCTCTCTCCCCCCCCCCCCACTTTTTCTCTTCTTTATTTTTTTTTAATTTGCTTTAAATATTTACTTTCATAACTTATATCTAATTACTTATTCAATTGTTATTTTTAATATTCATAGCTCTCATGTTTTTCATATTCATAATGTTGCTCCCCAATATACACGCAAGTGTACGTGGTCGCGCAAGTAATATAGATTCTTACAGAACGAGTTATCGTTCCTAAGGGACTTATGATCAATTTATACCTAACACTTAATTCTACAAATAAAAGTAAAAGTAACCATTTAAGAGATTGTGATGATTGTTAACTACTAATAATTATGCACTAAATAAAAGTAACCAATTGTGAACTACTTTAATATGATGTTTCAAGCAAGTAAAAGGCAATTTCAGGGCTGCAGCATATATTGAATCTCATGTATCATATTATTGGCTTAGAACTAATTTCAGTTGTCAAGTTACTGCTTTATAGGGTTAATTGTATGAGTCGGGTTATACACCTCTAGTCGCCTACTCCAATTAGTTGTCTAACTACATCGTTGAGCGGGGATAAACAAACTAACTAGCGAGCATTTATATTTCATCATGTTTCATAACCAAGCAAGTTTTTCGTCCGGGCATGACTCCTAAACACAAATCATCTCAATCAAATGGGTTGATCGAGCTTTCTATATTATCTGGTCTATCTAACCTCTTTTCTCCCCATTTTAAGATTAGACAATATATTTATCTTATGGTGATCAAGCATAAAATACTAAAACAAGAATATAGAAGTAACTTATAATGACAATCAAGAATTAATTGAAAAAGCCTTTAATGATCAACAATACATTCGTAGCTACAGTCCCAGAACAAGGGCGTTTAGCCACTCATACTATTAGAAAACCACAAAATACAATTGTTCATGCGATTTCTAGAAAATAGAAGAGTTAGAAGATCAAAACCTATTACAAATGTGGATACTTGCTCTTGCACACCTAATAAAAGTCAAACCCTTACAATGGAGCCCTAAGGATCAATTTATAAAAGTAGGATAATTTGGAGACAAAACCTAGTACAATTAGGACTCCTTTTTTTGACACTTTTAGGCTAAAAAAGTCGGAACTGTCGTGGCGTGCCGGGCCTGTCCTTGCGCCTAGCACTTGCTACAGGCTTTTTCCCCTTGGCGCGTTGCACCTAGTAGCGCGCTTGAGAAAGGCCTCTGAAGTTTACTCCTTGGCGTGTCGCGCCTGAGAAGCGTCCCAGTCATTCTAGCAATGGCGCGTTGCACCTCTCAACACGCCACAAACCTGGACTCTGTCCTTCAGGCCCTAGTGTGGCGCGTCCAACAGTACACCAAGCACTGTTGATTTTTGCCTTAGTCGTCTTCTTGAATGTCTTTGCTCCTTCTTCTTTCATTTCAACTCCAATTCCTTCAAGAGTTTCTGAAACAACTAATCATGTGTGTAAGTGTGCAATCATCACAAGTTACACCAAAAATCAAGCTAATAACTGAAGATCATTCTTTAATCTAATCAATTCATGGGCAACTATTGACAACTTAGGCATATGCCTAAGATCACCACCCCACACTTAGACTTTTGTTTGTCCTCAAACAATCTTTAGACTATCAACCATTTTACAAAACCCTTGGACTTATCAACCCACCTTAAAATCAACCAAACATTTTTAATCATGATTTTGTAGTTCACAATGGATGAAACATTCCACAACATTTACACCAAGTTACAACACATGCTCAATGAATGACTCTTTTATGATTTTTTCGGGCTAATGCAAACTCATACAAACACACCAATTAGATAATCCTATACATGTCATGAATGCCCTCACTTATTCTTGTTTAGTAAAGCCATTCACTCAATCAATCACAATATCAACAAGGCCCATTTTTCAAACAATCAACTCACTCTCACAAAAGAAGTTCTTACTTTTCTCAATATACAATAAGCTTACCCATAGTGTATTCTTACTTTCGCTTAATATTTCTCAAGGAATCAAGAGGACTTTCATTTGGTTGTAATGTCGGCTTAAGCTAAGGGAGGGAATATTTGGGAATCATTTTAGTGACTACACCTCTCTAATGCACATGTCATTATTTTGCCAACAATCTCCTTCATAGTTTTTCTTTCCTCCTAGTACACACTTCATGATTATTTACCCCTTTTTGTTGCTCCATCTTTGCCCTTTATTTTTTTTTATTTTTTTTAATGCTTTTGCAGTAGCCACCCTCACTCTAGATTTTAAAGTCCGAGTAAGGTACACATTATCCTTGATAGGACTAGGGCCAATGTTTAGAGCATATTTTTGAAATAGCCACCCTCAATTGAGTTAAGGCGCACATTGTCACTACGGACCAGGGCCAAAACAGAAAATTTTTTTTATTCTTCACACAACTTAGCATTTCACCCTTTCTTATATCAACCAACAATTTTCAACCTTTCTTCTTAACATAGTGCATTAAGGATTTTATTAGGATCAAAAGACTTGGTATCAAACAAATGGGTTTCGGCTTATCATGTGGCTTATCAATAAACAAGGCTAAAGGCTCAATTGGGCTTCACATGGAATAATCTCAATGGTAGGCATACAAGTAGAGTCAAGATTTGGCTATTTCAAAGAAACACCTCAATCACATTCTCTAAGTCATACAAGCTACTAACTCAACACACACAAGGCAAGTTCTAGATATCAAGTTAAGCACAAATCAATCAACACTCACCACACATGGCATCATGACATATATAAGAATATATCAACTAACATGCTCATACAACTTGCATTACGGTATTACTACATATTTAAGCCAATTTATTTTATTTTATTTTATATTTTTGAGTCAAAACAAAGAACACATGCTTGTTTCAAGGTTACATTCTATTGCACTTTTCCAATTATGACTACCCATGACGTTTAGCTAAATTTTTCGGACATAGTTTCAAAAGACCAAGGTTGGTTTCTCAATCCTACTCCTCTATGTGACTAATTTTCCGTTAAGACGGTAGTCATCCATCCATCATTGGGAAATGTCACTCCTATAACGACTCTACGACTCAATAAAGCAGTAAACTAGTCCTAGTCTGTTCAAAGGGACTATCCTTAGTAAAAGTACCGAAAACAAACGGTGAGGAACCCAAAATAAAAATATTAAAAAATTTAACTAAACACTAGACTCGATAAAGCAGTAAACAACTATATACAACAGAGACGTATTACCCCACCCTGCACTTAAAAATAAGTATTGTCCTCAGTGCACAATTAAAGCAAAATATAGAGGTAGGAATACTCCCTCGAGCCTCTAGGCCTCGTCGTCAAGCCTCTCAGCACGCCACAAACAGGACTCTGTCCTTCAGGCCTTGGCGTGACATGCCCAATAGTACACCAAGCATTGTTGATTTTTGCCTTAGTTGTTTTCTTGCATGTCTTTGCTCCTTCTTCCTTCATTTCAACTCCAATTCCTTCGAGAGTTTCTGAAACAACTAATCATGTGTGTAAGTGTGCAATCATCACAAGTTACACTAAAAATCAAGCTAATAACTAAAGATCATTCTTCAATCTAATCAATTCATAGGCAAATATTGACAACTTAGGCATATAATAGATGTAATGGCACTCGTCTTATCCAACCAGGACAAGTCATCCTAAACCCAAATATAACAATTATATGAAGAAGTTAAAATAAGGATGAAAGTTTAACACTAATACTAAAGTGGAATACAATGTCAAGTTAATTAAACCCCAAAACTTGGTTGTCACGTGCACAAGCCTCTAAAATATTACAATTGATTCAAAAGAAAAATACAAGTCGCTAATGAATTGTTTCTAGAAAGATTATAAATAAGGAGCTAGAAGGTCTGTTGCAATAACAAACAAATACTTTTTATGTCTCCATAGGAAGCCTCAGACAAGACGATAAGAGAGAGTATCATGAAGATCCGAGCTCATAAGCTACAAAAATGTAGAAGTAAGGGGTGTGTACCAAACCACATTGTACTCAGCAATTGAACGCCTAAACACAAGTTAAGAATGTAGAATACGGGTACTCCAACCATCCCAACTGAACTTTCATAACTACATCCTACATAAAATCAGTCCAACCTAACAGTTTACAATTTACATAGTACATAGCTCAACAACAAAACTCTAACAATTTCATATCCTCAACAACAAGCTCAATATTCATCAATCACAAGTTCCCCAGAAAGGCACTCACAAGATCAACAACACACAAGATCAAGTTCACCACTGATGAAGATGTGCAGGAAATAAAATGCAATGTCAAGTATAGTGATGCATGTCTAACCTTATGATACACACCCGTTGTCTCTCAGTCCGAGACCAATGGGGAACATATCTATCCATGCATCCATTGCGGCGTGCAGCACGACCTTCGATATTATAATCTGTCGAGGCATGCGACACGTCCCTCGATAATATAATATGTCGCGGAATGTGACATGTCCCTGGAATCATAATATTCATCACAGCGCGCGACACATCCCTCGAAATGGTACATCCTCTTTTATTTCTGATTCTTCCTCAATTTGCATAACACTTGTCACAACCATGTCTCAGAACCAATGCAAATGATATGTTCACACAAATAATGAGGAGATGACCATTTCCATAACAATGCACAATTCACAACAATGAATCAATAAGCCTTTCAAACCATTCTCAACACATCACACACCATTAATTAATCACATTGCCTTTTATAACCCCTTTTTAATCATTAAAATTATTCAATATGGACAATTCAACCCATCACCAAGTCCCATTACTCTCCAACACATAACACAAGGAAATACATAATTCTATACACTTAACAAGGATTGAGAAATCCACTTGCCTCAATCAATCAAGAATTCACTCCGGGACTTGAGTCTTCCCCTTCGTTGGACTTTTAAATCAATGTAATCTATCCAAATAAATAACCACAATAAAAATTTTGAAACTAACAACTTTCATATTACTATATGTTTATCCTAGACCCAAAAACTTATCCAAATCTATAATCAAGTATTTATTTCAATTAACATGTCAACTCTCATATTTCCAAATTCCAAGTCTATGGTTAAGTTTCATTTCTCCGATATCATAAATATAATAATATTCATATGATAAAATACACCTAATATTTAATTACCTATCTCAATCTATCAAAAACATAATTTGTAATGTGATAAAAAAAAATAAGAATTACTATATCTAGGAACCACTTGTTACGAAACCAGTCGTAATATAAGTATGAAACAAAGCACAACTTCTCGACTGCAAGTTAACTACTTTAAAACAATATTTGAAATTTCAACCAGTAAAGTTCAGAACAAAAAGAAATTTATATATATATATATATATATATAGCTAACCCCCTCTACTAGTTTCTTCATCATATTTGCTGCCTCACTGAATTGCAGCAGCAATTGTATTTAATTCATATATAACATTTGTGGGTTGTCTATTAATAAAAATCAATATATAAATATATGTAAGTAGACGATCCTTAAAGCTTAGCTTGAGATTTATGTTTACCTGAGAGATTCGTACTTTCTTGGTATGTGGTGACTTTTCTTCGTACAGTGTCGTAGTGGGTTGTGAGATGATAAAAGAATTACTAACCCCCAATTAATCTTAATTCATCTCTATACATGGGTCAAGTTATTTCGATATTAAATTAATATGAACTTTCACCATTAGCCACCAACTAAATAAATTAATTATTTAATAAATCCTCATCAATTACATAATTGTAGTCATTGAATTGTTCAAAATTCTCGAATCAACGTCACCCACTGATCGAAAATTACTCGGGTCAACTATCGGGAGGGATAAAATGATAACTTTACAAAAATGATCTTCCGCTTCATTACATACTTGATGAAGAAAACTCTTGAATTTTGATTGGTTGTTGGAGAATGTGTAGCCAAGAACTCGAAAAATTATGTACAACTTCTATATATTTCTTTTTTCTATCTATATTTTTATGATTAAAGTCTTAAGAAGAATAAGCATGTTGTTACTTCTTCTTCTTTTAATTTTTATTTTTTGTATCTTCTCTCTATTAGACTTATTTAATTTAATTTTCTTTTAACTTTTGATCATTGTAAGTTTTTTATTTATGCTCAAATTAGTTATTTGTAACTTCATTGTTTACCAACTACTAACCAAAGTTCAAACCATACATGTTTTGATATAATTTATATTGTTCTAACATATCTATAAAAATTTACATTGGACACATGACGCACGTATCCAGAAACTAGTATTTAATAATCATAAGAAACATGTTGGTCTAATATTTGGAAGGGATGGTACCTTCGGCTAGAAGAAGTTCTCTCATATGATTTATTTACAAATTTTAAAACTGAAAGGATACAAAATAAGCTTCAATTTGTGCAAAGCCCTTCTCACTTTTTTTCTTTTTGTTGTAAAAAGTATTGTCTATGTAATATGTATGAAGAAAAAATCATATATATTTCAAGTGAATGTATGTTCAAAATATATATCCATTTTAAGAATGGAAAGTTAAATAAATTTGAATGAGGTTTGTACAAGATTGAATTTTGATTTTTAATCATTTCAGAGAAACATTAGTGTGAGTCACATTTTAGGTGTAAAACGTTGCTCAGAGTAACGAATTATAAAACGTTACTCACAATAACGTTTACTGATTGTTTACTTTGTAAGATTTTGGTCTTTTTATCGTTGATTTTTTTTGAATAAAATATAACCTAAAACGTGATTGAGAAATACGTTTATACTAGTATGTTTATATGTGTGTGTGTGTGGGTTTGTGTGTGTACATAGTGTGTGTATCATGATCATTTATGAACTTTAGTGTTTGTATTTTTGTTTCTTTTGTGTCCTCAATTTATTTTTTTTGACAACAGGAGGAAAAGAGAGGTATGCCAAACACGTACTACACACAGACGAGGAAAAATCAATCACTTTCAATTTTAATGAAGGATATATGAATGAACTATACAAGTCAATGAAACTTACATTGATTGTAGAGGAAAACTTGATCACTTTGACTCTTGTGTATGAGAAATTGAATGAAAATACTCTAGAACCCTAGATTTTATGGAGTTTTATATTGGTGTCATCAAGGATCTTGAGACTCACCATGTTGGAAAATAGATATCTTTCTCCATTCCTAATAACATGATGAAGTATTATGACTATCCTAAATCTTTGTTAATAAATAAAACTACTTGGTGTGATATATGCTTCAGGAGCTTGATGAAGTATTAGTTTTATTGTAAATCTCTTTATGAATTAATAAAACTATTTGGTGTGATATATGTTTCACAATTTGTGTACATTGGTGTGTTCAATGTTACTAATACATATATGATGGGCTTTTCCAAGTGCTTACACAAATTTAGATGAAATATTATATGGAGAAAGTTGGTTGATACTCTTTTTTAAAAGTCATTTCTTTGGTTAATTTGATATGTATCCTCTTAAAAGAATTATAAGTTATTATTTAGTTTTTAATAGAGACATAATTTTTTAATTGTAAATTGTGATTTCTATAATCATTTTGATGTTGTGCAGTAAAATATTCATAACTAATTTATTTAAAATAAACAACGACTTAAAATTCAATATTTAAAAAGTACTAATTAGACAAAAATCCTTACCGTATCTACTAGATCTCACAATAAAGAAAAATAATTTGATAATCATTCATCACTTAGTAGTTTCCTACTACATTTCCTCACCCCTCTCTCTCTCTCTCTCTCTCTCTCTTTCTATCAATCTCTCTCTCTCTCTCTCTCTCTCTCCTTTCTCCCCATTTCTCCACCCTCTTTCTCTTTGTCAATCCCCATTTTCTCTCTCCATCTCCTCAATACTATTTTTACTTTGACTTTGACTGTATTTCTACCCAATTTCCTCTCCGACGGTAAGAATTCCTTAGCCTTTCCTTCACACAAAAATGTTGGTTTTCTTACTAAACACAAAGATATGTCACAATTTAATTGATAAGAAAACACCAAATTTGAATGAACGTCTAGGTCATTTTTCCTTTATGCATTCTTTTCTATGTTTAGGGTATTCCTATAGAAATCCAAAGTCATTTAGGATTTGCAAGGTTGAACAGTATGGTCACCTGGTCGTTCATTTGGTTTTTGTGCAAGGTTCCGTATTTTAAAGCTTTTTAAAGTTTGAACGCTTGACTTTTGTTAAAACTTCAGGTAGACGACTTCATAATGCAACTCTAATGGTTCCTTTAACTCTGGAACATTGAGTTTACTCCTGAAGGATCTTTAGTTTGGATATCAAGGCTTCTGAGATCATTTTGAGAAGACTTAAAATGGAGTTTAGGTGTGGGTTTGGGACACACTTTTTGTCGAAAAACCTTGGGTGGATGTTTTGACAACTCCATTGAGTTCAAAATGTCAAATTCAATTGTGTAGAATAGTTCATTCTCTTGTTCTTAATGAATCCTTAGCACTCTATCAAGGATTTTAAGCCATGTGGAACTAGCTTATCTGCATTAGCTTGTGCAGCTCCTACTCCTCTTCACAATTGCGCGCCTTTGGCAATATTTGGTCTCCTTGCTCGTGAGCTTAGTGTCTACTTGCAGAGGCTAGTAGAGTTGGCCATCACGTTCGCAGGACTTGCGTCGAATTTGAATAGTCCAAGGGGGTTGACCCCTTATGTACAAGGTTAAGCACTACGTTTGCCAAACCTTGGGGGCCTGACCTTCCACAATCAGAGACTAGGTCCCGTGTTTGTGAAGGTCACATGTCTGGTCTCTAAATGAAAGATCATCCCCATTCTTTAGCATTGATCATGTTTTCAAATTGTGATTATGAAGGCTAGTGTCATGACCCAATTTCTCAAGTCCTGATGGCACCTACTATAACCTAGCAGTAGGTAAGCCAACTATATCCCAAAATGACATGTAATTGGTATAAGAGGACAAACAAAGCGGAAATAACAATTAACACAATTAACAAGACAAATAGCGGAAGAAAATCAATAAACACATGAATTAAAAGATCCATCCCACAACTAGGAAGTCACAAGTACAAAACTACTAAATAAAGGAGTACAAGCCCCAACAGTGGGCCAAAAATAAAAGACTTGTCTCAAAATACAAACGACTAGTAAGCACAATAAAGTTTGAGATAGGTAAGATCCAGAATTACATGTGCTCACCTCGCCTCTAAATTCGCAACTATAAGCTCGATCTCAACGTTGATAGATGGTACTCGGACTAGCATCACGAATCAAATGTAGAGTGCATTATGAGTACCAAAATAACATGGAATCAATAGGCATTATAGGTCGACTGAAATATATGAGACACATACTTCTTGTTACGAAACATAAAAATTCATAGCAAAGTTTGTCCACTAAAGTTTTCCACAAAAAAAAAAAAAAAAAGAATTAGCGCCATTTATTGAGCACTGTTATTCACGAATTTAAATTTATTAGTGACACACTATTTCGTTACTAATGATGTATCTAATTTGTGACAAAAAAAATCGTCTAAAAAAATATGTTGTTACAATAGCGACAAATTAGAGTTTGTAGTTAAATATTATAAGTTTTAGCTATAAAAATAGATCTAACTGTGACATTTATTTTTTTCACTAATAATATATATTATTGGTGACAATTCTTTTATTATCCCTAATAAATCTATTATTTAGTGACAACAAAAAATTGTCACAAAATATGTAAGGTGTTAAATAGCGATGACTTAAAATTTGTAGTTGAATAATTCAATTATTTGCTATTCATAGCTTGTAACGACTTGTTCCCGTCGTTATAGAAAGCCAACGGGGGGAAATTTTGGGCCAGAAAACTTTTTGGTAATAACTTGAAATTTTCCAACCTAGTCCAGATTTGGACGAAATCAGAGTCAGTGAGGTCTAGGGAAATCTAGTAACAACTGGGAGATCTAATTATGAATTTTATCACATGAGCAAATATCTAAGACGTTAAGTAACTCGTACGACTTTACGAAATCAAATTCGAGCGAGTAGAACTCCCGAAACTGATTTTAGCGTGATCGGATATTTTCTGAGTGTCATGGGTTAAAGGTGTGTTGTAAAATGGGGGTTTGGAACTCAAATTCCGAGGTTTTGTCTCCGTGTAAGCCGCCAGAGTGGGATTAGTGCCGCCAGGGCGGGGCTGTTGTGGCGAGCCAGTCGCGACTTAAGTCAGAAATAAACCCCAAAAATGTTATTATTCTGCAACATTCGATCTTGAGAGCTAAAGAACGACCCAGGGATATTTCTTGAAGATTTTCCACCTCTTCTAGCACCAAAGGTAAGGTTTTTATTCCCCGAATCCATTTTTCGATCCGTAGAACTTAGTTTCTTGTGTAATTATCGATGGGGGAGGGTTTTGATATGGGATTTATGGTGGAAGAAGCCCTAAACTGTGTATGGGGATCAAGTAGGGTTTATATTATTGATTATAATATGGGTAATTAGGTATCGTTTATTGATCCTCGCGTTATATTGATTGTTTGTAGACCAAGAACAAGCAGAAAGAATCTGAAAAGGGAAGAATCAAGTTTCTTAGAGTTCAAGCTTTGTTCGAGGTAGGTGATGGTGGTGATTCCATGTTTGTGTGATGTATGTTAGTAATTGATTCATTGTAATGCATGTATGTATGTGAATATTGCATTGTTGATCACACCTATTGCAAATGAGTATGAACGAATGATTGTATGCCATGAATCAACATTTGATTGTATGATTGTGAGAATATACATTGTGTTTATGATTGTGATATGTTGAATGGAGCGGGTGTCATGTTCCAACACACTAACTTGGATCGGATGTCACGTATCGACATACATATTGGAACGGGTGTCACAATCCGACACACTAACTTAGAACGGGTGTCATGATTCGGCACACTAACAGTTTTGGTATGGGTTCCATGATAGGACCAATGACTTGTTGGATATGCGTATTATTGAGAATGTGGAATTGTACATTGATCCTAAAATATGACCGATATTGTATATGTACGGTATATGCCTGTTTTATTATGTTGTGATTATTTGCATATGTTTCACTTATTGGAATAGCCGTGTGATCCTACTAGTACACTGTGGTTGTGTACTGATACTGAACTTGCTCTTTCTTTGCTGATTACAGGGCATCTTCAGGCGGGCACTGAAAGACCTCGTTTAGGAGATCAGTTATCAACATCGAATTCAAGGGTGAGACAGTTTTTTGGGCTGCCATGAGTTCTCTTTTTGTTTATGTCCACTTCCTTCAAACTTAGACTAGTACTTTAGATTTTTATGTTTAGTTTGGGTTGTACCCATTTTCTTAGACTTGTCATTAGTAAGTGTTTTGGTACATTGACTTTCAAGTTCTAGGCATTATTTCCGCAATTGTTTTGTTAGACTTCAGAGTTTATGGGAACTCCCTATTTTTCCTTTAGACATTTAAACATGCTTCCGTATCTATAAATGTTTTAGTTATGCATTAGTTTTCATTAAATTGGTTAGTTGGGTTGTAGTACCGATTCTCCCACCGGATGGTTAGTGTGGGTGCCAATCACGATGGTCTAGGTCGTAACATACCTAAATATAAAATCTTCTTTGGCTACGATGGTTCATCGTTAATGGAGACTACTGGCAAAAATAATAATACAAGTGCTTCATAAGAAATAGACAGAGTCCATTCATTTTTTATCGAGGGGAAAAATTAAAACAAAAGAATTCGATCGATTTGGTAAAAATTAAAAATTCTATTCATCAATTTCCTTAAATTACGCAATTATTAAATGCATCATTTGAAAAATACAATCCAGGTTATAAGCACCGTGAGTCGGTAGTATTCTACCACTAGATCACTAATATTTTTTGGTTTAAGACTTTCATGTTTTATTTGATACTCTTTCATCGAAAAGAAGATAGAAAACATAATTTCTTAAGTCTTGATGCTAATTTTTGTGTGTGTCTATCGATTTTGTGGTTGGTAAACCGTACAGACCAAGTTGATCGATTTGCTTGTGTCTAAAAATACGTACATATTTAGTAGTGATTCCACGTACATAGATCAACTATACAAAGATAACATCGGCTTACAAATTTATACTTTGCAAAAGGGAGAAATATTTCATGGAATTCTATTAACCATTTCCATCGGTGTGAAAATTGAAATAAACTAAAAAAAAATGAAAGCACAAATGAAAGAAATTAACCAACTAGGATTTCAAATATGTTATGATAAAGTATTATAGTTATGGATTTCAATGTTTTTGAAAAAAATGATTCACTGATCGGATCGAACCGATTCTTAGATTTCTTTTAATAAAATCGAATGTTTAATTTTATATAAATTTATAATTGTACTGAATAATTTTTAACTTTTATAAAAATAAACAAAAAATGACGAAATCGTACTAAATATATTTAGAAATATTTTCATAAATATGAATTCTAATAAAATAATTACATCTACATAGCCCATATTTTAAAACTACACCCGTATTGACCTTTTTCACAAGAGATCATATACAACTTTATACACTTACTATGCACAAATATATAGACATGTATATACATGTATAATAGTGTATAAAGGTGTTTATATACATTTTTATATTGTTATACATAACTAAATAACACACACTAATATATTGCTTGTAGATAATTTTTAAATAACGTACATGCACTTTATAAGTGTGTATAAACATTTATTATATACCTATATACTATAGGACACCTTTCAGTCATCACAAGATCTCCATTTCAACATCAAAATCATCACGCGCACACAAAAAAAATACAAGAAGAAGAAATATTGGGTCATCTCGGATAAAAAATATTCGGAAGATGATTTTTTTTATCTCCAATATTTTGGGCTTAGAAACCTCTTAAAGGCATTCATCGATTTCAAAAATAAAATTATTTTTCTTATTAATTTTGGTTCTCATTAATAATTTTTAGTTTGTAAGAAACGTTTCTGTAACATAAATATCCTCCTATACAAAATGAAGAAAATATTTAAAAAGTGGAATAAAATAGAAAATTGTTTGCCAAAAAAGTGGACTGTATATTGGCTAAAAGTGCAAAAAAAAAAAAAAAAACAAGGGGTGGGGGGGTGGGGGGGGAGTCAAAAGATATCTCGATGGCAATACAGTGTAATTTTCTCATATGTTTATATGTGTAAAACATATCTTATATATTAAGTATAAAATATTTCGATATGAGTTGTGCGATGGAAATGACTAGAAGTACACATATCGAGTTTGTTTGGATTGATTTACAAGTTGATCAAATCTACTTTTAAGTCATTTTTAGCTTTTGGGAGTGCTTGACAAACTTAAAAATAACTTCAAATAAGTTTAAAATGACTTTAAGAAAAAGTTAGATACCAAAAGTAGGACTCCTACTTTTTATTTTTTGACTTAAAAGTCATTTAAATTTGACTTTTTATTTTTTGACTTAAAAATTACTTTAGCCAATACTGTCACGACCTGATCCTACATCCTAGACGTGGCCGACACTCAAGAACCATTACTGGTCCCCAAGCGAACCTTCATCCTGGCAACAACAAGCGGAAGACTAACGCAAGCATACATAAGCATCAAATTGAAAGAAATGTTTTAAAAAGTTTACTAAATCTCAAAACTTTGCTGAATATACTGAGTATGAAACATAAGTTTAAAACATCTGAAAACTAAAAGACTCCTCAAAACTGTTAATCTATGAATCCTCTACAATACAAAGATGAGTGTCGGGAGAAGACCCACAACATCTAAAAACTACTAATCGCAAGGTAAAGGTGAAGTCCTACGGAATATAAGAAGGATCACCAAAGCTAACTGGAATGTAAAATGATCTCAATGAAACGTCTTTTGATGATCCTGAGCACCTGTATCTGCATCATAAAACAGTGCTGGTCAAATGACACTAGTACATTAAATTTACGAGTATGTGATATGGTTGGAGAAAAAAATTGACTTGCTTGAATCATTGAAAGCAATAACTAATTGAACTGACAAGCCTGGAAGAAATACTCGGGTCAACTCAACTCAATACAAAACAACCATGATAGATGCAATGTTTAAAACATTATAAAACATGAGATAAAACTCAATGTTATATAATACTCTTTACTCTTATTTGGGAGATTCTCTAACCGACAGTGATCACACTGCTATGTGATGATACAACGTCTCGCCCACGCTGCCAGAATCATCATATACCTTGTCGGGGTATAGGACACCTCAACTAAGTGGATCCACTAAGCTCTTTGCGAAGGCACTTAAGATTCATCTAAAAAGTATGATCTTGTACCCATGTTGGCATATATGGTTTTTGAGGAATAAGAGTTGTCTGAACTCATCCCCATATCGGTGCTCAATACTACTCTCAATAATATATACTCATGTTCAATGTTTAAAAAATACTCTTCCTCTGGTTTGAGATAATTGCTCAAACTATCCTCTTAAAAGAGGTAATTGCTCTGAAATATCTCTAAACTCATTAACTCATTTAGAAATCAAAGTTTCTCTTTTATCAATGTAAAAACTGATACCTTTGGGAATACTTAGTTCCCTTATACTCTTACTCAATTCATGTTTGAAAACTCTTTCTCAGAAATATAGTAATATCATATTGTGATATGATCATTGATGGCTCGGGAAGTCATACTGCATAAACATTGATGGCATATCTAGATACATACTTCTTAAACATTGATAGCATACTCGACTGTCATACTAATCAAGTTTTAAAATTCAAAACTCATCTTTACTTCCTCAAAACTCAGTTTAAAACTCAAATGCTAGCTTTAAAAAGCTTCTCAAGATTTATAACTCAATTCATAGGGTTCATGCGGAATAATGGACATGAACGAATCAAATCAAGGGTCTTACTAAAAATATGAAAACTCAGTATTCAAAACTCAAAAACTCAACGATACTACTAATTGTAATAATAGTACTCACTTCATAGGGTTCATGTGGAATTGTGAGCATGAACTACACAACTCAAGGATCTCAATAACAATGTAGACTCATGAGTACAACTCTTCTTATTCTCATACTCATTTACTCAAAACTTAGATCGGATCTATACTTAATTGTGAAAGACTTCTCAAAATGACTTAAAAAGGACCTCTTGAACTTTCCTCTTAACATTACTTTAGTTTGAAGTGTAAATTAAGAGATATGGTTAGGATATGTAGGATATCTCAAATATTAATGAAGACTTTAAGATTTAATATCAAGGAAAGAACGAAGACACAATTCAAAGGAACACATATGGAATGAAGAATGGAGAAGAAAAGGGTCGGACGACTCTGGTGTAGCACAGGCGTGTCACGCCAGCCCCCAAAGTCCTAGGGCTGTTTTTGGGCGCACTGCAGGTGCAAGCTGCCAGCCCCAGAACTTCAGAGCCCAGCCCTTGGCACCTTAAGGGCGTGCTGCCCGAGCCCGAAACCCAGTTTTTGACCAATTTTTCTTCAATTGTTCGGGTCCTAACTCATCTAGAATCAATTGGTTTTTTTCAAACTCCTTTTGATTCACAAACCCAACATGAAATTATCAAGATCACTAAAAATCTATCAAGAAAAACCACTCATTCACAAGACCCTCACCTCAAGAACTCAGAACCTCCATTGATAAGGAATGAGGCTAAAACTCAAGAACTACTCAAGAATCTTTACATAAATGATTTCATGGATAAATTTATGGAATAACTACATGATTGGTGTGAGGAAGAATAGGTCCATCACTATGAGAAACCTCACATACCTGGAAAGAACGATATTTCTTGGTGAATTTACTCTACTCTTGAATGAACGCTTGAAAACCCTCTTTTCCTCTTCTTGAAACTTTGCTCAAAAAACCTTAAGTGTTTTGAACGTGAACCGGTATTTAGAATCTGATTAAAACCTTAATTGGGTAAGGAAAAACTTGATAAGACAAGTGAGAAAAAGGAAAAGACCAAAATACCCTTTCTTAAAACGGATGGAAGGCCGTAAATGGAGAGGCTTCACTCAAACGGGCATAACTTCTTACTCAGAGCTCAAAATTTAGCAAACTCGGTGGAGTTGGAAAGAGGACTCAAAGACCTTCGTTTTGATAGGTCATAGGCCACCTAAATCTTTACGTGATAAAAAGATATGGTCGTTTGACGTTGACCCAAGAAAAATCTCATAGTGAAATTCAATTGGAAGGAAAGTTTTCAACTCAACTTTATGCTAGGAGATTCTAGTGACCTTAACATCTAGGAAAGTTTAGAATCACTTGGTACAAATCTTATTCACCATAAAGGATGACACAAGTCTTAACTTAAAAATTTTTGAGATGTTACAAATCCAAACAGGTTCAAAGTCTCAACTTCAAATATATTATGCTACTTTTTTTAAAAAATAAATTAATTTTAGTATATGAATAATTAGCTATTAGGTATTTCAATAATTGCGAGTAGAAAGTTACAAGTTATTAAATATTTTTCTTCTTTTGTAATTTAAATTCGTCTTATTATATACTTTAATTTTAGTAGAATCGCTGCTTGAGTAACATGTTTTTTTTTCACTCATGTGTTATAATTTTTTTTATAAGATTTGCTTAACTATATTTTATATAATTATAAAATAGTAAGATGAATCTCTATTTTGTTTGTATTACATGTTTTCTTAATTTATACTTTTAAGTAGTAAAATTGTCTAAGATAGTTTTCGCCAAAGCCCTACGAAACTATATATGATATCTTTTTTTCTAATTGATACAAATCTACTTGTGAATCTTAATTACAGGATATTTTAAAATATATCAAAAATTAATCAAACCATATTAATACCGAAGAAAAATTGAGGTGGTGATATGATTTTGAAAATTCTAATTTTGGGTATATCAACTAAATAATCGAAAAATTGCTATGATGTTAATTTATAAAAAAAAAAAACCGTTCGAACATGTAATGACCTGGTCGGTTATTTGTTTTCTATGGAAATTATCGTTTTTCCCCTCTCGATGTCGATCCCAAGTCGTTTTTAATTGAGTTTGAAATGTTGATTTTAAACTTTGAGTTAAAAGTTGAGAATTTGGTAAGTCTTGAGTTTGAAAGGCTAAGTTGTTAAGAAAGTGATTTTCGATGTCTTTTGGAGTTTCGAGTGTCGGAATGGGATTCCATCAATTGTATTAGTGTCGAAATGTGAAATCTCGTCCATGAGAGTTGTCGGTTTCTGATTCCGAGTCTTTTTGACGATTTGATGTCCTAAGTTGTGAAATTGTGAAAGCTTAGCCTTTGGGTTGACTTTGGTTAACATTCGGGTTCGGATGCTTGAATCAGGATTTTGAGAGTTCCGTTGGATTGGGGGGATGATTTTAGGCCTAAGTGAGGTGTTGTTTGATTTTTTAGAGGTCCTGAGTTTATTTTAGCCTTTTTAGGTGTGAGTTAGTTTCTAGTGATTTTCACGGATGTTGGGTCAAGGAGACTTCAAATTTGTATTTTGACGGTTCCATTGAGTCCAGAACGTCGACTTTAATTGATTTGCATACCTTGTTAGTATGAACGGGGTTCCGAACAAATCTTGAGGGTCCTTTCGATGATTTTGAATTTGGCATGTTTTTGGTTCTAGTGCATGGCCATTTTAGTCATCACAATCATGAGAATTCCTCATCGCGATCGCGATAATCATATGTGACCTGAGCAAAATGTTTTCTAAAATTAGGATTTCAACCCCATTTCACTATTTTTAAGTTTTGGGAGCTTTGGGGAGGCGATTTGGACCATGTTTCGAGTAAAATCTTTTGGGCAACGATTCTTAACTCTAAATCTTCAATTACTCATTATTATTTATGTATTTATGCATTCAAATCAAGCTTTTGAAATGTGAAATTTGGGGATTTTCTTTAAGAACCCATGAATTTACTAAAATGGAGTTTGATAACTGATTTCAAGTCCTTTTCCGAAATAATTTTCCCTAATGACTTTCTAAAGCGTTGAATAATGTTTTCAAGTATTAAAGTCCTTTGCTAGCGAGTGTTAAAGTCGATGGGATATTTTTCGGCTAGTGATGATCATTATGACTTGATACACTGTATGCTTATGCGTGACTTGTGAATTGTAATTGATGTGGTTGTTATGTGTAATTGAACTAGTTGTCATTGAGATTGACTTATTTGATTTGTTTAATTGTTGAATTGTGAAGATTGAACTGAGAATATTGGGTCTGTGAGCCGTGTATTGTAGAATTGCTAGGTTGGGCTGATTTTTGTGCAGGTTGTAGTTTAAGGAGGTTCGATTTGAGTGTAAGGGGTATTTGATTTCTAGCTAGTTGCTTTCTTTAGTCGGTTGCTTGCTAGGTACTGTGTTCTTGGTACTCACCCTTACTTTTACACTTGTGTAGCCCTAACCCATGTGATCTCTTTCTCCTTCTATTGATCTTCAGGCTCGTCAAGGTCTTGAAGAGGTAGCTTCTTGTCATTCGATGGGCCCTCCTTTTCTTTTTTTACACTTTGCTCTGTTTGAGAAACAAAGATTGAGACATGTATTTATTTCTTAATTCTGCAGATATGTATTTAGTGGCTTGTACACATGACAACTTGATTTTGGGGGTTTTAGTCAAGGACAAATTTATGTATTAAAATTGGGTCACCGGAACTCGTGGTCATCCGACTAAACTCGATAGTTTACTTGTTTAATTATTAAAGAATATATTAAATAAAAACTTGTGGAACCTGTTCTCAAAATGGCTAGATGGTTCACTGGTTTGATAGTCAGATTTCAACACCAAGGTCCAAAGTTCAAATCTAGCCAGCCAAAATTCGCTTCAATTTTTTTATTAACTAAAAACACTTTTTTTCAAAAAAAAAAAAAAAAAGAAGCTAAATTCTGAAAGTTCTAAAGTCAAAAGATTTCAAAAGTTTCCTTCCCACCCACTATTCAAGTTCCAACGATATTTTTTCTTCTCTCTTCAATTTACCTTTTATTTTCCACACAAAGAAGCTAAGTCTCCAACTTCAAGTCAATAATCTAGAAAAATCATCATTGTCAAAGTTTAAGGTAAATATTTTTTACTTTATGATTTCTCTTTTTAATAAACAAACTAGCAAAATCAAAAAAAATATATATATATCACTTTAATATTAGGGTTTCCATAAAAAAAATCTTGTCATTACTTATAATAGGAAATCATCAAGAGCTAATGAATTGATTATCTCAAACTTACATATTTTGCGGATGTAACTTGTAAGGAATGTTTTTTATATTATATTATCAATTTTGAAGATTGTGATTCCTTTTTTTTTTTAATGTGAAAGTGTGTGATTCCCTTTTTTTTTAAACGTGAAAGGGGTGTGATTCCTCTTCTTTATTATAAATATGTGATTCCGAATACAAAAGATGTATAAGTCCTCTTTTTATTATGAACGTGTGATTTTCTTATTATTAAATGTGAAAGGGGTGTGATTCCTCTATTTTAGTTAGATTTGCATAGATTGTGATTCCTCTATTTTATTTGAACTTGCAAAGGTGTGATTCCCTTATTTGTTATTGTGAAAGATATGCGATTCTCTTATTCTATTTTAAATTTGCTAGTTAAATTTGTGACTAAGTTGAATAGTTATTTTAATTTGTAGGAACATTTATCCTTAAATATCTAAATGGATACATTTTTTATTAAGCAACCATGTTCTAGTAGCGGTTCATCTGTTAGTTCACATGTAGCTCCAAATACTCAAATAGAGACAATACATTCTTCTTCAAATGTTGATTGTATTCTTGGGGTTGGATCTCTCGAACGGGATTCCGGAGAAAGAAAACTCATCTTTGAATATGATTCCAATATTCGAGATGTTGTGAGGAGACATTATATTTTGATGGGGCCTTACAACCAAAACATCATGAATATTCTAAAACAACATTCGGGACTAGAAATTGCCAATTTAATCATGAGTGGTTGAATGCTCCAAATATAGCATAAATGATGATGCTATATTTTTTTTGTGTTGTTATCTCTTTAAGAATGAAATTTTAAAGTCGTGGCAATACGGAAAAATCATTTACACAAGATGATTTTAAAAATTCCAACCATGGTCTAGAAAGAATTCGATTGCATGTTGGTGAGGTAATTAATATTCATGACAAATGTTTGAATAGGATGCTTGATTTTGCGAATCAGCGTCAATAAATTCAATCTTCTCTTCACAAGAAAAGTGAAAAAAATAAAGTAATTATCGAATTCGTTTAAATGCCTCAATCGATGTGGTAAGGTTTCTCCTAAGAAATGGATTATCATTTCATGGTCATGATGAGAGTTAAGACTTTTACTACAAAGGTCTTTTTCTTGAACTTTTGAAATTTCATGGGGTTAATCGTTCGGATGTGGAGAAGGTGATATTACAACATACTCCAAAAAAAGGATATGATGATTTGTTCAACAATTCAAAAAGAGATTGTGGATGCTTGTACTAAAGAAACAATTAAAGATATCATCAAAGACTTGGATGGTGATTATTTTGGAATACTACTTGATGAGTCAAAGGACATTTCGCATAAAGAGCAAATGGCACTAGTTTTACGATATGTTAACAAAAATGGGGAGTTGATAGAAAGTTTTTTGGGTATTGTTCATGTGAGTGATACATTTGCAAGATCATTGCAAAAAGTAATTTACTCTTTACTTTTGGATCACTTATTATGTATGTCAAGACTCTATGGCCAAGGTTATGATGGAGCTAGTAATATGTAAGGAGAAAAAAAGGCATAACGTCTTTGATTTCACAAGATGCTCCATAGGCATATTATATTCATTGTTTTGCTCATCAATTGCAATTGACACTTGTGGCTCTTTCTAAAAAATAATTGGATGAGAAAATTTCTTTTATGTTGTCACTAATGTTTTGAATACTATTGGAACATCTTTTAAACACAGGGACTTACTTCGACAACACCAAGTTGAGAAGTTGG
The DNA here is from genome assembly GCA_035578085.1 of Solanum pinnatisectum. NCBI lineage: Eukaryota > Viridiplantae > Streptophyta > Magnoliopsida > Solanales > Solanaceae > Solanum > Solanum pinnatisectum. The sequence continues at coordinate 37,925,287 of CM069083.1, forward strand.
AACAATTGTTTAAATCTTGAGAAATTCTTACCGGACAAGGATTAAATCAAGAACATGGCCTCCAACGACTGGGTGATACTCGTTGGGGATCCCATTTCAAGACCTTGGAAAATTTCATGATTATATTTTCTTCAATTGCTAATGTGCTTAAAGATATGAAAGAAGATTCTCCACATGATCTTGATAAACTTGTAGTAGGTAACCTTTTAGAAAAATTCAAGAATTTGAATTTACCATTGTGTTACGTTTGATGTTCAAGATATTGCTTCTTACAAATGAATTGAACAAAGCTTTACAAAAGAAAGATCAAGATATCGTCAATGCTATGGGATTGCTTAATCTTTCAAAGAGAAGATTACAAACAATGAGAGAGTGTAGTTTGGAGTCTTTGATGGATGAGGTTTATTCATTTTGTGGTAAACATGATATTTTTATTCCCAAAATGACTGAAGACTATCCATGATCGAACCATAAGAAGTCTGAAGTTTCATATTTACATCACTTTCGTGTGGAAGTGTTTTATACAATTATTGATTTGCAACTTCAGGAGCTCAATAATCATTTTGATGTTGTGACTGGTGACTTACTCCTTGGTATGGCTAATTTGAATCTGGTTGATTCCTTTGCTAATTTTAGTAAGAGCAGAATAATCAAGTTGGTCGAATATTACAAAAGTGAGTTCGGTGATAATCAACTTCGAGATCGCACTTATCCGCTTGATAGTTTCATTGTCTATGCTCGAGAATGTGATATCAAGTTTCTCAACTTGAAGGGGACTAAGGATCTTGCTACGATGATGGCACAAACAAAATTGGATTAAACTTGGTCTCTTGTTTATTTGCTTGTAAAGTTGATTTTGATTTTGCCTGTTGCTACTGCAAGTGTGGAAAGAGCATTCTCCTCAATGAAGCTCATCAAAAATTATCTACGCAATAGCATTGGTGAAGAATTTTTGAATGGTTGTTTAGTTTGTAAGATAGAGCGAAAGATATTTGAAAATGTAAGTAATGATGCTATTATAGATCGTTTTTAAATTATGAAGTCTCGCCAAGTAAAATTGTAAATTGGTAATATTTTTTGTGGTAGTGTAATTTCTTGTGTTTTGCTCGCTTAGTTATTGTTCTTATAAATTTTTTGATCTTATCTTTAAAGCAATGGTGCACCCGTTTTCTTGAAATTCTGGATTCACCTCTAATTTTAGTAGAATAATAAGTTTTCAACTTCATCTTGTTCTTGTTTTTACTGTTTCCCGCTTTTCTTTGATGTTTGTTGGGTTGAGGTTGATTTATCTTGATAGGAAAGGAAGCATGCCATCACGTTCATTTTTGGGTCGTGTCAAAATGGTATCAGATTCCCAAGTTCATAGGTCTCACATGTATACAAGTCAAGTCTAAGTAGAGTCTTGAAGATCAGTAAGAAGGCGCCGGTACTATAAATCTTCAAGGGGCTACAAAGATTGTTAGGAAACTTCCTTTCATTCATCATTTCTTATCGTGCGTGGTTACCTTCGCTAGTGTTGAGTTGTCGCGTGTTGTTTTGGAGATGTCAAGGACCAGAGCTTCTGTTTCTGGAGGTAGAGGGGAGGCAACCCCCGATGCTATTGTGAAAACCCCAACTAGGGATAGAGGTAGGGCCTGAGCTAGAGGTTGTGCTCGTGGAGTAGCACCAGCTAGAGGTCGTGTCCATGCGGAAGCACCAGCTAGAGGTAGAGCTACAGAGGCTTCTCTTGGGCCACAGGTTAAGGTTGCTGAGGATCATGTTCCTCCTGATGACACTCAATTTTGGCCTAACATTTCCAAAATTCGTAAATTTTAAGTTTTATTTATTCAATAGTTCAAAATACATGTTTTATAATTTTAAATAAGATTGTCGATATTTATCCTTATTTATCAAAATTTCATGATTTTTTTATCAGTTAATTTTAATTACATTATGTTTAGTTACAGCTGTTGAATACGTTCAAATATTTGTTTATTTTGATTAAATCATTATTTCTATTAAATTGCATTTTTTTACATGCAATTAGTTACGTTTATTACATTTTTAATATTCATTTTATTTGTTACATTTGTTAATATATTCATTTTGATATTTTGCACAGTCTAAAAATTCGTTCAAATATGAATAAAATTTTATATACATATATTTTATTAACTAGTGGTTTTGACTCACGATTTTAAGATAATGATATTGTACTGTAGATAATTTTCAACTTTCTATTTAAGTTATTTCTTGGTCACTAATTTAATGATGGTAAATAAAATTTAGGGGTAATTTTCAGATTTTTGATTATTGGTTGTTACTATTTTCATACATTTCTTGTAATAGTGTTGTTATTATCGTAATTAAAGTGTTATACTTTGTATGTTAAAACTGGTCAATCGAAAAATTCCTCCATCGGTTTTTGAGGCCTCCACATTGTAAAAGACAGAAATTTAGTTTAAGTTTATGTATTTTGTTTGTTAAAATTGATCGATGAAGAAATTACCGTCGATTTTCAAGGCCTTCCATGTTAATAAGATGTGTTTTTATTTTTATGTTATTATTTAATTCATTTATTTTTATTCATATTTATTTATTACTAACACTTTTACTAAGTGTTTTTACAGGCACCCGGAGTTGCTTCCCATTGAAGTTATTCAAATGAAGTTCGAATTATATTATTTACTCATTATTTTGTATATATCGATGTTAGGCAAATTTTAGGCCATGTATTATATTATTGTTTTATTTTATTACTTGTGTATATTGCATGTTTATTACACTTGTATATTGTTTTTATCTCCGGGGGAACCCATCGGTGGCCCCCTAAACTTGGCACCAATTTTCACTTAGATACCTCAAGTAGGCTTTGTTCATTTTAAACACCTCAAGTAGGGGTCCGTTGTGTAATTTTGACACTTTTTATGTTTCCAAAATCACATATTAAATGCGTACATCCAGACGCTCTTATGTGGAAAAATAAACGAATTGATATGTGACACGTGAAAATTTTAATTATTTTTTAAAGACTCAATTTTACTTTGTTTTTTCCTTTATTCCAGATCCCAAACCCCATGCCCTCACCTCTTTTCTTCTTGTTGTTGTGTCTGGATGTACGAACTTAATATGTGATTTTGAAAATATAAAAAGTGTCAAAATTACACAACGGACCCCTACTTGAGGTGTTTTAAATGAACAAAGCCTACTTGAGGTGTCTAAGTGAAAATTGGTGCTAAGTTTAGGGGGCCACCGATGGGTTCCCCCAAAATATAATGAAGGTAACTAATGACATGTAAAAAATGCAATTTAAAAGAAATAACAATTTAATCAAAATGAACAAATATCTGAACATATTAAATCGGTTGTGACAAAAAAATAATGCATTTAAAATTAACTGATAAAATATTATGAAATTTTAACAAATAAGGATAACTATCGATAAATTTATTTTAAAATTTAAAATAAAGTAATTTTGAACTATTGAATAAATAGAACTTAAAAGTTACGAATTTTGAAAATGTTAGACCAAAATTGGGTATAAACAACTATCCCTTTCGTTTGTATATGATTGATGAAAGAAATCATTGACATAGAAAATTGACAAACCCGATTTTGGTCGAACACATGACCTTCATATAAAAGTGTGGTTGGAATGTGGTGGGAGTCGATCCTCAACTTGCTTCCAAAAGGTTCCACGTTGTGTTGCGTCCTAGTTGACGTAGTCCACACCTATGACTTAATTGAGAATGCATCCTCTAGGATGTTCTCGAAAAAATAAAGATAAAACTCATTAGTAGAGACAAAATTAAAGAAAAATGTAGCATCTCTTGTTATACAACGAATGAAGATGATTCATTAAATGCATGTTCATGGGTAGGACGAATAAAAATAATCCATCGGTAGGATCAGAATATATATCCTTCGACGCCAACCTCCTCTAACTTCAACATGGAATAGATAGAGTGCACATTCTTCACCTCCGAATAGATAAGACTTAAATGCAAATATCTTTCAACGCAAATCTCCTTCGACTTGAATGTGGAATAGATAGGGTGCACATCCTTCACCTCCGAATAGATACGACTTAAATGAAAATATCTTTCAACGTAGGTCTCCTCTGACTTTAACGTGGAATAGATAAGGTGCACATCCTCCACCTCCGAATAGATGTAACTTAAAATGAAAATATATTTCAACACAAGTCTCCTCTTACTTGAATGTGGAATAGATAGGGTGCATATCCTTCACCTCCGAATAGATGCGACTTATATGTAAATATCTTTCAACACAAATCTCCTCCTACTTTAACCTGGAATAGATAGGGTGCACATCCTTCACCTCCGAATAGATGCGGCTTAAACGCAAATATTTTTCAACGCAAGTCTCCTCCGACTTGAACGCGGAATAGATAGGGTGCACACCTTCACCTCCGAATAGATGCGGCTTAAATGCAAACATCTTTCAACGCAAGTCTTCTCCGACTTGAAGCGGAATAGATAGGGTGAAATCATTTACCTCCGAATAAATGCGACTTAAACACAAATATCTATCAACGCAAGTCTCCTCCTATTTGAACGTGGAATAAATAGGGTGCACGTGCACATCCTTCGCCTCTGAATAGATGTGACTTAAATGCAAATATCTTTCAACTCAAGTCTCCTCCGACTTGAACGTAGAGTAGAAAGGGTGAACATCCTTCACCTCCGAATAGATGCTGCTTAAATGCAAATATCTTTCAACATAAGTCTCTTCCAAATTGAACTTGGAATACATGGGGTGCACATCCTTCACCTCCGAATAGATACGACTTAAATGCAAATATGTTTAAACGCAGGTCTCTTTTGACTTGAACGCAAAATAGATAGGGTGCACATCCTTCACCTCCGAATAGATGCAACTTAAATGCAAATATCTTTTCAACGCAAGTCTCCTCCGACTTGAACGTGGAATAGATAGGGTGCACATCCTTCACCTCCGAATAGATGCGACTTAAATGCAAATATCATTCAACGCAAGTCTCTTCCGACTTTAACCTGGAATAGATAGGGTGCACATCCTTCACCTCCGAATAAATGCGGCTTAAATGCAAATATCTTTCAACGCAAGTCTCCGCCGACTTGAACGCGGAATAGATAGGGCGCTCATCCTTCACTTCTGAATAGATGTGACTTAAAATGAAAATATCTTTCAACACAAGTCTTCTCCGACTTAAACGTGGAATAGATAGGGTGCACATCCTTCACCTCTGAATAGATGCGGCTTAAATGCAAATATCTTTCAAGGCAAGTCTCCTCTGATTTTAACGCGTAATAGATAGGATGCACATCTTTCACCTCCGAATAGATGTAACTTATAATGCAAATATCTTTCAACGCAAGTCTCCTCTGACTTGAACGTGGAATAGATAGGGTGCACAGCTTCCACCTCTAAATAGATGCGACTTAAATGCAAATATCTTTCAATGCAAGTCTCCTCCGACTTGAACGCGGAATAGATAGGGTGCACATCCTTCACCTCCGAATAGATGCGGCTTAAATGCAAATATCTTTCAACACAAGTCTCCTCCAACTTGAACGCAGAATAGATAGGGTGACTTCCTTCACCTCCAAATAGATGCGACATAAATGGAAATATCTTTCAACGCTAGTCTACTCCGATTTGAACAAAAAATAGATAGGGTGTATATCCTTCACCTCCGAATAGATGCGACTTAAATACAAATTTCTTTTAACACAAGTCTCTTCCGACTTGAACATAGAATAGATAGGGTGCACATCCTTCACCTCTGAATATATACGGCTTAAATGCAAATATCTTTCAATGCAAGTTTCCTCCAATTGGAACGTGAAATAGATAAGACGCATATCCTTCACCTCTGAATATATGCACTTTAAATGCAAATATCATTTAACGCAAGTCTCATCAGATTTGAACTTGTTTAGATATGGTGCACATCTTTCACCTTTGAATAGATGCAGCTTAAATGCAAATATCTTTCAACGCAAGTCTCCTCCGACTTGAATGCGGAATAGATAGGATGCACATCCTTCACCTTCGAATGGATGCGACTTAGATACAAATATCTTTCAACGCAAGTCTCCTCCGACTTGAACATGGAATAGATAGGGTTCACATCCTTCACATCCAAATAGATAGGACTTAAATGCAAATATCTTTCAACGCATGTCTCCTCTGACTTGAACGCGGAATAGATAAGGCGCACATGCTTCACCTCTGAATAGATATGACTTAAATGCAATGTCCTTGGAGAATGAAAATACAATGTCCCTATTGACAAATGAAAAATGCAATGACCCTCTAGGCAAAAAGAAAGTGCAATGGCCCTCTCGACAAATGAAAACTGCAATAGCCATCTCAACAAATGAAAAGTACAATGATCGTCTCGAAAAATGAAAAATGCAATGACCCTCTTGGCAAATGATAAATGCAATAACCCTCTCGAGAAATGAAAAAATCAATGATGAATGACTCAATGATTGTCCACTGTAACGAGGTGGATGGCTCGGTAATTGTCCATTGTAACGAGGTGGATGGCTCGGTGATTGTCCAATTGTAAAGAGGTGGATGACTTGATGATTGTCCACTATAACGAGGTGGATGGCTCGATGATTGTCCATTGTAATAAGGGGGATGGCTCGATTATTGTCCACTATAACGATGTGGATGGCTCAATGATTGTCCACCGTAACGCGGTAGGTGACTTGATTTTCCAACTATAATGAGGTGGATGGCTCTGTGACTGTCCAATTGTAACCAGGTGGATGGCTCGATGATTGTCCATTGTAATAAGGGGGAGGCTCGATTATTGTCCACTGTAACAAGGTGGATGGTTCAATGATTGTCCACTGTAATGAGGTGGATGGCTTGATTTTCCAACTATAACGAGGTGGATAGCTCGGTGATTTTCCAATTGTAACCAGGTGGATGGCTCGATGATTGTCCATTATAATAAGGGGGATGGCTCGATTATTGTCCACTGTAACTAGGTGGATGGCTCAATGATTGTCCACTGTAACGAGGTGGATGGCTTGATTTTCCAACTATAACTAGGTGGATGGCTCAGTGATTGTCCAATTGTAACCAGGTGGATGGCTCAATGATTGTCCAACTGTAACGAGGTGGATGGTTCGCTGATTATCCACTGTAACGAGGTGGATGGTTCGATGATTGTCCACTGTAACGAGGTGGATGGCTCGATGATTGTCCACTGTAACAAGGTGGATAGCTGATTTTCCAACTGTAACGAGGTAGATGGCTTAGTGATTGTCCATTTTAATGAGGTGGATCGCTCGATGATTGTCCACTGTAACGAGGTGGAAGGCCCGATAATTGTCTTGAAAGCGTCATCCTCTTGATGCTTTCATCTGTCCCTGTATTTGAAAATGAACGATTAGTAGATACAATGTCTCTTTAGCTAGCAACTTGACAAGAAACTTTAAGGAAAGATTCACAAGAGAATGTGTTCAAAGTGCCCGATCACTTTGACACAAGCGAGCAATCATCATTTTGCTCTTGAACACTTTATGTTTATTGTGACTTATGTCTTATTCAGGGACTTATACAAGGCGCTGGTGGCTCGCATCCTAAATTTTTTTTCTCCATTATGGCAATGCTAGAGATTTTGAAGTCGAGTTTGAACTTCAAGCGATGCAGGAGATCATTTGAAGTTGACAGTACTTGTTGAAATTTTTGAGGTCTACCTCAAAAATTCTGTCTCAATTAAATCTTTTGACAAATCTCGAAATGATCTCCAATCTTGAATGCTGGAGATAACATCCTTATTGTAAATTTTTGAGATCTTAGATCTCAAAAATTCTGTCCCAGTTTTTATGACAAGGAGAAAGAAATTCACACTGGTATATATGACTGAGCCGTTGTGGTGCCTACATATCTTGTTGAGCCAGGATTCAGGTCAAATGTAATCCCAATCATGTAGATGATGAATACTGCAAATAATCTGATACAAGGTCATCAGTAGAAAATGTACAATATGAATATGATGAAATAAGAAGATGATATTTCTTGCGGTATTCAAAGCCTAAAGACGAAAGATATGTCACATTTTTGGGACGAAGGACCCAATAAAATAAAATATGCATCTCACACTAACGCGATTAGCCTAATGTCACATTTCACATAGACAACCCAAAAAGAAAATGTAAATTATTATTTTTACAAGAAAGACTAAAAATAAAAAAAATGTTTTGAAAAAGTATTAAAGGATGGGTGTTTGCTCACCCCCTTTTTTTTTTTGAAGAATAAAGAATGTGAAGAGATAGTCAAGTCTTAACTACAATTGGCATCAGGAGTTAGGATCACATGTAAATCTTTTCTTTTTTTTCTTTTTCTAACTAAGATTGAATTCAAGCTAATTACTATAGCCTCAAGTGGTACCTCAAACATACTTAAGTATCAACAAGATTTGTTCATCTTGCGTTAAACAAAGAATTTGAATTGTAACAACCCTCGTGTTTCAATTGCCCTCACAACAAGAAAAGTCTTATTCCACACATATTTGAAGCGTTTAATTTAAGGACATTTTTCAAGGTGCACTCACACTCATAAGAATGTTCAATGCATGCAAGTGTGATATCATATGCTTGACTCTTATGTAAATCTCCACTAATGTGAGAACATTTGGAATGAGATCATGTAGGGATTGTTATTGGCTTGTAATGTAGGCTTAGGGACGGATATGATATTTATTCGGGATAAGACTGACATAATTCCTCCATGAGCGTCACAGTGATTTTGTGCATCTAACGATTGATATGCCTTTTGCGTCTTATCCTCATTTTTTTCGACTTCTCCTGAATTCTTATTCGTTGGAGCTTCTCCTTTTTTCACCATTTTCTTTTGTTTCTACTTTTTTTTTTGTCTTTATTTGTTGGAACTTTCTTTTTTTTTTCCACCCCTTTCTTTTGAAGTTTTCTCCATTTTTTTTTGAATATTTTCCTTCTCTTCTTTCATTGACTCTGTGGGTGTTTTTGTCTGTTTTTATTTCTTTCAACCTTTTTTCTTTCTTTCTTTCTTTCTTTCTTTCTTTCTTTTTTTCTTTCTCTAGAAGTCGTTTTTGCTTCCTTGACTTTGGAAAACTCAATTTCCTTTGCCTTTGGCAGCTTCAAACTCTGATCTTCTCTTAAAATTTGCACATCTTTGGTGTACTCAAGAAGGTTGGGCCAACAGAGGGATAGTGCATGTAAGCACTCAGAAGGGTAATGGCTAAGATGTGGCTGTCCAAAGAAACGACTTCAGGCTCAAAATGGAAAAAACTAGGAATTAATGTCATTTGGTAGGCTTTGAAAGGCACAACCGGGTAAAAAAAAAAGCCTACAATCCTTTTCCAAACCTAACATTACTCAGAATTTCATCTCGAAAAACATTGAGGCCAAATTCTAGATCAACAGTGCAATGCAATTGAATTTTAATTTAAAATCCTCCACACTATGCACATAAAACCATAAGGTTGATTTTATTCTTATCTTGAATGCTTGCAAGAGAATTTTCAAACATCATAGTTTACCACAAAGTCAGTCCTCTCCATCATATTAAATATTTTTACTGCATTGGTCCCATTTGAGTTGAAGACATAACTCTTATAATATGTACACAATGTTTTTTTTGAAAGAATGAGTACCGAACCCAAGAAGGGCTACCTACGTATCTCATTGAGATGAGAATCAGGTGTGCGTAGTTCATGCAAATATGCCTTAGAAAATATGCACAAACTATTATTTTACTTTTTTACTTTTGAAAAAAAATAATACCGAACCCAAGGAGGGTTTCCTACATATCTCATTAAGATGAGAATCAAGTTTGCGTAGTTCGTGCAGATATGACTTTGAAAATATACACACAATATTTATTTTTTGACTTTTGAAAAATGAATACCGAACCTAAGAAGAGTTGCCTACGTATCACCAAGATGAGAATCAGGTTCACGTAGTTCGTGTAGATATGACTTTGAAAATATACACACAATATTTATTTTTTTGACTTTTGAAAAAATGAATATCGAATCCAAGAAGGATTGCCTACGTATCTCACCAAGATGAGAATCAAGTTCGCGTAGTTCGTGCAGATAAGTCTTAGAAAATATGCACAAACTATTTGACGTTTTCTTTATGAATTTAAAGTATGAATATCGAACCCAAAAAGGGTTGCTTACGTATCTCACCAAGATAAGAATCAGGTTCGCGTAGTTCGTTCAAATATGACATAAAATAATTCAAAATCTTGGACAAACTTAGAGTGTTGACTCGTAAGTATAGTGCCATTGAAATATATAGTCAGGAAGTGTCTTTTGACTTTTTTCACCAATATGTTTTGTATCCTCTTAATTCTCGATCATTGCACAGTCTGTTAAATGTGACCTTCCAATTTTTATAGTAACCACTTGTTGTTGTATTTTTTTTTGAATCTTTCTTGGAATATTTGTCGGTTCTCCCAAATATTCACAAGAACTATACATTGTTATCACCATCTTCGACTGTTATCAGGGAAGATTTCCCTGCAAAAATATGAGAAATGTGTGAAAGCAAGGCCAGCATGCAAAATAACAAAAAATAAATGAGTGTGACCTCATAGTCAAAGACTCCCCTGATTTATCATTTTGACTTGATATTAATGTCTTGTGAAACACAAAAACTAAAATTTCGCGAGCCTTGATGTCTCTTGCAAATTCAAATGAACAATGAATTCCAAATTCTAACATAAATCACCCTCTTTCTTAAAAAGAAGAAAAACTCAAAAGTAAAGGTGTTAGTTCGTGTTCACAATAGATAATGCAAAATATCACACAAAGAATTAAGTAAACATATAAGCACTACTTTGATTGAAGATAAACTCAAGTATATCATATAACATACAAACAGTCATTGCGCGTTCTATACAAATATGTGACCCTTTGTGCCAAGAGTAGGCCTAGCGATTTGAAGGATGTCTTACACCATTTGACAAGGTTCCATTGTCCCCAAAAACACTTTACATAAATTTTATGAATAAATCAAATAGGATTACAAAATAAGAAAGAAAAAAATGAATGCAAATAATCAGTCTCGTGCAGGGGTACAATTCGAAACTAAGCCTTCTAGAAGGTCGTACTTCTTGAACTACTTGTCATCTCCGAATGCCAACACCTTTTGAATGAAATGGTAACTTGTGAATCCTTGTTCGACTAGAGTAAACCATTAAAACAAACCCCAACCCCGAGTGACAATGATTTGCCAAATTACATACATTCTTCAAATTTAAACACATAAATATGATCATCCATTTAGGCCATGGGCTGTCTTGGACTCAAGGTGGTCTCTCTAATAGGTCCAACATGCCTTGGGTGTTTGGTCATCTTAAGTCAATGCGCTAAATTCAGGAAATTGACTTTGCTCTACGCTAGTTGATTAAGAGTGACTTTGAGAGATTGCTAGGCGAGCAACTTAGGCTAGAACTCACAATAATCATTGGATGCATGACGAACCAATAAATTGCCATTCATTTCAAAAAAAGGGTTGAGTATTAAAAAGACTGGCTGCGATTACGCAAAATCGTTCTTTAATATACTATATTATGTCATTTGGCGAAAACCTGTCATGAATGCAATGCCAATATACACAATTAAACAAAAATAAAGAATTAACAACAAGTACAATATACAAATAATCAACAAATTATATAAGATACAAGATATAACACAATAAATAAAAGTCTTCTCAATTTAAAAAAATGAACTCATAATGGTTAGAATATCTATATTTCAGCGGAGTCGTCATTCTGTTTACATCCATACTTTATTTAAATAAGGCAAAACATTGCATTAACTCAAAAAATAATCAATTAATTCAATTTTAAAAGAATTCTAAGAAAACAGAGTTTTAAAGGAGTCGCTACCTAATTTTAGAAAAAACTAGGAAATCAATTAGAAATGTCTATGAAACCATTAAATTATAGATAAGGGGTTCAAGTTATTTCAAAGGGAAGATGTAAGTCATTCTTCGAAATCCACAACTGTGGGTCCCAACTGAATTCACTTTTCAAATTGAGGAGGAGATAAAGGGGGAACCCATCACGCTTCTCAAACTCAGACCAATTTTTACTTGGACACCCAAGAGCTTGTTCATTTTAAACACCTCAAGTTGGGGTCCGTTGTGTAATTTTGACATTTTTTATATTTTCAAAATCACATATTAAGTTCGTACATCCAGACGCAAGAAGAAGAAGAAAAGAGGTGAGGACATGGGGTTTGGGATCTGGAATAAAGGAAAAAAGAAAGTAAAATTGAGTCTTTAAAAAATAAATAAAATTTCCACATGTCACATATCAATTTGTTTATTTTTCCACATAAGAGCGTCTGGATGTACACACTTAATATGTGATTTTAAAAATATAAAAAGTGTCAAAATTACACAACGGACCCCTATTTGAGGTGTTTAAAATGAATAAAGCCTACTTGAGGTGTCTAAGTAAAAATTGGTGCTAAGTTTAGGGGGCCACCGATGGGTTCCCTTTATATTTTTTAATAATTATTTTATTCATTGTATTTATTAATATTTATTTTGATATTTTGCATAGTCTAAAAATTTATTCAAATATGAATAAAATTTCATACACATATTTTATTAGCTAGTGATTTTAGCACATGATTTTAAAATAGTGATATTGTACTATATGTGATTTTCTATTGTCTATTTAAGTTATTTTTTAGTTATTAAGTTAGTGATGGTGAATAAGATTTTAGGAAGTAATTTTAAGAATTTTTAATCTTTACAAGTTTCTTTTAGTGTTGACAATTTTCCGGGACAACCTCACCAGAGCTCCGCTGAAATCCGGCGAATTCACCACCCAAAGACCCCATTCCCAACCAGCAAAAAGCCACCGGTTCACCACCAGATCTCGGCACTCATTTTCCCTTCTCAACCAGCCTGACACCATCAGATTTAATCACCAAGCCACCACCCGTTTCTCCTTCTCCTTGCTTTTTCTGATGAAGCTACGACGCCGGAATCCGGCAAAACCACCGCTGTCTTCTTCCTCTCCGGCCAGCTTAACGCCGGAAAAGTCACTCACGACCCAACCAGACCTCCAGCCGCCTAAAACAAGATCCCAAGCAGCAGCTGTAACAGCACCAAACAGCAGCTAAAACAGCATCAAACAGCCGCAAATAATCCTCAACAACAACCACCAAACCAAACCCAAAACCCCAAAGCTAATCTTCTTCTTTCTCCAGCGAATAGCAGACCAAAACGACCCCATTTTCTATGTTTTCCGACGAACAACAACCAAACCAAACCCAAAACCCCAAAACTAATCTTCTTTCTCCGGCGAACTCCGAGTTATAATAGCACGCTGCCAGTTCCCATCCCCTTTCCCCTTTACGTTTTTCTTTTTCCATTTATGCAGGCGAGCAGCGATTCGAACCAGTTCCATCTACGAGCTCCGCTAGGCAACCCAAAATCCTTTCTAACCTTTTCTATTGCAACAAACGAGCTGAGCAGCTCAAAACTCCGGCGAAGCAACCAATCCACCGCTCACAACTCTAAATTCCGGCCACCGTTATTTCTTCTCCGGTAGTTTCGTTCCTCACACTTACCGTTAGCCATTGTTTTACTTTTAAACTTTTTTCTCTAATTTTTATTGTTTTCTGCATAATATCTAAATCAATAGTCACAATTATTTTAGCTCATTTGTTTTATTATTAATTTGTTTAACTTTTTGTTATTTTGTTACTTTGGGTTAGATGGAAACAATATACTCCTAATGATGATTTAATATGATTTATTTGTTGTTGCTCATTAGTTTATTTCGTGTTTATTTTATTGAATGTTTGGAGCTAGTAGTAAACTTCGTGTTCATAAATTTTGATTTTGAATGGATTGTATTTTGAGGTTCTTCTTGGTAAATTTGCTACTGTTCAAGTTTTGACTGGCTGGTTACTTTTATCATTATTCACTTAAATTTTTATTTGTCAATCTTATTTAAATTTTGTAAGTTAAATTTGGCCAATGAAAAAACTTCTCCGTCCGTTTTCGAGGCTTTCCTAATGTTAAAAGAAGAAAATTTAGTTTAAGTTTATATTTTATATATGTTAAAGTTGGTTGATGAAGAAATTACTATTGATTTCCAAGGCCTCTCACGTATATAAGACGATTTTTTTTAAAGTTATTATTTAATTCATTTATTTTTATTCATATTTATTTATTACTAATACTTTTACTAAGTGTCTTTACAGGTATCCGTAGTTGCTTCCCATTGAAGTTATTCGAATGTAGTTCGAATTATATTCTCTATTCATTATTTTGTATATATCGATGTTAGGCAACCTTTGGTGGTATCTTATATTATTGTTTTATTTTATTACTTGTGTATATTGCATGTTTATTATACTTGTATATTGTTGTTATCTCCTCCTCAATTTATAAAATGAATTCAATCAGGACCTACAATTGTGGATTTCGAAGGATGCCTAACACCTTCCCTTTGGAATAATTTGAATCCTTACCTAGAATCTAATGGTTTCATAGACTTATTTTTTAATTTGTTTCCTAATTTTTTTCTACAATTAGGTAGCGACTCTTTTAAAACTCTTTTTTCTTAAAATTCTTTTAAAATTGAATTAATTGATTATTTTTTGAGTCACCACAACATTTCACCTTATTTGACTAAAGTAGGGACGTAAACACTTCCCGAGTTTGGAGCTCCGTTGTTTCATAAGACTTTGTTGAGGATGCTTGGTGTGTTAGAGAACCTTTCTCCAAGGGCACATACCCTAGGTTAGTAGTAGACTCCAGGTATTCATGTTCAGGTGGGCCAGCTACCTGTGGTTATTGCACCGACTGTTGGTGCACAGATTGCTCCGGAGGTTATCTTGAAAGCGACTGATAAGGAGTGTTATAAAAGGTTTCAAAAGATGAAACCACCCCAATTTTAGGGTGGTATAGAGTGAGGATGCTCATCTGTTCTTTACTTTGTGCCAACGGATGCATGAGGCAGTAGGCATGGTGGATGCTTGTGTTGTTCGGTTTGTTGCCCTTCAGCTTCGTGGTTGTGCTAGAGAGTGGTGGAGGACTTTTGTGAGGTCTAGACCAGTTGGACTTCATCCTGTAGAGTGAGCTATATTTTCTAGTGCTACCTAGGACAACTTCATTTCGTGGAGCATGAGAGAATAGAGCCGTCTGAGATTTGAGAACTTCATTCTGGGCAGTTTGTCTGTGACCGAGTATAAGGTTTGTTTCTGTGAGCTTTCTAGGCATGATACCACTATTGTGTCGGATGAGGTAGAGAGAGTTCACCGGTTTGTGAGAGGGTTGAGTTTCTCTGTCATATTCAGGGCAGCTAGAGACGGGGCTTCTTTCAAATCCATTGTGAGCACCGCCAAAGAGGCGGAGTTGATGGTTTAAGAAGAGTTTGGGGAGCCTAAGAGGGCTCATTTTTCTTGTGCTTCATCTGGAGGCAGAGGTACACATAGAGATAGTGGTTCCTTCTAGCGTCGTGGGCCGGTTTATGCTTCTATGCCAACACACTACAACAAATGTGATATTTAACTACGAAATTATTAGATACGACACAAAATTCATCACTAATTATTCACCTTTTGTGACAAAAGTTACATTTCGTATTTAAATGCACAAGAAACATACTTTTAGTGACGAAACATCTAATTTCGTAGCAAAATTTTGTCCTCTAAAGTTTCCCACCAAAACATAATTTGGTGTCATTTATTAAGGATCATTAGAGACAAATTTAATGTTACTAGTGACACTTTATTTTGTCGCTAATAATACATTCAATTTGTGACAAACTATTATTCGTCTTAAAAGTAGCTATAAATTTGTACAAAAAAAATATTTCATCACGAAAAATACGTTGTTGAAATAGCAACAAATTAGAGTTCGTGGTGAAATGTTGATTGTTTTAGCCACAATTTTTTTTTTTTATTAATTGTGACCTTCATTTTTGTCACTAATTATATAAACAATTACTGGCAATCATTTTATTGTCTCTAATCAACCTGTGATTTAGTGGCAACATAGTTTTGTCACAAAATATGCAATGTTCAAATAGTGACTATATAAAATTTGTAGCTAAATAATCTAACTATTTGCTAAAAAAATAATTCATTACTAATATAGAAAATAATCTTTTGGTTACACATGTTGCTAATTACAAGTGACAAATGATAAATATGATAATGTCGAACTATAGTATTTAAAAAGGGGAAAGTGACATTGCTATTTATATATATATATATATATATGTGTGTGTGTGTATGTGTGTGTGTGTGTTTAGTATATAACTTATAAAATATACATATAAATTAGTGAGATGCTTATTTTTATATGAAAATTATTATTTATTAAAACGGTTTTACGCGATATTGATTACCTATTTTTATTTACTAATTATAAGTATTTTTATTATATAACAATCTATTCCAATTCTTTTCAATTAATCTAAATTATAGCCATTATTATTTAATTTCTAGTCAAATCTTATACTATTTATACTATTTTAGCTACATTGAGCAGAATATGGCCCAAATTCAAATCCCAAACTCAACTCTCAATCTCAACTATTCATATGATCTAATCAGATGGTTGAGATTAAGAGGGTACTTGGATTGACTTAAAAGTTGATCAAATCTACTTTTAAATCAATTTTTGACTTCTGTAAGTGTTTTATAAATATAAATATAACTTAAAATAAATCAATAAATGACTTAAAATAAATTCGGAATTGTTTGGCAATGTTAAAAATAACTTAAAATAAGTTAAAAATCAAAAGTAGGTCTCTCCCTACTTTTTATTTTTTGACTTAAAATTTATTGAAGTTTGACTTTTATTTTTTACTTAAGCTACTTTTTTAAGTCAATCCAAACGAGCTCTAAATCTCACCCGCTTTCCTATTTTTACCTAGGGGTGGGCATGGTACGCTATTGAAAGTTTGGTTCGATACAGTTTTCAAAAATACTATACCACTGTCATACCAAATTAATTCGGTATGGTCAACAATTTAAAGTTTGATTTTGTTATTTGCGGTACAGTAAATCAATTACCATTGTTTGGTCAACTTCAACTTACATATATTTGGTTTAATAAAGAATTACGACTTTTACTTTCCAAGAAACATCTCAAGTATGTCATGTTAATACCTTACACATATAAAAATATTTAAAATAAAGTATAAATGATTTTATTCGTTAATCAATCATCCAAAAAGAACATTTAAATTAAGCTAAAATAATCAAAATTTCAACATCGAAACAATTAGTTACTATTTTATATATTTGCTAGTATTATGTAGTTACATAGATATGAATTTTATATGTAATAACTACATAATTTGATACGATATTCTAGATACTTAAGTATTTATTTTATAAATTCCAAATATCATACCGAATAACAAAATTTTTAAAAATCATACCAAATATCATAATTTCTAAATAACGATGTTAAAAATTATAATTTTGGCATAATACTCAATATCTACCATATACTCAATATCACCAAAAACCCAACACTGGCTCTCCTCCAGCAAGTCTCGGGGAGACACCAATGAGGAGTTTCGTGCAAATATTCATGGCCTTTCATTGGCGAAGCTTTCATTTTATTCTTTAATCAATGTATGTATTGAAAAAAATATTACGGTTTGACTCTGGTATGTTACTTAAGTACTCATGTTGGTGTAGATTTGGTGTGAAAATCTCTTTAACACATGTTCATTTACATTCCTTTATGTTTGAATATTTCTATATGTTGCAAAGTCTCTGTTCGTTGTGAATTGTGAATTGATTGATGTTTGTCGTACTCATTCTATGGTCAAATATGTGCTAATGTCAAAAGTATGAAGGCATTGAGATGTTTTGCCTATGTAGTTGAAATGTGCTCTTTCTTATTTTGGAAGCTAATTCTAGATATCCTGAAATTTATTAACTATTTTTAAGAACTAGTACAGGTTGATTCAGAAGCATACAAGATGTATGACAACTTTGGTATTTAGTATTCTTGGAAATAAATCTTGAGTGATTACTTTCTCTCCTTTCCAATATTGTAACATCATGTAGCACTTATAGTTTGGTGAAATCGTGTTTATATAATTAGATTTGTGTGCTTGTAACATCTTCTAGCACTTTGTGTTGCTCCTTTCTCTCACATTGATCAAACAAATTGTTTGAATGCTTTTGTCACTCCTCTAGATTCTGATTTATATGTTTCCCGCTCTTCATCATCCTAAATTTATTCCTTCATAGCAAAAGGCTGGCAAATGGAAGTATGAATTCATATATTTTTTCTTTTTGATCACTGCAAGATTCAACGTTTAAAGGTGTCCTACGTTTGTATCAGTGATGTCCTGTCCTGATTTGTTTTCTTCTTTACTGTCTTTATCTTAGTTTTCAAGTTCACAAAATATTTCTCCAATGCTCGCTCTCTGCCTGGATTTGGTCCAACCATGCTTAAGAATTTAGAAAACTTTTGAACTTGTGCGACATTGGAAATTGGATGGTGATAGCCCTTATTTCCTGAATTTGTTAAGTTTGATATTGGTATTTCTGTTTATAATTGGCCTTCTAAGTTCATTCTCATAAAGATACTCAAAATGTCTAATAGTTTCTCGACTCTAATTTAAACCATCTAGTTGTTTCTTGACTCTCATTCTAAATTATCTTGCTTTCCCTAGCTTGAGGAAAATCTCAAGCATTACATGATCTTGTATCTGTTGAGTTGTTGCACTCTTGAGTTGCCGATGGACACTTTCTATGTGTTGCTTGTAACTACTGTATTTTACTGTAAATAGTTACTGCATTTGAGGCTGATCTGCTACATTTTTGGACTATTTGCTGCTGCAATCTGAAGCTGAATTTTTGCTATGTTATGGGACTATTTGCTGCTGCGATTTGAGGCCGTTTTGTCGATGAATTTTGGGTGATTTGCAGCTTCTTTTTGGCCATTTACAGCTGCATTATGGTGTGAGCTTCTTTATTTTGGGACTATTTGTTGCTGTAATCTGAAGCTGATTTTTTCTACGTTTTGGGACTACTTGCTGCTGCGATTTGACGCCATTTTGTCATTGAATTTTGGGTCATTTACCGCTGCATTGGGACTACTTACTGCTATAATTTGAGCCTGATTCCTGCTACATTTTAGTCAAAACTGCTGCCTCTTTGGCCAATTAGTTCCTGCACTTCAGGCAGATTTTAGGCCAAGTGACTGATTGCGTGTATTGACAACACAGATGCTACATTCTTTATGTTGTTACACTGATTTGAATGACATTACAAAAGGCCGTTGAATTAAGTTGAGGCCGCACCACAACAAAAAATTGTCCCTCAGTTTGGGACCTTCTGAAACTGGGAAATGAAGCAATATCAAAAATACAATTGTGAATAGTATTGCTATGAATTAGATGTCATCAGATACTTGTGGTTAATGACAAAATATTTTATCCTTAAAGTCTTAACTTTTAGTGACGACTACATTGTATTTTTTTAAGACGATTACAGTTTCATCATAAAAAGTATGATATTTATTTGTCTCGAAATTGTGATTGCCTTCTTATTGCCTACAGATTAACTTTATTTGTTTTGTCAGTAAAAGAAATATTTTTAGTGACGATAGGATCATTTTCAACTACAAATTGTAAATGAAATAAAATTGTCACTAATTTATACATTTAGGGACAAAAAGGAATATGTATGTAAAAGATAGTTTTTAGTGATGAACTAATATTTTTTCAACTGCGAAATACATGTAACATTAGAGACAAATGATGTCGTCAATAGTTAGTGACACATCATTATTGTTGGCCTTAATAACCTCTTTAGTGATGAAAATACAGTATTACCTACAAAATTTTATTATTTCTATGACAAACAAGTTCGTCATCAATACTATACATTCGGGGACAAAAAGTATTTCCATAGCTAATACAACTCTATTTAGTGACGAAACACTAAGTTGTCTCTGTATACATTTAGTGACCCATGCTTTAGAGACGAATGATTGACGAATTAGTTTTAAGTGACAAATTTATTTGTCACTAATAGTCAAATTTGTTATAGTGACAGTTGAGAGTGGACAGTCAACCCGAGGATCCTATTTTTTTGGCCGAGGTGGCCATGGTAGTTCGTCCGGTTAGCAGCAGTTATCTGTGCCGATATCTTGCTTTACTTATAGGGATCCATGTCATATGATGCGACATTGTCCTCTATAGACTCATTAATGATCTCAACGTAGTTATTCAGTTTCTCCAGTTAGGAATTATGTGCCTTCAGCCATGGGGCTAGGCAAATTTGAGTCCGATAGAGGTGACAAGATTACTGGTAAGGGTACTCCAGCTCCTCAAGGTGGAGGTAGAGGCTCTACTTAGACTACAGGCGGCCAAGATGACTAGTGTTATGCTTTTCTAGGGAGGCTTGAGGCTGAGACTTTTGATGTTGTGATCACATGTATCATCCAAGTTTGCCATCGACCTGTGTCTGTATTGTTTGATTCGGGATCTACTTTCTCATATGTGTTTACCTATTTTTTTGTTGGGTTTGATATGTTTTATGATTGTATGCCTATTCCTATTCATGTTTCTACACCAGTGGGTGAATCCTAAGTGGTAGATCGAGTGTATCGATCCTATCTTGTTTCTTTGGTCGGGTATGATACTTAGGTAGACCTGATCATTTTGGGGATGATAGTCTTTGATATTATCTTGGGTATGGATCTGTTTTCTCCTTATTATGTTATTCTTGACTGTTATGCTAAGAATGTAACCTTAGTGATGCCGAGTGTCCTGAGAGTTTAGTAGACAGGTGCTAGTGGTTCTTACCCTAGCAAGGTTATCTCCTTCATTAGAGCTCTAATATTGGTTGATAGAGGGTGTTTGTCCTACTCGACTTTCATTCGGGATACTACTCTTGAGCCACCTCTCATGGATTCTATGCTCGTGCTTCGACAGTTTGTAAATGTGTTCCCTACTAATCATCCAGGTGTTTCTCCAGATAGGGATAATGACTTTGCTATTGACTTGGAGCTGGGATCCAAGTCCATCTATATTCCTTCTTATAGTATGGCTCCAGTTGAGTTGAAGGAATCAGAGGATCAGTTGCAGGATTTGTTGAAAAAGGAATTTATTCGCCCTAGTGTTTCTCCGTGGGGTGATCCTATGTTGTTTGTGAGGAAGAAAGATGGACACATGAGGATGTGTATTGATTATCAACAGTTGAACAAAGTGAAAGTGAAGAAGAAGTATCCTCTTCATCGTATTGATGATTTGTTTGATCATCTTTAGGGTGCATCTCTGTATTCTAAGATTGATTTGAGATCTGGTTATCACCAGCTGATGAATAGGGTGTTTGATATCCCTAAGACAACTTTGAGGACTCGTTATGGTCACTATGAGTTTCTTTTAATGTTGTTCGGTTTGACTAACGCCCATGCAACATTCATGGAGTTGATGAACGAGGTGTTCCAACCTTATCTGGATACCTTTGTGATAGTGTTCATTGACGACATCTTGGTGTACTTCAAGATTGAGGAGGATCACGATCGACATTTGAGAATTGTACTCCAAAGATTGAGGGAAGAGAAGCTTTATGCCAAGTTCTCAAAGTACGAGTTTTGGCTCGATTCTATGGCATTTTTGGGACACATGATGTCTAAGGAGGGTATTCAAGTAGATCCAGCCAAGATTAAGGCAGTGAGGGGTTGGACCGGACCACATCGGTCATTGAGATTAAGAGTTTTGTAGGACTTACGGGCTATTACCGACTATTTCTGCAGAGCTTTTCTACTATTACATCTCTCTTGAATAGATTGACTCATCAGATTGTGAGTTTTTAGTGGCTTGATGTGTCACGACCTGAGTTTACACCCTGGACATGGCTGACACACGAGAACCATTGTTGGTCTCCGAGCAAACCGTCATCCATACTGATACAAGCGGAAGACTAACTCAAGCATACATAAAGCTTAAAACTGTATTAAATTGGTTAAACTCAATTACTCCACTCATAAGGTCTGGAAAATACTCAATAGAAATACTTGTAGTTTGTAAACAACTCAAAAGAAAGTAAATACTGAAAGACTCCTCAACTATAACTATCTATAAAGCCTCTAATATTAAATAGGGATATCGTACAAGACCCCCGACATCTCAAAGCTACTAAACAAAGAGTAAATGTGAAATCCTCCAGAATATAAGGAGGCTCACGAAAAGTTAACTGGAGTGTAGAGTGGTCTCAATAAAGCACTTGTTGATAATACTGAACACTTGTATCTGCATCATAAAAGGAAGCAGGTCGAATGACATCAGTACATTGAATGTACGGGTAAGCAAGGAGAACTAAAACATAGATAACTGAATTGACAAGACTAGAAAAGTACTAAACTCAACTCAACTCATTAGAAAAGCAGTACCAAATGATTTACATGTTTAAAGACTCATAAATGACAGATATGTATATAAAAATACAATAAAAATACTCTTTACTCTTATTTGGGAGATTCTATAACTGACATTCATCACTATGAGCTATGTGATGATAAGCATCTCGCTCACTCTACCAGAATTGTCATATACCTTGCCAAGGTATAGAACACCTCAACTAAGTGGATCCACTAAGATCTGTCTGAAGGCACTAATGATTCATCTAAAAAGTATGATTTTTTATCCATGTTGGCATGCAATGATTTATGAGGATTTTGAGTTGTTTGAACTCATCCCCATATCGGTGCTCAATACTACTCCCAATATATACTCCTATTTAAATGTGTAAAATATACTCTTACTCTGGTTTGAGATAATTGCTCAAACTATCCTCTTAAAAAAGGTAACTTCTCTGAAATACCTTTGAACTCATAAACTCTTTTTATAAATCAAAGTTTCTCTTTTTTCAATGTAAAAATGATACATTTGGGAATACTAAGTTCCCTTAAACTGTACTCAAAATGTCTCTTTAAACTTTCCTCAAAAACTCAGTTTAAAACTCATGTATTGGATTTAAAAGATTCTCAAGATTTATAATTCAAAATATAGTTCATGCTGAAATATTGACATGAACGAATCAACTTAAGGTTCTCAATGACAATATAGGAAACTCAAGACCTCAAGAACTCAAAACTCAACAATACTAATCATCTCAAGAATACTCAATTCATACGATTTATGCTGAAATATATACATGAACATATCAAATCAAGAACATCAATGCATAACATATAGCAATTAAAAAACTTAGGAATAGAGTTTCAAAAAGGATCAGGAACTCAAGAACTCAAAATCAACTCAATAAGCGTTTGTACTTTTCTCTTAAACTCACTTTAGTTTGGAATGTGAATTAAGACATGTAGGATATCTCAAGGATGAATGGAGCCTTTAGGAGCTAATACAAAGAGGAATGCATAGTCACGATTCAAAAGAACACGTTTGGAAAGAAGCACGGAAAGAAAAAGGACCAAGCGACCCTGGCACACTAGTGGCACGTTGCCCCAGTTCTGGAAGTTTAAAAATCAGGCCTTGGCGCACTAATGACATGTTGTGCCAGGGCCTGAACTACTGATGTTCAGCCTTGGTGCTATGGGTAGTGCACCGCACCAGCCGCTTACCCAAAAAATTGATGAATTTTCCCTCTTAATTTAGGGTCGTAATTCGTTTTCAATTGAATGATTGCTCCTAAACTCTTTTTGATTCTCAAATCCAACACAAAATCATAGAATTTCTCATACAAACCTCCTCGAAACATGACTCTGACCAACGATCCCCAATATAAAAGAATTCTTGACCTCCATTGTTAAAAAAATTGAACCAAACTCAAGAAATATGCAAGAATCCTTTAGATACAATGATTTTGCAGATAAATTAGATGTATGGCGTGAGGAAGAACAAGTCCATCACTGTGGGAAGCCTTATATACCTACAAAGAATAATTTTCTTGGCAAAAATCGATAAATTCTTGACAAACGCTTAATTGGGTGAGTAAAATGTTGCTAGGCTTAGTAGTAGAAAGGAAAAGACCAAAATACCCTTCTATAATATGAGATGCCTTAAATAGTGAGGCTTCACTCAAACAAGTATAACTTTTTACTCTGAGCTCGAAATTAAGCAAACTTGGTGTTGTTGGAAAGAGGACTCAAAGACCTTTAATTTGGTACCTGGGCCACCTAACTTTTTATGTGCTAAAAGATATGATCGATTGTAGTTGACCCAAAACTAAAAATTGATGGGTGACTTGAACAAATTTTTCTTTAGTTCTTTTTGAAATCCAAGGTGTTACATCTAGTGACCTTAACACCAAAAAACTTTAGAATCACTTGGTAAAATCTTTTTCACAAATGAAGAATGACTCGAGTCTTAACTTAAAATTTTATGGGATGTTACAATATCTTCCCCTCGGGATCATTCGTCCTCGAATGACTGTTGGACTGAGAATGGAAAGGAGTTACTCTTACTATCTTTCTGACTTCTAAACTTTCCTACTAACACAGGTGGAACTGATTCCTACTAAGAGTTTGGAATAGTCTTGGCACATAAGTCAAGAACGATATGAGTTTGAACCTAGTCACTCTCTATATGAAGCTATCTTTACCTGAAACAAAGGTATCTGAGTATGAAGTAAGAGTAGAAATAATATGCCTTGACTGATATGACTGGTAGCTTTTAAGCTTAGCAGCACTCTTCAACTATCCTCACCTTTCTGAATACCACACGTCATTAGCTACAACTCATAACTCCTAGAAGGGTTCATAACTACCCTTACTAAGGTCTAAGTTAAATTGACTGCTCTTAATGTGTTCAAGCCAAATCTCTAATTCACAAGATGTTAAACATGAGATTTTTATACTAATCTAAACCACAAGATTCAGGTCCTATACCTCTATAGGGAATCTCATCCTAAGAATACTACTCCTTACCACTACATTCAACAAAACTTTGAATCCTAGTCAAGAGGCATCTAATGCATCATGTACTCATCCACTTGTAACATGACCACATTCAGGCCTAGTACTACAATCAATCCATGGACTCCTGCCAACAAATCCTTCTAAGAATTCCTCCTCCTCTCGTCATTTGTATCAATTGTAATTTCATGCATTACTATCAGGAGCTAACAAACTACTCTCACCTAACAATTACTCGTAGTAAAACTTCATTCATCCTTCCTCCACTTTTATAATCTTAGATGGAATAAGCAGAGAACTGCTACCAACATAAGAAACATCAACCTTCTCCTTCTATCATCACTCAACTACCATCATCAACATCACTCTCTAACAAAAACGATCATCGAATGAGCTTTAGGGCGAAAGGTCATACGCATGATTCATTCGAGAGTTCTTATATAAGAATATGCATGACATACCATTATGTTGCTAGCCATTGAGATCAAATAATGAATTTGCAATACTGAGCATACTATGAGACATGAGTGCTTATATGAATAGGTTCATATTATGCGGTTGATATCCATAACTTTATGGAGTAATATTGAGATCAATGGGCTAAAGTCTTTGCCCCTCATTCTAGAAACTAAGCATTGATGTGAATCCCTCTGAAGTGTATGAGCATAGGTCATAGACACAATTCTGATATTAAAAATATCAACAAGATGTTGTAATGATTGCACTTTGATGGATACGCTAAAGAATGAATGGATTGATATATCACTTTAACTCTTCTTGAACACATTACTATCTGATTCTAAACACTTGACTTGGTTTCTCATCTTATCATCTCCCTCTTAGGTCTATTACTAATTCTTTAAACTTATGGATCTATTCCATCATCTCTAAACTTTTTGACATTTGCTTACTCTAATACTCATGAAACGCTTATCTTATGGCTACTGAACTCTCCATACACCGATACTAAGATTCCTCACAACCATAAATAAGATCTTATTGATACGACTTCATAGACACCTTAGGACACTTTAACTTTGTGCTCTGATACCAAGTTTGTCACGACCCAAGCCTATACCCTGGACATGGCCGGCACTCGAGAATCATTGCTGATCCCTAAGAGAATCCTCATCCTGGATGACTACAAATGGAAGGCAAACTGAAGCATACATAAGGTTAAAACTACATTAAATTCGTTAAAATCAATTACTCAACTCATAGGGTCCAAAACATACTCAAGAGAAATACTTATGGTTTGTAAAACAACTCAAAAAAAAGTATATACTAAAACACTCCTCAACTATAACTATTTATGAAGCCTCTACTATTAAAGAGGAATATTGGGACAAGACCCACGACATCTCAAAGCTACTCAACTAAAAGTAAATGTGAAGTACTCCAGAATACAAAGAGGCACACCAAAAGCTAACTAGAATGTAGAGTGATCCCAACGAAGCACCTATTGATAATCCTGAACACATGTATCTGCATCATAAAAGGATACAAGTCGAATGACATCAATACACTGAATGTACGAGTATGCAAGGAGAAGTAAAAATGTAGATAACTAAACTGATAAGACGGGAAAAGTACTCACCTCAACTCAACTCATTACAAAAGCAGTAATAAAAGATTTTCATGATTAAAGCTTCATAAATGAAAGATATCAACTCAAGAATGTATATAAAAATATGATAAAAATACCCTTTACTCTTATTTGGGAGATTCTCTAAGTGACAACCATCACTATGAGCTATGAGATGATACACCGTCTCGCCCATGCTGCCAGAACTATTCTATACCTTGCTGGGATATAGAGCATCTCATCTAACTGGATTCACTAAGCTATGCCCGAAGGCACTAAGAATTCACCTCAAAAGTATGATCCTTTACCCATATTGGCATTCATAGTTTATGAGGACTTTGAGTTGTCTGAACTCATCCCCATATCGATGCTCAATACTACTCCCAATAATATATACTCATGCTTAAATGTGTAAAACATACTCTTTCTCTAGTTTGAGATATTGGTCAAACTATCATATTAAAAGAGGTAACCACTCTGAAATACCTTTGAACTCATAAACTCTATTTAGAAATCAAAGTTTTATCTTTTCTCCATCTAAAAATGATATATTTGTGAATAATTAGCTCCCTTAAACTCTACTTAAAATGTCTATTTAAACTTTTCTCAAAAACTCAGTTTTAAACTTAAATATTGGCTTTAAAAGATTCCCAAGATTTATAACTCAAAATAGAGTTCATGCTGAAATATAGACATGAATGAATCAACTCAAGGATCTCAATGACAATATAGGAAACTCAATACTGAGAACTCAACAACTAAAAATTCAACGGTACTACTCATATCAACAATACTCAATTCATAGGGTTTATGCTGAAATATAGACATGAACAAATCAACTCTAGAACCTCAATGCATAACATATAGCAATTCAAAAATTAGGAATAGAGTTTTAGAAAGGATCAGGAACTCAAGAACTCAAAATCAACTCAATAAAAGCTCTTGTAACTTTCTCTTAAACTCACTTTAGTTTGGAATGTGAATTAAGATGTGTGATTAATACATGTAGGATCTCTCAAGGATTAACAAAGCCTTTAGGAGCTAATACAAAGAGGAGAATGTAGTCACGATTTAAAGGAACACGTTCAGAAAGAAGCGCTGTAAGAAAAAGGACTATGCGACCCTGGCGCACCGGTGGTGTGTTGCCCCATGGCCTGAACTTCAAAAGTTAGGCCTTCATGTACTGCTGGCGCCAAGGGCTGAACTAGTGAAGTTCAGCCTTGGCACTATGGATGGCACACCTCCCCAACCCCCTACCAAGAAAATCGATGAATTTTTCTTCTCAATTTAGGGTTCTAACTCGTTTAGAATTGAATGATTCCTCCTAACCTATTCTTTATTCTAAAAATAAACTAATATTCATAGAATTTCTCTTGAAAACCTCCTTGAAATATGACTTACCAATGATCCACAATACAAAAGAATTCACATTGTCCATTGTTAAAGAATTCAATCAAACTCAAGAACTATGCAAGAACCCTTTAGATACAACAATTTTGTGGATAAATTAGATGTATGGCATGAGGATGAACAAGTCCATCAGTGTGGGAAGCCTTACACACCTAGAA
Source organism: Solanum pinnatisectum (assembly GCA_035578085.1). NCBI lineage: Eukaryota > Viridiplantae > Streptophyta > Magnoliopsida > Solanales > Solanaceae > Solanum > Solanum pinnatisectum. The sequence goes on from CM069083.1 coordinate 37,953,324, forward strand.
AGAATCATGTTCTTGGCGAAAATCGACAGAATCTTGACAATCGCTCAAAACCTAGCTCTTTCTCCTCTTGAACTCTTCTCTTATTTTTCTAAGTGTTTAGGAACGACCAAGAATGATTTAGAATCTGATTAGACCCTTAATTGGGTGAGGAAAAATGTGGATAGTCTTAGTAGGAAAAAGGAAAAGACTAAAATACCCTTCTACAAACATATGTCATGTCTTAAATAGAGAGGATTCACTTAAACAGGCATAAATTTTTACTTTGATCTTGAAATTAAGTAAACTTGGTGGTGTTGGAAAGAGGACTCAAATACCTTCAATTTGTTAAGTCATGGGCTACCTTACTCTCTATGTTGTAAAAGATATGGTCGATTGAAGTTGACCCAAAACTAAAAACTGATGGGTGACTTGAACGAATTTCTCTTTTGTTATTTTTGAAATCTAAGGTCTTACATCTAGAAATCTAAAAACCTAAAACGTTTAGAAAAACTTGGTGTAATCTTATTCACAAATGAAGAATGACTCGAGTCTTAACTTAGAAATTTTTGGGATGTTACATGATGAGTGTGAAAGAGAGCTTTCAGAAGCTCAAGACTTTTTTAACGTCAGTTCCTGTTTTGACTTTACCGAGAAGGGTGTGGATTTCTCCATTTATTGTGATGTTTCTAGAGTCAGGTTAGGTGGTGTTTTGATGCAGAAGGGTAAGATGATCGCCTATGCTTCTAGGCCGTTGAAGGCCCATGAGAGAAACTATCCTACCCATGATTCAGAGTTGGCAACCATAGTGTTTGAGCTTAAGCTACAATGACATTATTTTTTGGGGGTTCATTGTTAGGTCTGCACAGACCATCGAAGTTTTCAATATATTTTTAGTCAGAGAGATCTAAACTTCAGGCAGCACAGATGGCTTCAGCTACTGAAGGACTATGACATCACCATCTTGTATCATCCGGGGAAGGCTAATATGGTGGCCGATGCTTTGAGGAGACTTCTAGCATACGCATTCTTGCCGCTATTAGTGTGGAGGAGTGACCATTGGCTAGATATGTTAAGAGGTTAGCCAACAGTCTCATCAGGTTATGGGTTTCTGAGGAGATGAGTGGTTTGATTAATTTTACTGAGGTTCGTTCTTCCTTAGTTGAGCAGATTCGTGAGCATCAGTTTGATGACGAGAAGTTGTGTCTTATTCGAGACAAGGTGAGGAGAGGGGAAGCCAAGGAAGCTATCCTTGATTTTGATGGTGTCTTGAGGATTGGAGACATGATTTGTGTGCCCAATGTGGGCTAGTTGATTAGACTAATTAAGAGGAGGCCCATTGTTCCCGATATTCTATCTATCCGTGTTTGATGAAGATGTATCATGACTTGAGCCAACAATATTGGTGCTGTGGTATGAAGAGGGATGTTGCAAATTTTGTTTCAAGGTGTTTGACTTTTCAATAGGTCCAGTGTGAGCACCAGTGGCTTGGAGGTATATCTCAGAGGATGTTAATTCTTACTTGGAAATGGGAGCAGATCACTATAGACTTTGTTGTGGGACTACCAACCACCATGGGTGGTTATGATTCCATTTGGATGGTTGTTGATAGGTTGACCAAGTCCGCCCATTTCATCCCAGTTTGGGGTGAGATATACTACATAGAAGTTAGCTGAGCTTTATATCAATAATATTGTGAAGTTGCAGGGAGTCTCGGTTTTTATTGTCTCTAATTGAGGTTCTTTGTTCATGTCCTATTTTTAGAAGGCATTGTAGCACGGTTTGGGCACTCGGCTAAATATGTGTACAACCTTCCACCCTCAGACAGATGGTCAATTCGAGCGAATAATTTAGGTATTGGAGGTCATGCTTCGAGCTTATGTGACTGATTTGGTGCTAAATGGGATCAACATTTGCCCTTAGAAGAGTTTGCCTACAATAACAATTATGATTCTAATATTTAGATGGTCTCTTTTGAGGCTTGTAGGGGCGGTGTAGATCTCTGATCAGATGGTTTTATTCAGTTGAGATGTATTCAGTAGATACAGAGTTGCTTAGAGATGTTATGGAGTAGGTTTGTATGATCCAGGGTAGAATGTTGATAGCGCAGAGTCGACAGAAGATTTATGCGGATTAGAGAATTTGAGCCCTAGTATTCATGGAGAGTGATCATGTTTGGCACTGAGTCTCACCCATGAAGGGTGTGATGAGGTTCAGAAAGAAGAGAGAGCTTAGACCTAGATTCATTGGATCCTTTGAGATTTTGAGTCGTGTGCGAGAGGTGGCCTATAAGTTGTCCTTGCTACCTCGCTTGTCAGTTGTACATCCCGTGTTTCATGTTTCCATGCTTTGGAAGTACTTCTCAGATGAGTCACATGTACTTTCCATTGATTCAGTTGAGTTGGGTCCATATTTATCTTTTGAGGAAAAGCCTAGAGCCATCTTGCATAGACAGGTTCGAAATCTTAGTACCAAAGAGATTGCTTCAGTGAAGGTGCAATGGAAGCATCGTTTGGTTAGTGAGGACACTTGGGAGATAGAGTCAAATATGCAAGATACATATCCTCATCTTTCGAAGCTCCAGGTACTTTCTTTTGCCTTATGTTTAAGGACAAACATGGTTTTTAATGGTGTATAATGTAATGACCCGGTCGGTCATTTTTGGTTTTTTCATAGAAATTATTGTTTTCCCCTCCTGATGTTGACCCCGAGTAATTTTTAATTGAGTTTGAAAAGTTGATTTTAAACTTTGAGTTAAAAGTTGAGAATTCGGTAAGTCTTAAGTTTGAAAGGGTAAGTTGTTAAAAAGTGATTTTCGGTGTCTTTTGGATTTTTAAGTGTCAGAATGGGATTCCGTCGATTCCATCAGACCCAAAATATGAAATCTGATCCATGAGAGTTGTCGGTTTCTGATTTTAAGTCTTTTTGAGGATTTTAGGTCCTAAGTTGTGAAATTGTGGAAGTTTAGCCTTTGGGTTTACTTTTGTCAATATTTGGGTTTCAGATGCTCGAATTAGGATTTCGAGAGTTCCTTTGGATTTGGGGGATGATTTTAGGCCTAAGTGAGATCTTCATTGATTTTTGAGAGGCCCGGAGTTTGTTTTAGCCTTTTTATGCGTGAGTTAATTTCTTGTGGTTTTCACGAATGTTGGGTCAAGGATATCTCAGATTCATCTTTTGGCTGTTCCATTAAGTTTGGAACATTGAATTTAATTGATTTTCTCATCTGGTCTGTGTGTACGGGGTTCCAAATGAATCCTCTGAGTCTTTTCGATGATTTTGAGTTTGGTTGGTTTCTAGTTCTGGTGCATGACCATTTTGGTCATCGCGATCACATAACATCATCTTGGGGTGCATCGTGATTCTGTGGGCCTCACCACGATTGAGATGTCAACTTTAATGAGTTGAATGCCTTATTCATCACAATTGTGTGACCCAAGGTCGCGATCGCGATGATCATCTGTGACCTGAGCAGAATGTTTTCTAAAATCAGGGTTTCAACCCCATTCACCATTTTTGAGTTTTGGGAGGTTTGGGCTAGGTTTTCAAGTAAAATCTTTTGGGTAACGGTTCTTAAATCTAAATCTTCAATTACCCATTATTATTTATGGATTTATGTGTTCAAATCAAGCTTTTGAAATCAGAAATTTTGGGATAATCTTTAAGAACATAAGAGTTTACTAAAATGAAGTTTGTGAACTGATTTAAAGTCCTTTTTCGAAATGATTTTCCCTAATGAGTTCCTAAAGCCTTGATAATGTTTTCAAGTATTAAATTTTGGATTCAAACCTTATTTTCAGAATTGGGTTTGTGTTGATTGACCTACTTTTCAAGAGAAACTGATGTGGGTAATGTTGTTTCCAGAAGTTTATTGAGAATACTTGCTTGTGCATAGATTGTGTGGGTTTGAAAGTGATTTGGAAGGGGAAGACTCAACTACTGGAGTGATTGTTGATTGATTTAAGGAAAATGAGAAAATACTATACTATGGCATTTTGGTTTTCTTCTTCTTCAATCTCCATCATTTCATCATCATTTGATGAGTTCCTAATCCATGTACAATCTCTTTAATTCTCCTTTTGCTTATTTAGTCACTTTTAATTAATGCACATGAGTAGTTTCTAACTTTCTATGTACGTGAGTTGTCAAATACTTATCTCTTCCCAACTTAACAAACATCCTTCTAATTGATAGTTCTCCCTCTAATGGTTCCCTAATTTAGCATTTGTAACCCATGCTCTACCCAATGGACCCGCCGGACGCCACCCTTTCGACGCGTCTGGATAGGCAAACTGTCGGGTTTCGTGGTGGTGCCCGTGAAGGAATATGCAGTATGCTCCCAAAGGTAGGCTCCTCTCACTATGACCTGGATGGCTCGTAAAGAGCCAAACGGGTTGTGATGGTGGTCGTGTGGTGGGCTAAAGTAGCTTAGAGCCTTCCCAAGCCACAGGTCTAAGGACCATGACTTCCCAGACAGCTCGTGGAACCCTACACGACTTGTGTGGGACTCCATCTGGAGGTTCACGTCAGCTGTAAGCCAAGGTCAGTTGGGTCTTCTCCTAATTATTTTATTATGATACTACATTGTTTTGTCCTTACCTAGGACCCTTATATAAGTGATGTTAACCCCAAAATTTACCCAATGAAGTCATTCTCTTAAAGTTACCAAAGAAGATCAAGTTCTTCCTCTCCAAAATATTTCTATCTAGAAACTTGAAGAAGAAGAAGGGTTCAAAGGCAAGTCTCCAATTCCACCATCTAAGGCAATCTTTTGTCATTGAGGTATGATAGTTTTTATGTCACGCCCCGAGCTTAAACCCTGGGCGTGGTCGACACTCGAGAACCAATGCTAGCCCCAAGCAAACCCTTGGCCTGGCTTACTTACTCAACAGAAGACTTAGCTTAACAAGATAATCTCAAAACATAACTTTAAGGAGATATAAACTTAGCCAAAATGGCAACTGAAGTCTGTAAACAACGTTTGAATGATAATATAAAGACAACTAAATTCCTAACTGACTGTCTATGAAGCCTTTAAAACAACTGATATAGATGTCGGGACAAACCCCACGACATCCTAATGAACTAATGAAATAATTGAAAGTAATAAAAGAAGTCCTCCGAAATGCAATGAGGCTCACCAACAGACTCTGGAATGCTCAATGGATGAACAATGTGCTAAATGCCGACCCTTGTTACATGTATCTGCATCATAATAAGATGCAGGCCAACTGGCATAAGTACATTGAATGTACGAGTATGCGAGTTGGAATGCTAAAATACAACATAGGCTTGAAAGGAATCTGAAAGAAACTGAAGAACTTACCTGGCTCAACTCAACTCAACATAACTAAACTCATTTCAATATAAAGTAGTTTAAAACAGGTGTAATATAAGGAAAAGTTGTTTAAAAACATTATGTCAACTCTGTGTGTATGCAAGGATACAACAAAACTCTGAAATGTATGTGAAAATGCAAATCGTGTATATAAGAATACAATTACTGTTGTGGGAGGTTCTCTAACCGACAACCATCACATAAGAGCTATTGTGATGATACAACATTTTGCTTCACGCTACCAGGGTCGTCCTATACCTTGCCAAGGGTATAGAACCTGAACTACTAAGTGGATCCACTAGCCTATGCTAAAAAGCACTAAGGGTTCATCTAAAAAGTATGACCCTTTTCTACCCATGATGGCTACATGGTTTATGGGGGCTGTGGGTTCTCTGAACGCTCCCCCATATTGGTGCTCAGTACTACTCCCAAAATATGATATAATATTAGCTCTTATGTTTTAAAAAGAAAACATACTTCTTCTGTGATTTGAGATTAGTGCTCAAAACATAGCTCAAAGGCTATCTTGGAAATCAAAGTTTCCCCTCTTGCTTCATTTAGAAAGCGATTACTCTTTTCTGAAAAGTAGCCCGAAGGCTTTTTGGAAATCGAGGCTTCCTTTCTTGTTTAAATGTGAAAACACTTTAAACCCTTTAGGAATACATAGTCCCCATATATTTTTGAAGAAATGAACTTCAAGCTTTACTCTTTACTGAACACAAAACATAAGTCTTAAAACAAAGTTAAAACGTTTGCAAAAGACTTTTGGAAAACTTTAAGAACTTCTCTAGACTTTGATCTTAACTGCTCTTAATTTGACTTTTAACTGGTCCTTCAATTGAATTATGGATTCAAGGATTTTGATTTGTGATAGGAAGGATCACATGATGTTTAGGAATGATCTTAAATAGCTAAACATGAGAAAAGTCATGAAATCACCATTTTGGAACAAGTTCGAGACGCGGAGGTGTTTTAAATAATTACTTGCGAAATGAAATTTTGAGACAGAGGAGTCCGCGTCTTAACCGTGACGCAGAGAAACTTTTTGGTCACTGGGGGAGTAAGTCCGCGACACGGACTTGCGTGCCAAAATCTGCTCGACTTGTCCTTCTTCGTTTTCCTGCCCTTATTCGCCTAAACTGGACTATTGATCCCAAATTCATTTTAGATTCCGATACCCAACATATGTACTCAATAACCTAACTCAAAACAACTCTAAAATTCAACGTAAAAATATCAGAAACTCCTCAATTCAGCCCAATTCAAGAACGACATTCAAATTCAAGAATACATGTCAGGAACATCAACTTTCAAGCTCTTTTAGGACTAATTTCGCTGAACTATACATGTTTGGCGCGTGGGTGAATGAACCCAACGCTATGAAAGACTCACATACCTTGTATGATTATTTCCTTGGCGAAATCCACCACCAAATCGCACGATCTTAGTGAAATCTCAGCTTTTCTTCTCCTTTCACCTCTTTTCTCTTTTCTCCAATTCCTAGCGTGAATTTCAAATTGACTAAACTGATCTCATTCTGATTTGAACCCTTAATTAATTCACTAAAATGAATTAAATTAATTGGGTAAGGAAAGGACTGAAATACCCTTCAAAAATCCGGATTGGACATTTTCTTATTGGAACAGCCCAACTTCCAATGGGCGTAACTCATGCATACAAACTCAGAATCATGCAAACTCAGCAGCGTTGGAAAGATTATTCCAAGATATTTCCTACCATATCTGGAAGTACCTCTAAATCATCTTGAGCTAGAAGTTATGGTCGTTTGAATTTGGCCAAAACTCAACTTTTCCTAACTTAAACAAATTTTCCAGATTTTCATTCTTTCCAAAAATCGCTATTTCCAATTATTAGCTTTTTCCTAGTTATTTCGAATTGTGAGATGTTACAATATCTCCCTCTTGAGAACATTTATCCTCAAATGAGATTTCTGCTGCTAGGCTAAGGGTGATAATATCAAGTTCAAACACCCAACAAGCAAATGCAAACAAACAACATGCTCACTCATAATTTAAAGAGTACTAAGAAGAAAAGTAGTACCTTGGTCTGCATTTTCTCCGTACTCAAAGAGATGTGGATATCTCTTCTTCATGTCCTCTTCATCTTCCCAAGTAGCTTTCTCAACAAATTGATTCCTCCAAAGGACTTTGACTGATGCTACCTCTTTTGTTGTCAACTTGCGAACTTGGCGATCTAGAACTTGAACCAGAATCTCCTCATAAGATAAGCTATCCTTGATCTCAATATTTTTAGTTGGTATGATCAATAAAGGATTGCCCATGTACTTCTTCAGCATGGAGATGTGAAACACCGGATGAATCGTGGCTAACTCTTGTGGTAGCTCCAACTCAAAAGCTACATTGCTATTCCTCTTGGATATTTGATAAGGTCCAATATACCAGCGACTAAGTTTCCCCTTTTTACCAAACCTCATAACACCCTTTATGGGTGAAACTTTTAGATATACCCAATCATTTACTTCAAACTCTAACGCTCTTCTCCTAACATCAGTGTAGGATTTCTGATGACTCTGCACCGTTTTCAACCTCTCTTGAATCACTTTCACCTTCTCCATAGCTTGATGAACTAGATCTGGTCCTATCAACCTTGCTTCACCAACTTCAAACCACCCAATAGGAGATCTGCATCTTCTTCCATAAAGAGCTTCATATGGAGCCATTTGGATGGTAGAGTGGTAACTATTGTTGTAAGCGAACTCGATGAAAGGTAGGTGATCATCCTAATTACCCTTGAAATAGATCACGCATGCCCTCAACACATCCTCTAAAGTCTAGATAGTGCGCTCTGCTTGCCTATCTGTCTGAGGATGAAATGCGGTACTTAAGTTCACCTTTGAACCCAAACCTTTTTGGAATGACTTCCAAAACTGTGCAATACATTGCATACCTCTGTCTGAAATAATGGAGACTGGGACTTCATAAAGTCTTACCACCTCCTAAATATACAACCTAACATAATCTTTTGCTGAATGAGTAGTCTTCACCGATAAAAAGTGGGCTGATTTTGTCATTCTGTCGACAATAACCCAAATAGAATCATTCTGCATGCGAGACCTTGGTAAACCTGTGATGAAATCCATATTAATCATCTCTCACTTCCATTCCGGAAGTTCTATATTCTAAGCCAAGCCATCAGGCCTTTGGTGCTCTACTTTAACTTGTTGGCAATTTGGGCACTTAACAACAAATTCTGCAATGCCCTTTTTCATACTATTCCACCAATACACCTCCTTCAAATCACGATACATCTTTGTGAAACCCGGATGAATGAAATATCTGGAGCTATGAGCTTCCTCCATGATCCTCTCTTGGAGTCTATCCACCATTGGTACACACAATCTACCTTGATATCTCAATATGCCATCTCCCCCTTGTTCAAAAGCAAATACTTTTCGCTTATGAACATTTGCCTTCAATTTAAGCAAAATAGGGTCTTGGTCTTGCTTGCCTTTTACTTCTGACACTAATGATGATTCATCCTCATTCATCACCACTATTCTTCCTTCTGTGGAATCCAGGAGTCTGACTCCCACACGTGCAAGTCTATGCACATCTTTTGCTAACTCTCTCTTTTCTTTCTCAACATGGGCGGTACTACCCATAGACAACCTGCTTAAGGCATCAGCAACAACATTAGCCTTACCTGGGTGATAAAGAATACTCATGTCATAATCCTTGAGTAATTCTAACCACCTCCTTTGTCTGAGATTTAGCTCTTTCTAAGTGAACATATATTGAAGGCTCTTGTTATCAGTGAATACATCAACATAAACACCACACAAATAGTGATGCCATATCATTAAAGCAAATACTACGGCAACCAACTCTAAGGCATGGGTTGGATAGTTCTTCTCATGAACTTTCAATTGTCTAGAGGCATAAGCTATAACTTTGTCATTCTGCATTAACACACAACCCAAACCAACTCTAGATGTGCCACAATACACCACAAAACCTTGAGTACATTCTGGTAAAGTCAAAACTGGGGCAGTAGTCAACCTCTTTTTCAATTCCTGAAAGTTTTTCTCACAAGCCTCAGACTATTGAAATTTAACTGTCTTCTGAGTTAACTTGGTCAAAGGGGATGAAATTGACGAGAACCCTTATACAAACCTTCTATAATAGCTTGCCAAACCCAAGAAACTCTTAATATCAGTTGGAGATGTGGGTCTAGGCCAATTCTGCACTGCCTCAATTTTCCGAGTATCGACTTTATTTCCCTTTCCAGACACAATATGGCCTAAGAATGCCATAGACTCAAGCCAAAACTCACATTTAGAGAACTTAGCATATAACTCCTTATCTTTCAAAGTCTGAAGAACTATTTTGAGATGACTAGCATGATCTTCTTCATTCCTTGAATAGATTAGTATGTCATCAATGAAGACGATAACAAACATATCTAAATAAGGTTTGAACATCTATTCATAAGGTCTATGAACGTTGCAAGTGCATTAGTCAAACCGAACGACATGACTAGAAACTCATAATAACCATAACGGGTCCTGAATGCTGTCTTGGGAATATCACACTCCCTTACTTTCAACTAATGGTAGCCAGATCTGATATCAATCTTAGAAAAACAAAAAGCACCCTGAAGCTAATAAAAAAGATCATCAATCCTTGGAAGAGGATACGTGTTATTGATGGTAACCTTGTTCAACTAACGGTAATCTATACACATCCTAAGGGAACCATCTTTCTTTCTTACAAACAAGACCAGAGCGCCCCAAGGTGAGACACTTGGTCGAATAAAGCCCTTATCTAATAGATCCTTTAACTGCTCTTTGAGCTCTTTTAACTCTTTTGGTGCCATCTTATATGGTGAAATAGATATATGACGAGTATCTAGAAGAAGATCTATACCGAAGTCTATCTCTCTTCAAGAGGAACTCCGGGAAGATCGTCAGGAAAGACTTCTGGAAACTCTCGTACTACTGAAATTGACTGAATAAGAGGTATCTCAACACTAGAGTCATTAACTCAGACTAAGTGATAGACACACCCCTTAGAAACTAACTTCCTTGCTTTAAGGTACGAAATGAAACGACCCATAGGCACTGCTGAACTGCTTTTCCACTCTAAGACTGCATCATTTGGAAACTGAAACTTGAAAACTCGAGTTTTACAATCAAATGAGGCATAACATTCATGAAGCCAGTCCATACCAAGAATGACATCAAAATCTACTATGTCTAACTCAATTAAATCAGCCATGGTACTCTTGTGATTGACGGAAATCAGACAATCACGATAAACTCTCTTTGCTAGAATGGACTCACTGATAGGTGTAGGAACACTGAATAGTTCACCAAGTTGCTCAAGAATAACATCAAAATTCATAGCAACATATGGGGTTACAAAGGATAAACTCACCCCTGGATCTAACAAAGCATAAACAGTAAAGTCAAAAACTTGGATCATACTAGTGACAACATTTGGCGAATCCTCTTGCTCTTGGCGACTATTGATAGCATACAAGCAGTTTGTTCCTCCGCCAGTACCGAAAGTAGCCCCTCCAGGTGCAGCTCTATCTGGTGGAGAAACTAAAGAAGACTAGGCTCTGTTGCCCCCATTACCATTACCCTGCCTGATCTTTGGACACTCTCACATGAAATGCCTATTTTGACCACACTTGAAGCAACCAGTGGAGCCCTCACGACAAGTACCTGAGTGGTTCCTACCACATTTGGCGCATGCTTGAGGCTTACTACCCCTTATACCATGCTACCCTGAGAATAAGTAGGTTTAGCTCTGAAATTCTGACTATTCTACTCACTTTTGTTGTTAGGTGCAGGTGCACTAGTAGATGATGGAGCTGGTCCCTTCTGTTTTTGTTGGAAAGATGACCGATTAGCACTACTCTTCTACTGTCCGGATTTATTCCCTGTCTTGGCTCTCTTGTTCTTAAAATCTTCTCTATCCCTTAGCTTTTCTTCCTCAACCTGATGTACATATACGATTAACCTCGATATATCCATGTTCCCAATTAGCATTGCATCCTTACCTTCCTTACTCGACAGACGAGACAACCCAGCAACAAATAAGCTCATTCTACTCCTCATGTCCACAACCATCTCCGGAGCATAACGGGATAGTTGAGTGAACTTCAACCCATACTCATGAACACTTAGTGACTCCTATTTAAGGGAAAGAAATTCTTGTACCTTTGCCTTCTTCAGTTCTTAGGGAAAGAAACACCCCAAGAAAGGCTCCTCAAAATAGGACCAACTCATAGGTGATGCATCCTCAACTCTACCTTGTTTCCACTGATCAAACCAGGTCCTAGCAATATTCTTCAATTGATACGCAGCTAGTTCAACTCGCTCAGCATTAGCAACATTCATAACATCAAATACCTTCTTCAGTTCATCAACAAAGCTCTCTGGGTCCTCAGAAGTGCTTGAACCAGTGAAATTTGGAGGATTCATTCTCAAGAACTCACGAATCCTTAAAGTATCAGCCTCCTTCTGTCTAGCTCCTCTTTGCTGCCCAACTTGGTTAGTCACAGCCTGACTTAGCATCCTGATTGCTTCCCTGAATTCAGCATTGGTAACTTCTCCTTGAGGTTGCACTTCAGGTGCATTTGGTAACTCTTCTTCCTCAATATTACGTCTAGCAGGACGACCTCTGATAGCTTTTTGTGGAGGCATGACTATCTAAAAACACGTGCAAGCACAAATTAGAAGGAACTTTTTAGAGATCAAACTCTAACCCATGAAATGAGTGTGAAAGAAGTGAGAAATTTTCCTAAGTGTTATAGCCTCTTAATTATAGATGTGGCACGCTTCACATCGATAACTAGGACTCTACAGACACGACTTCATAGAATCCCTAGGACTTTTAAACTTTGTGCTCTGATACCAAGTTTGTCACGCCCCGAACCTACACCCTGGATGTGGTTGACACTCGAGAACCATTGCTGGCCCTAAGCGAACCCTTGGGCTGGCTTACTGACTAGGCAAAAGACTTAACTTAACAAGATAATCTCAAAACATAACTTTAAGGAGATATAAACTTAGCCAAAACGGCAACTGAAGTCTGTAAATAATGTCTGAATGATAATATAAAGTCAACTGAACTACTAACTGACCGACTGTCTATGAAGCCTCTAAAACAACTGATATGGATATCGGGACAAACCACACGACATCCTAATAAACTAATGAAATAATTGAAAGCAATAAAAGGAGTCCTTCGGAATGCAAGGAGGCTCACCAACAGACTATAGAATGCTCACTGGATCAACAATGCCCTAAATACCGATCCTAGTTACCTGTATATGCATCATAATAAGATGCAGGCCAACTGGCATCAGTACATTGAATGTACGAGTATGCGAGTTGGAATGCTAAAATACAACATAGGCTTGAAAGGAATCTGAAAGAAACTTTAGAACTTACTTGACTCAACTCAACTCAACATAACTGAACTCATTTCAATATAAAGTAGTTTAAAACAAGTGCAATATAAATAAAAGTTGTTTAAAAATATAATGTTAATTCTGTGTGTATGCAAGGATACAACAAAACTCTGAAATGTATGTTAAAATGCAATAAACTGTGTATATAAGAATACAATTACTGTTGTGGGAGGTTCTCTAACCGACAACCATCAAGTAAGAGCTATTGTGATGATACAATGTTTTGCCTCACACTATCAGGGCCGTCCTATACCTTCCTGAGGTTATAGAACCTGAACTACTAAGTAGATCCACTACTCTATGCTAAAAAGCACTAAGGGTTCATCTAAAAATTATGAACCTTTTCTACTCATGATGGTTACATGGTTTATGGGGGCTATGTGTTCTCTGAACGCTCCCCCATATCGGTGCTCAATACTACTCCCAAAATATGATATAGTATTAGCTATTATGTTTTTTAAAAAAATCATACTTCTTCTGTGATTTGAGATTAGTGCTCAAAACATAGCTCAAAGGCTATCTTGAAAGTCAAAGTTTCCCCTCTTTCTTCATTCAGAAAGTGATTACTCTTTTCTGAAAACTAGCCCGAAGGCTCTTTGGAAATCAAGGTTTCCTTTCTTGTTTAAATGTAAAAATATTTTAAACCCTTTGGGAATATATAGTCCCCATATATTTTTGAAGAAATGAACTTCAAGCTTTACTCTTTACTGAACTCAAAACTTAAGTCTTAAAACAAAGTTAAAACGTTTGCAAAAGACTTTCGAAAAACTTTAAGAACTTCTCTAGACTTTGATCTTAACTGCTCTTGATTTGGCTCTTAACTGGTCCTTAAATTGAATTATGGATTCAAGGATTTTGATTTGTGATAGGAAGGATCACATGATGTTTAGGAATGATCTTAAATAGCTAAACATGAGAAAAGTCATGAAATCACCGTTTTGGAACAAGTCCGCGACGCGGAGGTGTTTTAAATAATTACTCGCGAAATGAAATTTTGAGACAGAGGAGTCCGCGTCTTAACCGCGACGCAGAGAAACTTTTTGGTCACTAGGGGAGCAAGTCCGCGATGCGGACTTGCGTGCCAAAATATGCTCATCTTGTCCCTTTTTCATTTTCCAGCTCTTATTCGCCTAAACTCGACTATTGATCCCAAATTCATTTTAGCGATACCCAAAATATGTACTTAAGAACCTAACTCAAAACAACTCTAAAATTCAACGTAAAGATCTCAGAAACTCCTCAATTCAGCCCAATTCATGAACGATATTCAAATTCAAGAATACATGTCAAGAACATCACTTTCAAGCTCTTTTAGGACGAATTTCACTAAACTAAACATGTTTGGTGCATGGGTGAATGAACCCAATGCTTTGAAAGACTCACATATCTTGTAAGATAATTCCTTGGCAAAATCCACCACCAAATCGCACGATCTTAGCGAAATCTGAGCTTTTCTTCTCCTTTCTCCTCTTTTCTCTTTTCTCCAAGCCCTAGCGTGAATTTCCAATTGACTAAACTGATCTTATTCTGATTTGACCCCTTAATTAATTCACTAAAATGAATTAAATTAATTGGGTAAGGAAAGGACTGAAATACCCTTCAAAAATCCGGATTGGACATTTCCTTATTAGAACAACCTAACTTCCAATGGGCGTAACTCACTCATAAGAACTCAGAATCGCGCAAACTCAGCGGCGTTGGAAATATCATTCCAAGATATTTCTACCATATCTGGAAGTACCTCTAACTCATCCTGAGCTAGAAGTTATGGCCGTTTGAAGTTGGCCAAAACTCAACTTTTCCTAACTTAAACAAATTTTCCAGATTTCCATTCTTTCCAAAAATGACTATTTCCAATTATTAGCTTCTTCCTAGTTATTTTGAATTGCAAGATGTTACATTTTATCCATGGATTCCTTCCATTCACGGAGTTCCCAAATTCTACTATTTTCAAAGATAGAAATCTCCAATTGAGTTAGGGTTTTCTTCTATGTTGTGGGTTCTCTTGAATATTGAATTAATTGATTGATTTATGATCTCTTATGCATGAATTGAGTTAATCTCATGTTTTTATGATGACTCCCCATGAATCCATGTAATTCCCATCTTTTTCAAGTTATGATCAAATAATGTGGATTTTAGATTATGAAAGAAGATTATATGAAATCAAGCATGAATTGATAGAACTACATGAATTTATGATGAATTTCTATGAAACAATGTCTCACCAATCTTTCCTAGATGTTGATGATTGAAAGTGGGTTTTGAACCTTGAAAGGTGAACTATGGAATTATGCATGTTTTTATGAAACTTATGTAAATGTTTTAAGAATGCTTTGAGAGTGAAGTATCAATAATGTTGTTATTGTTGTGTTATTGAAAGGATTTCTCATATACACATGAAAGAATGATTGTGAAAGGATTTTGCACATAGTAAGGGTTCTTAGGGTTGAAAGGTATTCTCACCTAAAATGAAGCAATAGCTAAGAAACTATGCTAATATTGAGACAAGAGGCGATTACCCATGTCATACGATAGAAAGACAAGAGGTAATTACCTATGTCACATGAAGTAAAGACAAGAGGCCATTACCCATGTTCTATAAGAGCTAAATTGAATATGAATGAGAACTATTCCATGGAAGTTAAGCATAAAACTGAGAGGACAAGTGGCAATTACCCATGTTCCATAAACTATGTGCCAACATAGGATTGTCTTGATAGACATTAGCCAGTGGATCCACAATAGCTAGAAGTTCATGGTTCTTACCGTGGGAAGTAGGGCAACTCTTTTCGGTGTGGGAGACACCGGATTCCATGTTGATAGCTCGCATAGTGTTATATGTCGGTTAAGGCTAATTCCCACTAATAAGAAAAGTTATGATGAACCAAGGTTACTTCAAGAAGTATCGTAAGTATGTTTCAAGATGATGTTCATTGCATTGATCATGGTTTATGACTTATGTTTTCTAACATTCGAGATTTATATTTTAGCTTCAACATTGCAAAAATCATGAAAATGTCCTCCTTAAGCATGCTTTCAAATGATTTATGCATGGCTATCCTACTTGGTACATGATTGTACTAACGCATACTGTTGCCTACATTTCCCCAAATATAGGCTCCGACAGTCAGGGTTCCCAGTTTTGTGGCTAGAGGTTTATTTGAGAGATTTCGAGCTTTGGTGGGTCCTCATGCATCGAGGACCAAATTTCATTGTTTTCAGTTTTCTTTCTTACTTTCAGTTTTTGACATGATGTATGGGCTAGGCCCAATTTCATTCTTATGTACTAGATGGCTAATGAGACAAGTGTTTAGACTTCCGCTTTACTTTTATTAATATTTTGGAACTTGAAATGTTGTTCTTTATCTCTTTCTTCTATTTCTTATTTTATGAATGCTAAGTGGCTTGTATGGGGCCTCTCAGGGTCCTATACACCATGTTACACCTAAGGGGTACCTTGGGTCGTGACATCATGCCTCCGCACCACGCTCATTTGTGAAATCGGTTCTTTGAGATTGAGTACATTATGTTAATTCAATTTGTTTTTCTTTAATGTTACCGTGCCAGAACGTGACACCTGTTTTATCGAAAATAAATAGAAAATGGATTTTAGTTTTTGAAAAATCAACTTAACTTATGAGTTGAAGAGAAATTGCTTTACCAAAATAAGAGAGTCACCACTTAATTTTTTTAAAGAAATTAAGAAAATTTATAATTTTATCAAAAGATTTAAATAGAATAAAATCATTTGAAATTCAAAGGGGTTCGAGGTTCAATTTACATTACGAGAAGGTGTTAGGCCCTCAAAATATCCGCTAACTTGCGGTTGACCAACGATTTGACTAAAACATTTGACTAATTTGAAAAATTAATTAAGGAATAAAAATTTATTTGCTTTTTTATTTCTTGGAAGGAAATAAACCTAAGTGGTTTTAAAAGAGAATAATAAAAATATAAATATTTAATTTGAACGTAAAGGAGAAATGATTTTTTTTTTGGGAATTTAATTAAATAAACCAAATCACATAAAAGGTTAGTTAAACAAGAAATAATCAAATACAATAAAAGGGAAAAAGTGATTATAAACTTGGTCCTTCTCCCAAATTTCAATTTGCTGGGCTGGCAGGCCCAACTTCCTTCAACCTGTCCTAAACTAAATTCATAGGTTTCAACCCACATTTTTAAATCTGATTGGGCCTGATGGAATCAAAATAACCAAGTAGAATTGGACCGTGGCCCAATTTTGTGTCAAAAGCAAGTTGTGTACAAATAGTTGTATACTGATGTATATGGGTTCTATATCGAATGTATACGCCTTGTTTTGAGCTTCTTGACCTGTATTTTCAGTTTTCGACCCCATCTTTATCCCTCGACCTGTGACTGTTGCGTTTTGACCTTGTATATCAGCGTATATCGTTGTATATCGATGTATACAGATTGTATATCAGCCTATTTTCGGGCTTTCAGACTTGAAGATTTAATTTCTAGCCTTGTATTGTTTTCAACTTGTTCATTATTACTTCCGATAGACTCAATAAAAGATTGTTAGGCCTCCATGGCCCAACGAGAAATGCAAGAGAAAAGCGAGCTCCCACGGGCTCGGCAAGGATTCACATGACAAAAGAAAGAGACCAAATTAGAATTTGAAACGAAGGAATAAATGAAGTATAACTGAAATAAAATAACTTAAATATGTCAATATCCAAAATGCAGACAAAGCCATGATTAAACCAAAATATCATGTGACTTTGAGAAGGAAAACATAAGCTACTATATACCAACTGACAAAATTTAATAATTATCATTAACAAGAAATAAGAAGCTGACACCTAAGGCTTAAAAGGGACAGTAAAATTTCATAGAGGTAGCCAAACATGTCATCCGCATAAGAGAACAGAACAAACATGCAGGTAGACAACAACTCATCTTTTATCCATCAGAACTTATTAGTGTCAGTTCTGACCGAACAGGGAATTTGGGCAAGTATAGAAACAAGATTTGGAACCTGTCAATTTAAACAAAGCAATGAAGCCACATAAATGACCGAGATAGACAACAAGCTGAAATCAATATAGATATTCTCATATTTAGAGAAAGATAGGAGAGATGTTGTGATTTTAACTAGCAACAACATACTGGGAGATTAACTTCTAATCCTCAAAATATCAAACAATTAGCAGATAATTAAATGAATCGAACCAAAGCTGCAATTTTTATACTAAGGACAACAATAGACATCATTCCAGCCACCTTAACAAATATCAACTAAATAGAAATCAAGAACAACAAGAACGCAAACTTTGGAATTGCAAATCAAAAGGAAGAGCCAAACTCTCAATCAAAAGCATTTTAGGCATAACACAAAGATCTATTCTATAGTTCAACAACACAACAGATATTAACTTGAGTCAAAACGACTGATCATTAAGTGTCCATAATAAACCAAAGAAGAAAAGAAGCATTCGAGCGAGGAGGAACAAGAAGTAACAATAAACTTCATATTACAAACAAAACACCGGCTAAAACGAGTTAAGGTCAAAAGGAAATTACCTTCTTTGGAGCAGCGAACTGAGAACTTGAACTGCTGGAGACAATTCCACCACCAATAGATGCACTCTGGCGATCTCTGAGGAACAGAGAAATACAAGAAAACCAGAAATTCTAGACCCCAAGTCTCTGTAGCATCTCTTTTTCCTATTTTGTATGCATTTTTACGTATGTTTATGTTGTGTGTTTGTATGTAAGGTCTCTAATCCTTTCTTTTCTTTGTTCTTCTAACTTTTTAAAGTTATTCTCTCTGTATATTAGCTAGCCTCCTATATTTTCCAACCCAAATAATGAAGAAGAATAGACTATTTATAGATGAAATTAAGGCTGAAAAAAGGGGGGAAATCAGGAGGGAGAGTTTGGATTTCAATATTTGAAATTTGAATTCCCTAGAGGATAAGGGACAAGCTAGAATTCGTACTATTCCTAACGGAAAAATGATTTTGGATGTTGATTTAGAGAGGAAGGACGATTGAAGCGTCAAAATTGTAACGCCAGGAAGATTCTTCTTACAAAGAGGAGAGTACGACGCGCAAGAGTACTGGGCTCGGGTCGCTGGATTTTGCGATGGGCAGGTGCTTGCGATCAATTTTCTGGACTGGTTTGCTGATGGCATTTTTGGGTTTTGCTGGAAGAAGAAGAAAAATGTACAGGGGTTAGGTTGTTCTTTTTGTTGCTGTTGGGTCTGTATTTTCTAGGTTCTTTTGTGGGAAAATAATTGGTCTGGGAATATTAACAAGCTGGTTGGAATGAAAGAATTGGGACTAAAAGAAAAGCTGGAAAAGTGGGCTGGGTCCGAATTAAGAATGGGCTGAGTTTGAAAAGAAAATAATGGTAAGGGAAGGAATTTAAATGGGCCAGAATTTAGTCTTACAATTGGGTTTAAGGTGAGGTAAAAGATAGGGTTAAATCTTGGTGTTTAACAAATAGCCAAATTGAGTTTAATTGGTGATTCGGCTAAAAACTAAATAAGACGAATTAATATAATTAACTAACGAGCTTTTTAATCCTACAAAATAAAAATAATTTTCATAATTATAAACTAATTATTTCAAAATATAAACTATTAATTAAACTAATTAACCAAATATTTAATTAAGGCAAAATCTTTTTCAGACGGTTTTCAGATATTCTAAAAATATACTAATTATTTTAAAACATATTTGCTATTGAAAATATAATAAAAATGACTCAAATTATTTTAAGAACTTGAAAAAAATATTTTGAATTTTTATAAAATCAATTATTTCAAATAGTTCAAAATTAAAGAAGCTCGAAAATTAATATATATTGTGAAGATCCAAAATTGGATGTCAACAACTGTCCATCATTTGACTTGGAATTATGAAAGAAATTCTAGGCATATGAAATTGATGAATCCAATTTTGACGGACCACATCTTCATCCTTTAGAAAATGGATTTTGGTATGGATTGGGAATTATGGCCGAGCCCCAAAAATGGGTCTCCTACATATCTCAGGCTATATGAAAATTCAGGCCACTTGTAGTTCGATACACTTGATTTGATGCACGATTTTGAAAGAATTCAAAAGCTATCCTAATATCGAATTATGAAGAAATCATAATGCTCGGAAATAAGATTTGAGAGAGAATGTCGAAATGCAGCCGAGTTTTCAATATTGAGCCCACCTACATATCCTTAAACCTTAGAAATCAGGCTGTTTGTAGTTCAACTCAATCGGTTAAAAAGGAAATCTCTTATGCTAAGATATCCTTCGGTTCAGAAAGAGTGACAAAAATAAATCGAGTATGAAAAGAAGGCTTGCAACCTCTTAGCCATGAATGTGGCGCGCTTCACACCCATAAATAAGAACTTACATAGACATAATTTTCAAAGCTCTTGGCGTATTGTCACTCCGATTAGAAAGTTGCCTCCGGTGAAAACCAAAATTTTTTGGATATGAAAATGAAACCGATAAACGCAAAGAAAAACCCACATGCCTTCTGATAGGGGTGTGATTTGATTGTGGTGGAAGTCACTCCTCAACTCGCGTCCTAAGAGTTTGATACTCCTCTTCGGACTATGTCCAAGTTCGCTGCTAAGAAAAATTTCCACGTTGTGTTGCATCCTTGTTGATGTCGTCCGCACCTGTGGTTTGATTTGAGAATTCATCCTCTTAGATGCTCTCGACAAAGACTGCAATAAACTTGTTAGTAGAAACTGTAATTGAAAAAAGTGGTATTATCGCTTTCGATACTTTTCAAATATCTTCTTGCATGTTTCTATGGATACGACATTGTCTTGGGGTTTTAAAATCACTCTTACTTTTGAAAGATGTCATATAGGTATGTTTAGTATATTTCACTTTTGAACACCGTATGTTCATTAAAACTTATAATTGACTGAGGATTTAGAGATGTCATTGCTTGTTTTGTGCAAGACAAATTTTGAGGATCTCTGCAACGAGCTAGATGGCTCAACAATAATCCAATTGTAACGAGGTGGATGCTCAATAATATTCCAACTGTAACGAGGTGGATGGCTCGATAATATTTCAAATGTAACGAGGTGGATGACTCGATAATATTCCAACGGTAACAAGGTGGCTCAATAATTCCAACTATAACGAGGTAGATGGGTCGATAATATTCCAATTATAACGAAGTGGATGACTCGATAATATTCCAATTGTAACGAGGTGGATGCTCGAAAATATTCCAACTGTAACGAGGTGGATGGCTCGATAATATTTCAACTGTAACGAGGTGGATGACTTGGTAATATTCCAACAGTAACGAGGTGGATGGCTCAATAATATTCCAACTGTAACGAGGTGGATGACTCGATAATATTTCAACTATAACGAGGTGGATAACTCGATAATATTCCAACTGTAACGAGGTGGAAGCTCGATAATATTTCAACTATAACGAGGTGGATGACTCGATAATATTTCAATTGTAACGAGATTGATGGCTCGATAATATTCTAACTATATCGAGGTGGATGGCTCGATAGTATTTCAACATAGTTCAAAATAGGAACTCAAAATAGACAAACAAATATACGATCACTTATGGGGTGGATCGCCCAACAAAATTGTATACTAAAGTCTTTGATCATCCAATCAAAACACATAATCCACTTATGGGGTGGATACCCAACAAACTTTGAAATCATTACTCTGACATTGTCATGAAACACGTATGCCGAAATTGCTACGCGATAATCATACTAAAAGAAAATTATATCGACGTATATGCACGTCACGACTATGACTCTCTCTTTAAAAGATGGAATTATCGCGGTGAATGACTTAATTCTTTCACATGAAGATTAAAGTCACTCCCATCTTCCTTGACAAACTCAACAAAATTTGAGTTTGTTGTTGACATCTTCAATCTTAATGAAAACTTGTAATGATTTGATAACTTATAGTGTCATGAGGATATTACGATCTCCAACATCTTTTCTGATGTGATGGACTTGGTGATTTTCCCTTGCAACACTTCTAAGATAGTGTCACTTTTGATCCTCTTCAGATTTGATGTCGATTTCACGTATGATCCTAACTTAACCAATACTATCACCTGTAAAACTTGACACCAAACATTAGTATCGACGATGAAGTGAAAAATATAAGTAAAGATAAAGCGTTAGATTAAGTCATTTGGCTTATCAAGATTAGGCTATGATGAGCCTAATGGTGACTTTGATTGTGACTCGTCACTAGCGATCCTCCAACACGTTGTTTCTTAAAACTTTGAAAGAATCTATTAGTGTTTGTCTTCAATATTCCTGCAAAATAAAAAGAAGTTGTTTATAAATCACTTGAGGCAACATAATGAAATGAAGATAAAATGAGGTGGAAAGTTTTCTAAGTTATGTTGATGAGGCCACGATGGGTGTAAATGACGCCTTTTGTCACACTTGATTGCTTTACATTGCCATTTTTGTGGCTTTGATGTTCCTGCATCCAAAGAAAAATTCTTAGTTTGAAAGACTGATTTTTGTTGGTCTTGTCTTCATGCTCCTTCATGCAGTTGGCTTACATGCTTGTCCATCGATAGTCTTGATGGAGTTTTTGAGGACCCTTCTCAAAAATTTTGTCCTAGTCTAAAATACGGAAAAACTCTTGTAGCTTGTTTTTGTTAATTCTAAGGTTGCTCATTCCAGAATTTTGAGATCCCTCTTCAAAATTTTGTCCCAGTTTGCCTCAATAATAATAAGCATAAGTCTTTTAACAAATGACATATTTGTGGAAATTTTGAGATGAACTAAAAAATTTTGTCACAGTTGCACATTTCAACATAATTTTCCAACTTGATTCTCTAGAAAATGTCATCTTGTGGAATTTTTAGATCCACTCAAAAAACCTACACAGCTGCATTTTGATCTTCAGTCTTGACTTGTTGAAGAAGTCTATCTTCAAATGAATTTTTGAGATCCTCTCAAAATTTTTGTCCAGCTTCTATTATAAAGAGAACTGAAAATCTTACGGGGAATATGACCGAGCCGTTGTGGCGCCTACGTATCCCGTTGAGGCAGGAATCAGGTTAAATGTAGTTCCCCTCAAGGATTAACAAAAATATGAAATTGTGATAAGGAAATGACTAAGGCCAACACAGTCTGCCTACGTATCTCATTCTTGAGAATTCAGGTCGAACGTAGTTTAAGTACAATAGGGAAATATTGAAAATATATAAAGCGGTGACTGAAGCCGACACATGCCGCCTACGTATCTCATTCTTGAGAATTCAGATCAGACGTAGTTCATTACAAGTGCGATAAAATGGGAGGAAAAGGATTAAATGTGCATTTTCAAGAGAAAGATAACAATAACTTTATATGCAGAATTCTAGCCGACGTCGGGCATACTTCTTTTCAACCTTTGATGACGAATATCTTCAAATGACTGTTCAGAAATTTCTTGTACTTATTCTTTAGCATCTAATAAGTTATCATTTGGGGAGACTTAATCAATATTGATCAAATTGTTGTTGATCATGTTTTGGATTTTGTGTTTGAGGGTTGAACAATTCTCTGTGTCGTGTCCAACAGCTCCTGAATGATAAGCACATCTGTGGTCAGCCCTGTAAACCCAAAGCATTGGCTGGTCTTCCTTCTATAGGATGGAGCATACCCATCTCTCTCAACCTTTCATAAAGTTGAGTTTGAGATTCCCTTAGTGGTGTAAATACTTTAGGAGTCTTCCTAAATTTTGGACAAGGGAATCGTTTCTGATTGACATTGTGGTTTTGATATTTCTTTTGTGGAGCCGACTGTATATGGGTAACCGTCATCGCAGATACCTCTTATACTTTTCTCTTTGACATATCTATGTCACTAATTTTGGTAGTTTATCCGTTAGCTCGCAATGCAATAATGTTTGTGACCTTTCCAGTCTTGAAACCATCTTCCAAAGCTTCTCCGACCTTGACAATCTCAATAATTTTTTGTCCCATCATGCACAACATTCTTTCATAGTACTCAGGATTTTGAGTTCAAATAAACATTTCAGTGATTTCATGCTCAGACTTAGGAGGTTGAACTATTGCAGCCTCTATTTTCCAACGAATAGCGTATTCTCGATAGATTTATATAGACTTTTGTTTGATCTTCTGCAAATAGTAGAGACCAGGGGCTGCTTCTACGTTATGTCTACATCTTTCATTGAAATCCTTTGCGAGTGCATTCCAACTCATCCATTGTTTTAATTCTTGTGATGTAAACCACTCTAGAGCTTCTCCATTTACACTTCGACTAAAGAGGCGCATCAACAATGTTTCATTTTTGCTAACTCCCACGAGTTGATCATAATAAGCTCTAAGATGTGCTAGAGGATTTTCAGTTCCATTAAAAGTGATGAACTTTGGCACTTTGAACCCTTCTGGAAGGTCCAAATCCGGATGAATGCATAAATTTTTGTAGTTCAGCCCCACAACATCTGAAGAGTAATTGAGCTCTTTTATTGCTTCTACAATCTCTTCCTTCATGATCTGCTTAGTCATTTGCTCTTTGGCCCTCCACCCCTTATCCTTCTCTTCGTAGTGGCCAAGTTCGGAATAGAAACTATAATGAATGTGTGGTTCAGTTTGGACTAGGATATCAAAAGTGACTTTTGGAGGTAAGGGTTGAGCGTTTGGTGGATTTTGAATGCCTTTTGCAGGGGTCTGGTGCATGAAAGAGGATGTTTGAGGATAGTTGACATTTAGGCTTTGAAATGGAGGGAATGTTTGAGAGTTATTAGCAATTTGATTTTGAGGGGGATGGAAGACTTGAGGATTGGGATTCAAGCTTTGAAGAGGAGGCGGTGCTTGGTATGAAGTGTTGGTCTGATGAAGATTTGGGGTAGTTAAGTTGATAGTTGAGGGATTTTGAGCAGGGTTGAAGGGTGGGTTATTTTGGACATGTTCCGAGTTTGAATTCCAAGGAGGAAAGTGGAGTGGAAGCCTTCCATCGCCTATAATGTTGACATCGACAGTCGAAATTGACAAATCTTGCTTTTTTTGGAGCTCAACCCTCAATTCAGCAATATGTTGCATCAACTGTGCAATTAACTCATTTTGATCAAGGCAGGGGTCTGAACTACAAAAACAACAGTCATGCCAATATTCTCATATTTTGGGTCATTTATCCTTTCAACAAATTTTGATTGGGGGAGGAATCTTTGAGAACTTTGAATGTTCAACCAATTTCTCAACACAAATCAGTTTTGAGTACTTGACAAAAAAAAATAACTCAACAGACAAATGTGTTAGTTTGTGTAGGTAATAGGTAATACAAGATATCACACACAACATAGTAATCACACAAGAGTCGCTTCATTAGAAGATAAACAAGCCCATGAATTTAGAGAAATGACTAGATAGACAAGAATTTATCTATTTGATTTTGAGCTTAGTGAATCATAAACGTCAACTTGAGTCGAGACAAAGTTGATTGTATCTTTCACTGTCATATTTCCGATTTTTGATTTATATGAAACTCTATTCTCTTTGCAAGAGTTGGAAAAGATAGGATTTCTCAAAAATGGGGACCGAGCTTTGAAAGGCTGCCTACGTATCTTATGAAGGAGAATTTAGGTCCTACGTAGTTCGACCCACTTGAATCTCTTTCAATTTGAGAGGACGAGTCTTTTTCTGATATGAGAGAGTAACATTTGAAAAAATGAAATTCAAATTTTGTTGGGAAACTAAAGACTCGAAAAGTATTTGGACGCATTTTTGATAGCAACTTGATATTTATGCTTAGTGGTTCTAAAAACAATTCGAAGAGGAGTGAGCTAGAATATCTCCAAATAAAGCAACATGTTCACACAAACAGTTATAACACTTAAACAGTTATTGCGTGCTCTAAAAAATATGTGATCCTTTTATGCCAAGGGTAGGCCTAACGATTTGAAGAATGTATAACGTCATTTGAAACATTCCATTACCCCAAAAAAATCTAATTTGTACAAGTTTTATGAATAAACTGAATGGGGATACATAATAGGGGAAAAGGGATACAAAATAATCAGTCATGCACAAGGGTACAATCCTAAACTAAGCTTCCATGTAAGGTCTTTCGTTCGTGAGCTTCTGGCCATCTCTGAATGCCAACATCTTCAAATGCAATGGTAATTTGATCCTTTGACTCGAACAAACAACTAAACTCCTCACCCCAAGAGACAATGGTTTGCTAAACAACGTATACATCTTTCAAATTTAAACACATAAGTATGATTGTCTTTTTGTTGACCATTGGGCCAAATATACACAAGGTGGGCTTCTAATGGGCCCAACACGCCTTGGGTGTTGGGTCAACTTAGTTCAAAATGCGCTAAATTTAAGATTTGGTTTCGCTCTACGCTAGTTGACTAAGAGTGGCTTTTGGAAGACCGGGAACCCAAGCGGACAACTTACGCTAGAACTCATGACAACCATTGGACGCATGACGAACCAATAAATTACCAATAATTCCAAAAAATAATTGAGTATAAAAGAGTTCGATTGCGATTTCGCAAAATGTTCTTTAATATACTATACATACATATTGGAAAATGTCATGAATGCAATAACATTTTATAGCAATTTAACAAGTAAAGCATATAAACAATTCAACAATTAATAACAAGTAGTCAAATAGTCAAAACATTGCGGTTAGAACTTAATTAAATCCCCAACAGAATTGCTATTTCCGTTTTAACGAAAATAAATAGAAAATGGACTTTAGTTTTCAAAAAATCGATTTAACTTATAAGTTGAAGAGAAATCGATTTACCAAAATAAGAGAGTCGCCATTTAATTTTTTTAAAGAAATTAAGAAAACTTATAATTTTTTCAAAGGATTTAAACATAATAAAATCATTTGAAATCCAAAGGGGTTCGGGGTTCAATTTACATTCCGAGAAGGTGTTTAGGCCCTCGAAATATCCGCTAACTTGCAGTTGACCAACGATTTGACTAGCTTGAAAAATTAATTAAGTAATAAAAATGCATTTGTTTTTACTTCTTGGAAGGAAATAAACCTAAGGGGTTTTAAAAGAGAATAATTGATAAAATAAAATAAAAGTAAGTATTGATAAAAATATAAATATTTAGTTTTAACGTAAAGGAGAAATGACTTTCTTTTGGGGAATTTAATTAAATAAACCAAATCACATAAAAGTTAGTTAAACAAGAAATAATCAAATACAATAAAAGGGAAAAAGAGATTATAAACTTAGGCCTGATCCCAAATTTCAAATTGCTGGGCTGGCAGGCCCAACTTCCTTCAACCTGTCCTAAACTAAATTCATGGGTTTCAACCCACATTATAAAATCTGATTGGGCCTGCTGGAATCAAAATAACCAAGCAATATTGGATTGTGGCCCAATTTTGTGCCTAAAGCAAGCTGTGTATACATAGCTGTATATTGATATATACGAGCTGTATATCAAATGTATACTCTCTTGTTTTGAGCTTCTGGACCTGTATTTTAAGTTTCTACCCCATCTTTATCCCTCGACAAGTGACTACTCTATTTTGACCATGTATATCAGCGTATATCGATGTATATCAGTGTATACAGAAAGTATATCAGCCTATTTTCGGGCTTTCAGACTTGAAGATTCAATTTCAAGCCTTGTATTGCCTTCAACCTGTTCATTATTGCTTCCAATCAACTCAATAAAAGATTGTTAGGCCTCTATGGCCCAACGAGAAATGCAAGAGAAAAGCAAGCTCCCATGGACTCGGAAAGGATTCACATGACAAAAGAAAGAGACCAAATAAGCATTTGAAACGAAGTATAAATGAAGCATAACTGAAATAAAATAACTTAAATATGTAAAGATCCAAAATGCAGACAAAGCCATGATTAAACCAAAATATCAGGTGACTTTGAGAAGGCAAAAATAAGCTACTATATACCAACCGACAAAATTTAATAATTATCATTAACAAGAAATAAGAAGCTAATAGTAAGGCTTAATAGGGACAATAAAATTGCATAGAGGTAGCCAAACATGTCATCCACACCAGAGAACAGAACAAATAGGCAGGTAGACAACAACTCATCTTTTATCCATCAGAACTTATTAGTGTCAGGTTTTAACTCAGTCATATAAGGAAGAGGCATGAGGTGTTGAACATGAAATTTACGCAAGTATAGAAACAAGATTTTGAACTTGTCAATTTAAGCAACGCAATGAAGCCACATAAATGACCGAGATAGACGACAAGCTAAAATCAGTATAGCAATTCTCATATTTAGACAAAGATAGGAGAGCTGTTGTGATTTTAAGTAGCAACAACATACTGGGAGATTAACTACTAATCCTCAAAATATAGAACAATTAGCAGATAATTAAATGACTCAAACCAAAGCTGCAATTTTTACTCTAAGGACAACAATAGACATCATTCCATCCACCTTAACAAAGACCAACTGAACAGAAATCAAGAACAACAAGAATGCAAACTTTGGAAATGCAAATCAAAAGGAAGAGCCAAACTCTCAATCGAAAGCATTTTAGGCATAAATCACACACAAAGATCTATTCTATAGTTCAGCAACACAACATATATCAACTTGAATCAAAACAACTGATCATTAAGCTTCCATAATAAATCAAAGAAGAAAAGAAGCATTTGAGCGAGGAGGAACAAGAAGTAACAGTAAACTTCATATTACAAACAAAACACCGGCTAAAACGAGTTAAGGTCAAAAGGAAATTACCTTGTTTGGAGCAGCGAACTGAGAACTCGAACTGCTGGAGACAATTCCACCACCAATAGATGCACTCCGGCGAGCTCCGAGGAACTGAGAAAGAGAAAGAAAACCCAAAATTCTAGACATCAAGTCCCTGTAGCATCGCTTTTGCCTATTTTGTATGCATTTCTATGTATGTTTTTGTTGTGTGTTTGTATGTAAGGTTTCTAATCCTTTCTTTTCTTTGTTCTTCTAACCTTTTAAAGTTATTCTCTCTGTATATTAGCTGACCTCCTATATTTTCCAACCCCAAATAATGAAGAAGAAGAGACTATTTATAGATGAAATTAGGGCTGAAAAAAAGGGGGGAAATCGGGAGGGAGAATTTGGAATTTGAGATTCGAAATTTGAATTCCCTAGAGGATAAGAGACGAGCTGGAATTCATACTATTCCTAATAGAAAAATGATTTTGGACGCTGATTTAGAGAGAAAGGATGATTGAAATGTCAAGATTGTAGCACCTGGAAGATTCTTCGTACGGAGAGGAGAGGACGACGCGTGAGAATACTGGGCTCGGGTCACTGGATTTTGTGATGGGATGGTGCTTGTGATCGATTTTCTAGACTAGTTCACTGATGGCATTTCTGGGTTTTGCTGGAAGAAGAAGAAAAATTTAGGTAAAATTACATAAGTGAAGGTCTTTTATTTAATAATTACCACTTTTAAGTATACTTTTAATTTATTACCATTTTTGTCAACTTTTTGCAATAGTACTTAAAACAATTTTAAAACACGCTCATATCCTCTCTCTCTTTAGGGTTTTGTTATTCTTTCTTCTCCATTCCATTCGCTCATATCCTCTCTCTTTTCTTTCTACTCTTCTGTTCGAAAATTTTAGGGTATTGTTGTTCTTTTTTCCCCATTTTCAGCATAGAATTCTAATGGAAGAAGGTAAACGAAAATCACCTAGAAGAAGTCCGCGAATACATAGTTATGGTGGTACTTCGAATCAGAAAGTTTATAGAAGAAATCGAATGAGGGGTCAAGTTTCATCTCCTACTACTACGGATGATGTTAATGACAGTCCCAATTTTAGTTTGGGAATCTCACAATTCGTATTTGGGTGTTTCAATAGAGATTCAACAGCATAAGAAAACTAAGCATTGTGTAAAAACTTGAAAGGGAATATACAAAAATCACTGGGAAAAAGTGTATTTGTCCCTTGGGTTTTGTCTGTTTCTCTTTAAAATATACCAAAATCAGAAAGTTTGGCCACCATAACTCCTAGTTCACAAATGAATCTGTTCACATCATTTGAATCAGCCATTTGGCAAAATTGACTTAGAGCAAGATTGTCTTCTACTTACTTCCAGCGGTTCTTTTCACCCACGAAAACATTTTCACCTGACTCCTCGAGTTGCTCCCAAACTTTCACCTCCTGCAACGAAGTTAAGAAATGATTTAAAAAAGTCATCAAATCATAACAAATCAAACCAACAAACTGCAAAAATGAATAAAACTTGAATTAAAAGTGTATTACACTGTATTAAAGTTGAATTAGAAGAGCGAATTAAGAAATAATTTAAACAAACAACTAAGGAAACAACGAGAGAGTCTTCTATAGATTGAATTAAACTTGAATCTATTATGAATTAACCAGAAAAATCAATCAGAAGAGTGAATTAAGAAAGGATTTAAAAAAGTCATCAAATCATAACAAATCAAACCCACAAACTGCAAAAATGAATAAAACTTGAATTAAAAGTATATTACACTGTATTAAAGTTGAATTAGAAGAGCGAATTTAATTTAATTCAGCCAAATTGTCATATATGGTAAAAAAAAATAATGTTGACAAATATAGTAAATATTTTTTAAAAAGTATACACATAAGTGATTTCCCCAAAAATGTACAGGGGTCGGGTGGTTGTTTTTGTTGTTGTTGGGTCTATATTTGCTGGGTTCTTTTGTGGGAAAATAATTGGTCTGGGAATATTAGTGGGCTGGTTGAATGAAAGAATTGGGCCTTAAAGAATGGCTGGAAAAGTGTGCTAGGTCTGAATTAAGAATGAGCTGAGTTTGAAAAGAAAATAATGGTAAGGGAAGGAATTTAAATGGGCCAAAATTTAGTCTTACAATTGAGTTTAAGGTGAGGTAAAAGATAGGGTTAAATCTTGGAGTTTAACAAATAGCCAAATTGAATTTAATTGGTTATTCGGCTAAAAACTAAATAAGATGAATTAATATAATTAACTAACGAGCTTCTTAATCTAAGCAAAATAAAAATAATTAACATAATTATAAGCTAATTATCTCAAAATATAAACTATTAATTAATTAAACTAATTACCTAAATATTTAATTAAGGCAAAATCTTTTTGAGACGGTTTTCAAATATTCTAAAAATATACTAATTAGTTTAAAACATATTTATTATTTAAAAATATAATAAAAATGACTCAAATTATTTTAAGAACTTGAATAAATATTTTGAATTTTTATAAAATTAATTATTTCAAATCGTTCTAGATTAAAGAAGCTCGAAAATTAATATATATTGTGGAGGTCCAAAATTGTGTGTCAACAACACCCGATCCAATAATATGGTGTCGAAACATGACACTCGATCTAATAATATCATGTCACACTGAGACACCTGATCCAATGGTACTATCTAAGAACGTGACACCCGATCCTATAATACCGTGCCGGCTCGTGGCACCCAATCCAACCATATAGTTAATTCAATTGTCATTCTTTATCATCTCTTTCCACTTCCTTAACAATATTTCATTACGGCTTCTTTATTCAATGTATTACTTTAATAGAACAAATTCAAGATTATGAAATTTCACGGTCTTGAGACTTCAGATCAATCACAAACAACACATGAATTATCCAAACCACAACAATAAAGTACATAGAAAATTTCACAATATCACTCAATGAATATCAATCACTATTAAGAGTCTCTCTATCACATAGAATAAACCATAACCTACCTCCACCGAAGAACCGAAGTCGCGCAAGATACTTCCCCAATGTTGTCCCTTCCTCAACGCCTCAGAACGCTTTCAATCTATCAAATACACGTAATTTGTAAGTTAATAAGTCTATAGACACTCATATTACTATATGTCTAGCCTAGACCCAAGTACCCACTCAAATCTATAATCAATTTCCTAAATCTTTATAGCAATTAATATGTCAACTCTTGTATTTTTCAAATTGCAAGCCTAGAGTTAAGTCTTAATTCCTCCAATTATTATAATCTTAAACTAATACAATACACCTAATATTTAATTACCTATCTCAATATATCGAAACTTAAATTATAATGTGATAATGGAGAAAATCTCAAACCTCGAATCCACGTTAACCCTAAGAACTAGAAACTGATCACGTAAGAAGGTGCCACATTTTGACAATTTCCAATTGTTTGTTGGCAGAGACAATTTAATGGGTGATACAATTCAATTTATATATCTATACAGAAAGAAAATATATGGACACTTAGATATATTATTAATGGGAGTGGTATATGTTGGACACTTAGAGATATTGGGGGTAGAGGTATATGTAGTATGTAGTATAGTAGCTATGTAGGTATGTAGTATTAATAGTATTAAGTATTAACACTAAAAACAGTAAGTACAGAAACAGTAAACACAGAAAATACAGCAAAT
Organism: Solanum pinnatisectum; assembly: GCA_035578085.1. Lineage (NCBI taxonomy): Eukaryota > Viridiplantae > Streptophyta > Magnoliopsida > Solanales > Solanaceae > Solanum > Solanum pinnatisectum. The sequence goes on from CM069083.1 coordinate 37,985,478, forward strand.
ACAGAAAATACAGTAATACAGAAAATATAGAAAAAATAGTAAAAATAATAAAAACAGTAAATACAACAGCAAATACTACAAATATATAGTAAATACAGTAAAAACAATATATAATATATATACACTTAGATATATTGGGGGTAGTGGTATATGTAGTATATAGGTATGTAGGTATGTAGTATGTAGTATAGTAGGTATGTAGGTATGTAGTATTAATAATAGTATATATAGTAGTTATGTAGGTATGTAGTATGTAGTATAGTAGGTATGTAGGTATGTAGTATTAATAATGGTTTATATGGTAGTTATGTAGTTATGTTGTATTAATATTATTAAGTATTAACACTAAAAACAGTAAGTACAGAAACAATAAACACAGAAAATACAGCAAATACAGAAAATGCAGTAAATACAGAAAATACGGAAAAAATAGTAAAAAAAGTAAAAACAATAAATACAACAGCAAATACTACAAATATACAGTAAATACAGTAAAAACAGTATATATATATAGTAGTATATAATAATAGTATATATAGTAGTAGATATATATATAGTAGTATAATATATAATAATATTATATATAGTAGTAGATATATAGATAGTAGTATAATAATATTATATATAGTAGTAGATATATATATAGTAGTATATAATTATATAGTATATAATATATAATATATAGTAGTAGTACGTATATAGTATATATAATATATAAATATAATATATAGTAGTAGTATATAATATATATATATAGTAGTCTAATATATATTAGTATATATGAGTATATAATATATATATTAGTAGTATAATATATAGTAGCAGTAGTATATATATTATATAGTAGTAGATTATTAATGTAATTTAGTAGTGCGGGTAAGTTGTTCTGTGTCCAGTCTTTGTTCCGTGTCAACTGTGTCCAGTCTTTGTTCCGTGTCAAGGCTTTGTTTCAAATATTTTGTACGTCCTACTCAGTACTCCCTCTCTCCTTTAGTTTAATCAAGATAGTTTATGACTTAAATCCCTACTTTCCCCATGTTTTATTTTTGTTTTTCAATTTTTTATCTTTGTTTTTATTTTTTATATTTGTTTTTGGATTTTGTCTTACCCATTTCATATCTTCTTCTTAACCTTTGTTCTTAACAACTTTGTCTTTAACCACACCCCGAATATAAAACTGGCAACAATTTCGTCCTTTCATCAAGCGGACTATAAAGCCAAGAATCCTAGGAATTTACAGGTTAATCCATAGTCGTTATTAAGAAGTTAAGAAGTTAACCATATACTAAGGGTAAATTTTAAAACATATATACAATAATTACATTAAAAACTAACAACTTAGAAAATTAAATAACATATTTTTGAGGGGAATTTCGGGAAGTAAACATCGTAAAACTTACATGATAAACTGAGAGAGGTTTCCCTTTCGGGAACCCCCGAAGGACCTTGGAAACGCTTTCAAAAACTTTAACACACAAGCACACTTATTTTTATTTCACAAACTTTAATATACAAAAGAGGATTTTTGGTACATAAAGGAATATGGAAGTAGGATGGAGGAAGTATGGAGAGAGTTTTCTAACTTGTATTCTTTCTACTCTTTTTCCCCCCTCTCCTTCTCAAATCTTACTACTCTCCTTATATAGGCAAAATAAGAAATTTAAAAAGACCAAAATGACACTACGAAGTGGCCTTAATTATTTTATGGCCGACAACTTGATAAGATTCGTTTAATAGTGCAAGTCGAGTACTCATTGGGCCCCATCGTCACATGCATTATTAATTTCATCTTTTGACTGACTCAATTATTTAATAGACGCGTGTTATGTCAACAGTTTTTCCCTTGTTTTGAGGGTAGTGATAAAGTGACAACACACTCTTTTTTACAGGACACGTAGTGGGCATTCCCACCTACTACTTTGAATAATTTACATACAACATTACTATTTTACCTACTAATTAATTTTTTCTACCACATGAATTGTTGTCTTCTTGTTTGCCCATACCTTTGATGACTTTACTTGTTGCCATTCTTGACTTTCTTATCATGTAATTGCCATATCTTCCTTTGTCTCTTATTTGGTGAAATTGTTTTCATCATCTTTCTTATTGATGAAACAATTTAAGTGTCTAGGTTGTGTAATGCGATAGTATCAAAACTCATGCCTGAGTCATTATCTTCTTAAGGGTCTTGAGAGTCTTGAATATTATTTATCTGTTCCTCGTCTGATACTGAAGGACTATTAATATTGTCTTCTGAACCATTACTTGGACTGGAAATGTCTTTGATAATATGTTTGTCTTAGCCTTTGTCTTGGAAAATTTTTTCTAAAGTTTATTGAATTATTTTTTCTAATTTTTCATTTTTTTTCTTTTTTAAAACATCATTTTTTCTTAAAGAGTCTTTCTAAAAATATTTCGGTAGTCTTCTTCGTGAGGAAGTCGACCCCTCTTCTTCACTTTTTGGCAAAGTGGCAGCCTTTAACGGGTTTGATAAGTCTTTACCGGTCACCATTTGAACCAGACTAGCTGTATCATGCTCCGATACAGTAGAGTTCTTAGCATTCAGAGGGGAATGCACACCCGTCTCATTCATTTTTAAAGGAGATGGAGAACTCATTTCTTGCGTCTGAGTACTGTCTGTTCTTGGAACATATTTATTTTGGAAAGTCTCGAGCTGTTTAACAAGTCTCATGTTTTCTTGGATAATGATTTCATTTTTTGTATTGAGTCTTTTGAAACCCTCAGTCATGGAAAAACAATGATCACAAAATATTATTTTGTCTGAGTCTTTTTGGATAATGTATTGAGGTATTTGATTTGGGCTTTGTCTAAGAGCTGATGAAATATAATAATTAGGCCCAAGTATTCCTATTGCATAGTTTAAAGCTTCAGTGAAATCATTAAAACCTTTAAAAAGTGGGTTTTTTTTATCCCATTTATAGAATCAATTACTTCTATCCAAGTTTGGAAAATACCTTTGATTTTACCATGTATAACTACATAATATTTAAATTTATTGTCTTTATTTTTGTCTGAAAAATATTTACATAAAGCATTAGAAACTGCTATAAAATACTTAGTATCTTGTTTATTGTACGTCATCCATAAGTTATCTACTAAACATTGTTGAGTTTTGTCTATATTACAGTCTAAATTTACTCTAAATGATAAATTAACGTTAGGGTAGGAAATTAAATTGTACTTACCGAAATGGATTCGCTCCATAAAATTGTCTGTTGTATTTAAAGGTCTGAAATTTTGTTTGCCTAATAATGTCTGAGCATAAGTATCTGGCTGGGCGATGCCCTTGCCTTTGTCTACTATCTGTTGACCTGTTGGTCTCATGCTGAAATAAATATTAATTAGTTTTTAATTGTAATCTACTTAATTTATCAGCTAAGTCATTTTCTTTTCCTTTAACATATTCAAAAACAATATTATTATATATAGATATTATATCTATGAAGTTTAACCATCTTCTTTTACTGCTAGCTTTACTATTTACTTTTTCATGAAATTTTACTATTGCTTCACAGTCTGTTCTAACTAGTATTTCTTGTTTATTTAATATATATCATTTAAAACTATTTAGTCCATATATTACAGCTAATACTTCTGCGTCTATACTACTCATATTTCCTTTTTCTTTATATTGTCCACTTTGGTAGGCACATATTTTTTCTTCGTTTTTTGGACTGTATTTATTTGGTCTTGATTTTAATATGGCTCCCCATCCTAATTTACTACCATCTGTTTGAACTATTAAATAATCTGATTCTAGTGGTATTTGTAAGTCTGGTATATTTTTAACTTTTTCTTTAATTTGTTGAACTAATTTAATGTCTTCTATATTAAAGTGTCTTTGTCCTTTACTACCTGTTTTTGCATATAATGGACCTGCTATTTTTCCTAAGTCTTGAATAAAATTTCTAGCATAATTTACTAATCCTAGAAATTTTTGTAATTCTTTTATATTATCTAACTTATCAGGCATATCTAAAACTTTTTTAGCTATATGTGGTTGTAATTTTACTTTTCCTTCTCCTAAAGTTACTCCTAAAAAATTTATATGTGTCTTACATAATTCCATTTTCTTTTTACTAATTATTATTTCATATTTTACAAATAATCTAAATACTGTCTGTAGGTGTCCTAAATGTTCTTGTATATTTTTACTAAACACTAGAATATCGTCTACATATACTAATACGAAGTTTTTATAGTTTCCGAACATATCATCCATCTTTCTTTGGAAGATAGGAGGAGTTGTCTTTAAACCAAAAGGCATAGCTAGCCACTCAAAATGTCCTTCAGGACAAGTGAATGCTGTCCATTCTATGCTTTTCGGGTGCATTTTTACCTGCCAGTATCCTGATTTACAGTCAAATTTACTAAATATCTTTTTACCTTGTATTCTATTAATTAACTCATTTTTATCAGGTAATTTATATGCATCTGTTCTAGTATTATCATTTAGTCTTTTATAATTTGTTACCATGCAAGCTTTTCCTCTTACTTGTTCGCTATGGTTTCTAACCATAAAGGCTATTGATCTATGTCTAGATGTGGATCTTCTTATTACTTCTAGTTTTAGTAATTCTTTAATCTATTTAGTAAATTCTTCAGTGTATTCATTATTTGCTTCTATTGTTGTTGTTTTTATAGTATACTCGGGATTTATTATGTCTAGCTTACACATAAGTTTATTACTTCCCCAATGTATTAAAGGTTTTTCTCCTATTATTTCCATTTTATCTAATATTGCTACTATATTTTCTAAGTCTTTATGATTGTTTATTTTTCCTATAGTATTTATTCCGTTTTGGAAATTGTAAAATTCTGTTTCTACATTTATTAATGTATAATCTTTTTCTATCTCTTCTATGTATGTATTTTCTATATAATTTTCTTCTTTTTCTTCTTCATATAGATTTTTTGAGGAACAAGTACCATTATTGCCATAGTCGTCGCAACAAGGAATTGTATTTAGTTTATTGTCTTTATTTAATTCCTTGATTGGAATTTTTCTAGTTTGTACATGAGTATATGTTGTATTTCTAAACAGCATTATTCCATCTCTAGAAACTAGACAACTTTCATTATTTTGTATAAGAAATTGTAAGCCTAATACTAAATCAGTTTTAATATTTAAATCTCTTACTAAAATTTTATATATATTGTACGTTTGTTTGTAGAATTCGTTACATGTATTAATAAAGCTTATTTGTGCTTTTTCTATATATTTATCATAAATGTTGTATGTTCCGTCCATTTGTATAGTTGTTATTGGTTCTTATAATGTCTTTAGTATTGGTGGTATATGTTGAGGTATTATTTTCTTGTTAAGAAGACAACCAGTACAGCCTGTATCTATTAATGCTAAATTTTCTATTTCTATATCTTTGATTTTTATTCTTACTAATATTCTTATAGTTTCAAAATTTTTATCTTGATTACATATGAAACTAGTATTGTTTTCTTCTATATTCATTAATTTACTTTCTAGTTGATCTAAATGTATTGTACCTTGTGTATTATCCTGGTCTATTTTTTGTTTTCCTTTCTCTATTGTAATTAGTCTTTGTTCTAAATCATTCATTCTAGTTTCTAAGGTTATTAGTCTTAGATTAGTAGCATGGTCTTTTGTTTGAACTTGTTCTTGGTTTTTGGTTACTTGTTGTTTTAATTTATTTTCTATACAACTTATACATGCTTCCATATAACAATTTTTATATTTAGCTCTATTTATTTTACTAGGATACCATTTACATATACTACATTGATTGCTATCTATTCCTTTTTGTCTTTCAAATTCATGATTACAATCTTGATATATGTTCATCATTGTATAGTTTAAATCTTCTTCTTTTTGTTCTAATTTTTCTAATCCTATTTCATTAATTAAATTATCATCCTCTAAATCAGAGGTGTCTAATAGTATATCTTTTTCCTCTGCAGTCTCTATACTTACTACAGAATATATACTTTTTGTGTCTGACATATATTCATCTACATTTAATAAGGTTTCTTGAAAGTCTTCTATTAATTGGGAATTTCTAGTTTTCATGTTATTCCTTTTTGGGCATGTATTTGCTAAATGTTCTATACTTCCACAAGTATAACATTCTAATTTATTTTTATAATTCCTATCATTTCTATATTTTCTAACATGTCTATCTCTATTTAAATATGGCTTTCTAGCTGATGATTTTCTTAAGAAGTATTTTTTGTATTTATATGGTCTTCGGATATGGTCTATTCTTCTCTTATATCTTCTTGGTTTACTAGGTTCTTTATCATAACTTTGAGTAGTATATATCATTGCCTTGCAAAAGTTTATTTCATTTTGCTTTAGTTGCTTTTGTATTTGTATATTTGTACATTTTTCTGTTCGTATTTCCATTATGGGATTTATTTTTTGTCCTATAGACCATAACTTTGTAGGGTCTGGTACTACTCCTTCTCTTCTATTCCATCTTTCTTCTATTTCTCTTCCTAATGCTCCTGGCAACTTATTAAATAACTTTTTTTCCTAATTCTTCATTAAATGTATTTCCACTAATAGTACAATAGTAAAAATGGTCTTTAAGAAAATTCTTTATATGTATCCAATTAGATATACTTAACTGTTCTAATTTTATTAGAGCATTTCTTTGTAATGCCACTAATCCACTATTTGGGTCTTCACCGGTTAATAACACATGTATTTTATTAGTAAAATTATAAGGGTTTGGTCCTATTTCAATTAGAGCTTGGAATTCTTGTGGGTAAGTTTGTTTATAAGATTCCCATAATGCTTTATAGGATTCTCCTAAAAATGTCTCTAAGTATTTATACATAGTCTCAATGTTAGTTTCTTGATAATTTTTAATAAAATCTGCTACCACTATTCCTTTCCATAAGTCTATTACCATATTCCACATTTGTGGATCATGTGCTGCTATGTTTAATATTTTTCCTTTATTTCCTCCTTCTTGTAGTCTAATAGGTTCTTCTATAGGCATTCATTTTCCTGCTGGTCTAATATTATCTTTTATTTCTTGATCATGTCTAACTCATGGTTTTCTAGGTAAATTACTTGTGCTATAGTTAATATTTGGGGCTGTTGTTGTTCTTTGGAACGGACTTGCACTATGAGAGCTAGTCGCTTCTTCCATTAATTCTTTGTAACTAGTTATGGATAAGGTTTCTTGTTCTTCGTTTTCTTTGTTTATGTCTTCTAATTTGCTCGTTCTATATGCTAAATTATCCTCTCTTTCCTGACATATTCTAAAATGTTCTATAGTTTCCATTATATCCATTTTACCTTTTTTACATCCTCTACATTTAAAAACTGCATTGTTATTATCTTGGTATTGTCTTTTTGCTTCTTCTATAGCTCTTTCTACCTCGTATCCTTCTTGTATTAATTGTATATTCATAAATTCCTCTTGTTCTGTTTCTATGGTACATTCAGTTTCATTATCATCTAATTCTTTTTGACTTGTGTAGTTATAATCTGTAAACCTAATCGATGTTTCTCCTTTTGAGCTAGTGTACATTAAGTGTTGTTCTAGCGCAAATACTTTGGGTTTACTTAGTTTATCTAAATTCCATTCTAATCCTGCATATTCTTCTGGATTTATTTTTATTGGTTTTATTAATTTTATTCTTTTATTACCCATTATTTCTACTACATCATTTACTTGGAGTTTAAATTTTGTGTTACTACTTAAGGTCATTTTTCCAATAAATCCTATACACATTAATAAATTATTTCCATTATTCATTTCTTCATACCCTTTAGTCTTGATTCCTATTTTAATATGTTTTCCAAATTTCTTTAAATTAATTAAAAAATCTAGACTAATATAAACAATTCTCCATTATTTGTCATGTCTACTTCGGTTAAGCCAATTATGGATTTCTTTAAATCTGACCATCTATCGTCGTATAATACAATTAAAACTTTGGATCCTAAATTCTTTCTAGTTAATCCTTTTATTCCTACAATTATTAATCCCATGTGCATTAACATACTTTTGGGATTTTTAACAGCCTTTATGAAAGCTGGGTTTACTAAATTTAAGTTTGCAAAGTCTTCCCCTATTGCTGATATCTGTTCTTCTCTATAGTGTCTGTATAATTGATTATTTCTAGAGAAATGTTTCACTTTATATAAAGTCTTAGGATTTAATAATTTAAGTTGATTTTGTTGGAAGATTTTCAAATCTTTATCTATGTCTATGATTTCATTTAATTCTTGATTTTCTTCTATATTTGATTGTCTTTTAGATAACATTCTTGAAATTATATTATTGCCTATTCTATTTTCTGAGAAGCTGGGTCTGCTGTCTTGGACTGTTCGCCTATTTGAAAGAAAGTCCATTGTTGAGGTTTTCTAGTTAATTTATGTTTTTCTGGTTTAGGTGTTATTTCTACTTTCTTAAGCTGAGTAATTAATTCATCTATTTATGTATTTTTATGAATTTGTTCAGGCTGTTTTTCTTTATTATTTTATCTACTTTTGTATTTAATTCTATTAGTAAGGCTATTATTGTATTATTTTGTTTGAGAAGTATTTTGTCTGTTTGGCTAGAAGGAATGTGAGTTGAAAATCCTACTGGTTCTTGATGGAAATTTTTTGTATATTCTAATACTTTTTTATAATTTATGTCTTCTTCACTCATGAGAGTGAGATCTGTTCTAGTCTTTTAATTATTTCTTTTAAATTACTAATTTCACTAGTTATTTTTTCTACTTGTTCTATGATTTTTATTGTTACTTGGTTATTTTTGATTTCTAATTCCTTCGGTTTTTCTATTATAGTTTTTACCAACCTTTCTATTTCTAATTTTGTAGGTATTTGTTCTAAATTAAATTTAGTATTTAGATATTGAACTTTTCTATCTATTTATAGTTCTTGTGCTTTTAAGAAATTGAACTTCTTTTCTAATTTATCTAATATTTTCAATTGCTTATTTTGTACTTCTTCTATAGTTTCTAAAAGTCTTATTATAGTTTGATCTTGTTGTTGAGTTTTTTCACTAAGATTTATTATTAAATCTATTAAAGTATTATACTGTTTATCTACAGAATGTAATATATGTTCTCCTTCTGAAAAATTACACTTTAAAATACTATTTTTGGGTAGTGATCTATATTTCTTTTCTGGGAGTATTCTTAAATCTAAATATTCTTGATGTCTTAACGGATCTATTTTTCTATCCTAGTGAACTTTTAACTTTACTAATTCTTTTATAGTAGTCTATCCTATTCGTAGTATATTTTATGTCTAATTTAATGTTTTTTATTTCTTTAGTAAGATTATCTTTATGCTCTACTAATGAGTCTATAATATAGGTATCTTCTATTAATGAATAAGTTAAATATGGTTTAGATTTTTCTTTTGCTAATTGTCCTTCTGTCCAATCTAAATATTCTACTAATGTTTTAAGAGTATTCTTAAGTTCAAATCTATATTGTATTTCGTTGTATAACCAACTATAAACTAATCTTATTCTCTTAATATATTCTAAAGGCATGTACATAGAGAATATAAAATTAGACAAGTAGCTATAGAAAAGAAAAGACTACTAGAAAACAAATATAATATAAAAAATATAGAAGACTTAGAAAAGTTAAGTTTAAGTGACCCAGAAATTATTAGCAATACTAAGTGGGATATATCAGGTTACGATATTGACATATACTGGTGTGATAAAAGAATACAGTTGATAAATAAAAATATTAAAAAGGAAGCTTATTTATTAGGATAATTAATGCAAAATATAATTCGAAGTTATAGACAAGTAACTCAGTGGCTTATAGAAGAAAAATACCATAAAACACATCTTTTAGACAGAGAATTAGAACAAAGAAAACAAATAACCTTAGAAAACCCATATTACAACATAAAATATCTAAATAGAGAATTAGAATATACTATAAGATAAGTTATAAACTCTGAAAGAAGAATTAAGATACATAAGAAAACACTTAACAATATACATTTTGGATAATATACATACCTATAGAATATATTAAAAGAATAAGATTAAGATATAGTTGGTTTTACAAAGAAACACAATATAAGATAGAGCTTGAACATAATCTAAAAAGATCAACAGAATTTTTAACCTGGATAGAAAAAGAGTTAGAAAAAGAACATATAAGCGAATTTTTAATCTGGTCAAAAGATGAATTAGCTAACGAAGAAATACCTAAAACTTATACAATAGATTTTTTGAACAAAGAAAAAGATAAAGTAATAAAAGAAATTAATCACATAAAATTAAATATTAAATATACTAAAGATAGGATATATCACTATAAACTAATATGCCCAATTAGAAGTTCGATAGGATAGAAAAATAGATTCTCTAAAACAATTAGAATATTTAGATTTAAGAATACTCCCAGAAAAGAAATATAGATCAATACCCAAAAATAGTATTTTAAAGTGTAATTTTTCAGAAGGAGAACATATATTACATTCTGTAGATAAACAGTATAATACTTTAATAGATTTAATAATAAATCTTAGTGAAAAAACTCAACAACAAGATCTAACTATAATAAGACTTTTAGAAACTATAGAAGAAGTACAAAATAAGCAATTGAAAATATTAGATAAATTAGAAAAGAATTTCGATTTCTTAAAAGCACAAGAACTAGAAATAGATAGAAAAGTTCAATATCTAAATACTAAATTTAATTTAGAACAAATACCTATAAAATTAGAAATAGAAAGGTTGGTAAAAACTATAATAGAAAAACCGAAGGAATTAGAAATCAAAAATAACCAAGTAACAATAAAAATCATAGAACAAGTAGAAAAAATAACTAGTGAAATTAGTAATTTAAAAGAAATAATTAAAAGACTAGAACAGATCTCACTCTCATGAGTGAAGAAGACATAAATTATAAAAAAGTATTAGAATATACGAAAAATTTCCATCAAGAACCAGTAGGATTTTCAACTCACATTCCCTCTAGCCAAATAGACAAAATACTTCTCAAACAAAATAATACAATAATAGCCTTATTAATAGAATTAAATACAAAAGTAGATAAAATATTAAAAGAAAAACAACCTGAACAAATTCATAAAAATATAGAAATAGATGAATTAATTACTCAGCTTAAGAAAGTAGAAATAACACCTAAACCAGAAAAACATAAATTAACTAGAAAACCTCAACAATGGACTTTCTTTCAAATAGGCGAACAGTCCAAGACAGCAGACCCAGCTTCTCAGAAAATAGAATAGGCAATAATATACTTTCTAGAATATTATCTAAAAGACAATCAAATACAGAAGAAAATCAAGAATTAAATGAAATCATAGACATAGATAGAGATTTGAAGATTTTCCAACAAAATCAACTTAAATTATTAAATCCTAAAACTTTATATAACGTAAAACATTTCTCTAGAGATAATCAATTATACAGACACTATAGAGAAGAACAGATATTAGCAATAGGAGAAGACTTTGCAAACCTAAATTTAGTAAACCCAACTTTCATAAAGACTATTAAAAATCCCAAAAGTATGTTAATGCATATTGGATTAATAATTGTAGGAATAAAAGGATTAACTAGAAAGAACTTAGGATCCAAAGTTTTAATTGTATTATACGACGATAGATGGTCAGACTTAAAGAAATCCATAATTGGCTTAACCGAAGTAGACATGACAAATAATGGAGGAATTGTTTATATTAGTCCAGATTTTTTAATTAATTTAAAGGAATTTGGAAAACATATTAAAATAGAAATCCAGACTAAAGGATATGAAGAAATGAATAATGGAAATAATTTATTAATGTGTGTAGGATTTATTGGGAAAATGACCTTAAGTAGTAACACAAAATTTAAAATCCAAGTAAATGATGTAGTAGAAATATTAGGTAATAAAGGAATAAAATTAATAAAACCAATAAAAATAAATCCAGAAGAATATGTGGGATTAGAATGGAATTTAGATAAACTAAGTAAACCCAAAGTATTTGCACCAGAACAACACTTAATGTATACTAGCTCAAAAGGAGAAACATCGATTAGGTTTGCAGACTATAACTACACAAGTCAAAAAGAATTAGATGATAATGAAACTGAAAGTACCATAGAAACAGAACAAGAGGAATTTATGAATATACAATTAATACAAGAAGGATACGAGGTAGAAAGAGCTATAGAAGAAGCAAAAAGACAGTACCAAGATAATAACAATACAGTTTTTAAATGTAGAGGATGTAAAAAAGGTAAAATGGATATAATAGAAACTATAGAACATTTTAGAATATGTCAGGAAAGAGAGGATAATTTAGCATATAGAACGAGCGAATTAGAAGACATAAACAAAGAAAACGAAGAACACGAAACCTTATCCATAACTAGTTACAAAGAATTAATGGAAGAAGCGACTAGCTCTCATAGTGCAAGTCCGTTCCAAAGAACAACAACAGCTCCAAATATTAACTATAGCACAGGTAATTTACCTAGAAAACCATGTGTTAGACATGATCAAGAAATAAAAGATAATATTAGACCAGCAGGAAAATGAATGCCTATAGAAGAACCTATTAGATTACAAGAAGGAGGAAATAAAGGAAAATATTAAACATAGCAGCACATGATCCACAAATGTGGAATACGGTAATAGACTTATGGAAAGGAATAGTGGTAGCAGATTTTATTAAAAATTATCAAGAAACTGACGCTGAGACTATGTATAAATACTTAGAGACATTTTTAGGAGAATCCTGTAAAGCATTATGGGAATCTTATAAACAAACTTACCCACAAGAATTCCAAGCTCTAATTGAAATAGGACCAAACCCTTATAATTTTACTAATAAAATACATGTATTATTAACCGGTGAAGACCCAAATAGTGGATTAGTGGCATTACAAAGAAATGCTCTACTAAAATTAGAACAGTTAAGTATATCTAATTGAATACATATAAAGAATTTTCTTAAAGATTATTTTTACTATTGTACTATTAGTGGAAATACATTTAATGAAGAATTAGGAAAAAAGTTATTTAATAAGTTGCCAGGAACATTAGGAAGAGAAATAGAAGAAAGATGGAATAGAAGAGAAGGAGTAGTACAAGACCCTACAAAGTTATGGTCTATAGGACAAAAAATAAATCCCATAATGGAAATAATAACAGAAAAATGTACAAATATACGAATACAAAAGCAACTAAAGCAAAATGAAATCAACTTTTGCAAGGCAATGATATATACTACTCAAAGTTATGATAAAGAACCTAGTAAACCAAGAAGATATAAGAGAAGAATAGACCATATCCGAAGACCATATAAATACAAAAAATACTTCTTAAGAAAATCATCAGCTAGAAAGCCATATTTAAATAGAGATAGACATGTTAGAAAATATAGAAATGATAGGAATTATAAAAATAAATTAGAATGTTATACTTGTGGAATTATAGAACATTTAGCAAATACATGCCTAAAAAGGAATAACTTGAAAACTAGAAATTCTCAATTAATAGAAGACTTTCAAGAAACCTTATTAAATGTAGATGAATATATGTCAGACACAGAAAGTATATATTCTGTAGTAAGTATAGAGACTGCAGAGGAAAAAGATATACAATTAGACACCTCTGATTCAGAGGATGATAATTTAATTAATGAAATAGGATTAGAAAATTAGAACTAAAAGAAGAAGATTTAAACTATACAATGATGAACATATATCAAGATTGTAATCATGAATTTGAAAGACAAAAAGGAATAGATAGCAATCAATGTAGTATATGTAAATGGTATCCTAGTAAAATAAATAGAGCTAAATGTAAAAATTGTTATATGGAAGCATGTATAAGTTGTATAGAAAATAAATTAAAACAACAAGTAGCCAAAAACCAAGAACAAGTTCAAACAAAAGACCATGCTACTAATCTAAGACTAATAACCTTAGAAACTAGAATGAATGATTTAGAACAAAGACTAATTACAATAGAGAAAGAAAAACAAAAAATAGACCAGGATAATACACAAGGTACAATACATTAGATCAACTAGAAAGTAAATTAATAAATATAGAAGAAAACAATACTAGTTTCATATGTAATCAAGATAAAAATTTTGAAACTATAAGAATATTAGTAAGAATAAAAATCAAAGATATAGAAATAGAAACTTTAGCATTAATAGATATAGGCTGTACTGGTTGTCTTCTTAACAAGAAAATAATACCTCAACATATACCACCAATACTAAAGACATTATAAGAACCAATAACAGCTATACAAATGGACGGAACATACAACATTTATGATAAATATATAGAAAAAGCACAAATAAGCTTTATTAATACATGTAACGAATTCTACAAACCAACGTACAATATATATAAAATTTTAGTAAGAGATTTAAATATTAAAACTGATTTAGTATTAGGCTTACAATTTCTTATACAAAATAATGGAAGTTGTCTAGTTTCTAGAGATGGAATAATGCTGTTTAGAAATACAACATATACTCCTGTACAAACTAGAAAAATTCCAACCAAGGAATTAAATAAAGACAATAAACTAAATACAATTCCTTGTTGCGACGACTGTGGCAATAATGGTACTTGTTCCTCAAAAAATCTATATGAAGAAGAAAAAGAAGAAAATTATATAGAAAATACATACATAGAAGACATAGAAAAAGATTATACATTAATAAATGTAGAAACAGAATTTTACAATTTCCAAAAAGGAATAAATACTATAGGAAAAATAAACAATCATAAAGACTTAGAAAATATAGTAGCAATATTAGATGAAATGGAAATAATAGGAGAAATACCTTTAATACATTGGGGAAGTAATAAACTTATGTGTAAGCTAGACATAATAAATCCGAGTATACTATAAAAACAGCAACAATAGAAGCAAATAATGAAGACACTGAAGAATTTACTAAACATATTAAAGAATTACTAAAACTAGAAGTAATAAGAAGATCCACATCTAGACATAGATCAACAGCCTTTATGGTTAGAAACCATAGCGAACAAGTAAGAGGAAAAGCTCGCATGGTAATAAATTATAAAAGACTAAATGATAATACTAGAACAGATGCATATAAATTACCTGATAAAAATGAGTTAATTAATAGAATACAAGGTAAAAAGATATTTAGTAAATTTGACTGTAAATCAGGATACTGGCAGGTAAAAATCCGGACATCATCCACTTGTCCTGAAGGACATTTTGAGTGGCTAGCTATGCCTTTTGATTTAAAGACAGCTCCTCCTATCTTCCAAAGAAAGATGGATGATATGTTCGGAGACTATAAAAACTTCGTATTAGTATATGTAGACGATATTCTAGTGTTTAGTAAAAATATACAAGAACATTTAGGACACCTACAGACAGTATTTAGATTATTTGTAAAATATGAAATAATAATTAGTAAAAAGAAAATGGAATTATGTAAGACACATAAATTTTTTAAGAGTAACTTTAGGAGAAGGAAAAGTAAAATTACAACCACATATAGCTAAAAAAGTTTTAGATATGCCTGATAAGTTAGATAATATAAAAGAATTACAAAAATTTCTAGGATTAGTAAATTATGCTAGAAATTTTATTCAAGACTTAGGAAAAATAACAGGTCCATTATATGCAAAAACAGGTAGTAAAGGACAAAGACACTTTAATATAGAAGACATTAAATTAGTTCAACAAATTAAAGAAAAAGTTAAAAATATACCAGACTTACAAATACTACTAGAAACAGATTATTTAATAGTTCAAACAGATGGTAGTAAATTAGGATGGGGAGCCATATTAAAATCAAGACCAAATAAATACAATCCAAAAAACGAAGAAAAAATATGTGCCTACCAAAGTGGACAATATAAAGAAAAAGGAAATATGAGTAGTATAGACGCAGAAGTATTAGCTGTAATATATGGACTAAATAGTTTTAAATGATATATATTAAATAAACAAGAAATACTAGTTAGAACAGACTGTGAAGCAATAGTAAAATTTCATGAAAAAATAAATAGTAAAGCTAGCAGTAAAAGAAGATGGTTAAATTCATAGATATAATATCTATATATAATAATATTGTTTTTGAATATGTTAAAGGAAAAGAAAATGACTTAGCTGATAAATTAAGTAGATTACAATTAAAAACTAATTAATATTTATTTCATCATGAGACCAACAGGTCAACAGACAGTAGACAAAGGCAAGGGCATCGCCCAGCCAGATACTTATGCTCAGACATTATTAGGCAGACAAAATTTCCGACTTTTAAATACAACAGACAATTTTATGGAGCGAATCCATTTCGGTAAGTACAATTTAATTTCCTACCCTAAGTTAATTTATCATTGAGAGTAAATCTAGACTGTAATATAGACAAAACTCAACAATGTTTAGTAGATAACTTATGGATGACATACAATAAACAAGATACTAAGTATTTTATAGCAGTTTCTAATGCTTTATGTAAATATTTTTCAGACAAAAATAAAGACAATAAATTTAAATATTATGTAGTTATACATGGTAAAATCAAAGGTATTTTCCAAACTTGGATAGAAGTAATTGATTCTATAAATGGGATAAAAAAACCCACTTTTTAAAGGTTTTAATGATTTCACTGAAGCTTTAGACTATGCAAGAGGAATACTTGGGCCTAATTATTATATTTCACCAGCTCTTAGACAAAGCCCAAACCAAATACCTCAATACATTATCCAAAAAGACTCAGATAAAATAATATTTTGTGATCATTATTTTTCCATGACTGAGGGTTTCAAAAGACTCAATACAAAAAATGAAATCCTTATCCAAGAAAACATGAGACTTGTTAAACAGCTCGAGACTTTCCAAAATAAATATGTTCCAAGAACAGACAGTACTCAGACGCAAGAAATGAGTTCTCCATCTCCTTTAAAAATGGATGAGACGGGTGTGCATTCCCCTCTGAATGCTAAGAACTCCCATCAGACGGAGCATGATACAGCTAGTCCGGTTCAAACGGTGACCGGTAAAGACTTATCAAATCCGTTAAAGGCTGTCACTTTGCCAAAAAGTGAAGAAGAGGGGTCGACTTCCTCACGAAGAAGACTACCGAAATATTTTCAGAAAGACTCTTTAAGAAAAAATGATGTTTTAAAAAAGAAAAAAAAATGAAAAATTAGAAAAAATAATTCAATAAACTTTAGAAAAATTTTTCCAAGACAAAAGCCAAGACAAACATATTATCAAAGACATTCCCAGTCCAAGTAATGGTTCAGAAGACAATATTAATAGTCCTTCAGTATCAGACGAGGAACAGATAAATAATATTCAAGACTCTCAAGACCCTTAAGAAGATAATGACTCAGGCATGAGTTTTGATACTATCGCATTACACAACCTAGACACTTAAATTGTTTCATCAATAAGAAAGATGATGAAAATAATTTCACCAAATAAGAGACAAAGGAAGATACGGCAATTACATGATAAGAAAGTCAAGAATGACAACAAGTAAAGTCATCAAAGGTATGGGCAAACAAGAAGACAACAATTAATGTGGTAGAAAAAATTAATTAGTAGGTAAAATAGTAATGTTGTATGTAAATTATTCAAAGTAGTAGGTGGGAATGCCCACTACGTATCCTGTAAAAAAGAATATGTTGTCACTTTATCACTACCCTCAAAACAAGGGAAAAACTGTTGACATAACACGCGTCTGTTAAATAATTGAGTCAGTCAAAAGATGAAATTAATAATGCATGTGACGATGGGGCCCAATGAGTACCCGACTTGCACTATTAAACGAATCTTATCAAGTTGTCGGCCATAAAATAATTAAGGCCACTTAGTAGTGTCATTTTGGTCTTTTTAAGTTTCTTATTTTGCCTATATAAGGAGAGTAGTAAGAGTTGAGAAGGAGAGGGGGAAAAAAGAGTAGAAAGAATACAAGTTAGAAAACTCTCTCCATACTTCCTCCATCCTACTTCCATATTCCTTTATGTACCAAAAATCCTCTTTTGTATATTAAAGTTTGTGAAATAAAAATAAGTGTGCTTGTGTGTTAAAGTTTTTGAAAGCGTTTCCAAGGTCCTTCGGGGGTTCCCGAAAGGGAAACCTCTCTCAGTTTATCATGTAAGTTTTACGATGTTTACTTCCCAAAATTCCCCTCAAAAATATGTTATTTAATTTTCTAAGTTGTTAGTTTTTAATGTAATTATTGTATATATGTTTTAAAATTTACCCTTAGTATATGGTTAACTTCTTAACTTCTTAATAACGACTATGGATTAACCTGTAAATTCCTAGGATTCTTGGCTTTATAGTCCGCTTGATGAAAGGACGAATTTGTTGCCAGTTTTATATCCGGGGTGTGGTTAAAGACGAAGTTGTTAAGAACAAAGGTTAAGAAGAAGATATGAAATGGGTAAGACAAAATCCAAAAACAAATATAAAAAATAAAAACAAAAATAAAAAATTGAAAAACAAAAATAAAACATGGGGAAAGTAGGGATTTAAGTCATAAACTAGCTTGATTAAACTAAAGGAGAGAGGGAGTACTGAGTAGGACGTACAAAATATCTGAAACAAAGCCTTGACACGGAACAAAGACTGGACACAGTTGACACGGAACAAAGACTGGACACAGAACAACTTACCCGCACTACTAAATTACATTAATAATCTACTACTATATAATATATATACTACTGCTACTATATATTATACTACTAATATATATATTATATACTACTACTATATATTATATTTATATATTATATATACTATATACGTACTACTACTATATATTATATTTATATATTATATATACTATATACGTACTACTACTATATATTATATTTATATATTATATATACTATATACGTACTACTACTATATATTATATATATATACTATTATTATATACTACTATATATATATATATATTGTTTTTACTGTATTTACTGTATATTTGTAGTATTTGCTGTTGTATTTACTGGTTTTACTATTTTTACTGTTTTTTCTGTATTTTCTGTATTTACTGCATTTTCTGTATTTGCTTATTTTCTGTGTTTACTGTTTCTGTACTTACTGTTTTTAGTGTTAATACTTAATAATATTAATACTACATAACTACTATATATAATATTATCAATACTACATACCTACATACCTACTATACTACATACTACATACCTACATAACTACTATATATACTATTATTAATACTACATGCCTACATACCTACTATACTACATACTACATACCATTATAATAAAATAATAGTAACAAAAATTAATACCCACCAGACCATCCATGTTTTTACAAAATAAAATTGAGAATTGGATAAAGTTTTTACCTGTAGCCGTCGTCTTCCTTCGAGGCCGTGGAAGCTTATATTATATTTCTCTTCTCTCTTCTCTTTTATAAAATAATTATGTACTAAAAATGACAAAACCTTTTTATTATATTTTAATTTTATATATATATATATATATATATATATATATATATATATATATATATATATATATATATATATATATATATATATATATATATATATATATATATGGGTCTAATGGTATTAAATAAATTGAAAATTTTATAAATGACATTTATAAAACTAATAATTTCAAGTTATAACAATATAATGATTCTTTCAGGTTGTAACAATAAATAATTTCAGGTTATAACAATTTATTAAAAAAAAAAAAAGTTTTGAAAAAAATAAAAAGATAAAAAAGGATAAAAAATCAATTTTGAAAAAAATAAAAAGATAAAAAACGGATAAAGGTGTATTAATTAATTTAGAATTCATTGATGATAATTGTTAATTGGCTTTAGGAGATTCAAACAAATTAGGAATATTTATTTTCCTTATTTCACCAAATTTCTTAACATTAATTAAAAAATCAGATTTTATTCATTTTGTTCAAACGTTTCTCTCTCTTCGTTTTTTTTTTCTCCAGAATTTGGCATCACTCACGAGTAGATTCAATTTTTTTTGGTTGAATAATTTTCATTTTGTTGTAATGGACGACTTCTTATCTATATTAATTAAACATGGTGGTAGATGGGATCATTCAGGTTAGTATTATTTATGATTTATTGTTTGTATTTGTATATTACTGAAACGTAAAAAAAAAAAAGAACAATGAAACTGTAAATGACATTTTCTGATTTTGTTTATGTATACTAGATTTAAGTTGTGATGTTTTTTGTATGAACATTATTTTGTTCATAATACGTTATCATTTTTGTGAAACTGGAGTTAATGTTGGTACGATTGTGTTTGTTTTTTTTTTTTTTTGTTATTTTGTATACTATTTATACCATGGATTTGTGTGATATTGGATTAATATCTGAATAATTTGAGTATAAGTGTGTGGAATATTAATAGTGTTAGCGTTGTAAAGTTATGAAATTTGTGACAAAAAATATATGAAATGTGTTGTAACATTGTTATGAAATTGATATTTTTTTAGTCAATTTGATAATAATAATGAGATGAATTTGGTATGCAGTCTAAAATTATAATATGTGATACTGTTTTTTTTTTCCTGAAAATATAAATAAAATGTATAGGTTTGAATGAATTTGATAGTGTATTTGGCATGATATTGGTATGAATAATTAATCATTATTGTGTAAAAAATATGAGTAAGAAGTATGATGATTTTTATGAAATTTGTATTAGGTTGGTATAAAATTTGAATATAAATACAACACATGTTTGTTTACTTTTGTGTTATGTAAAACTAACTATGATTTCATAATGAAACAGAGAAATATGTTGATTTTCATATGGAGGAAATTATTTTTGAGTGTTCAAGTCTATATCGTGGTCTAGTAAATGCGATAACTTCGCAACTTAGAATAGATGCTAATATTAACGACATTGAGATCAAATATATTGTTAGTGATCAATGCCCATCAATTTGTATCCATAATGATGTGGGTGTGCAAGTATTTTTGGATCAAAAGAGAGTTAATGTTGACTTCTTTACAAAATATTCATTGTGCATAACTTTGAAGCATATGACTATGGATAATCCATAATCTAGAATTTTTTTGGATATAAGGGATTGTGATGTTAGTAGACCACTAACAAATTTGGATTTATACTCAAATAATTCAATCCGTTTGATAGGAATGAATTCTGGTAGAGTTGTTGATGTGAAGGTCATGAAGTAATCAGTGACCTTACTAATATTGTGATTACTAAAAATCAGATTTACAAAGATAAGGGGACACTTATGGAGGTGATGCGACATTATGGAGTTGTCCAAAAATTTTGATTTCTTGTGTCTCGTTCCAGTTCTACTTGGTAATAATATATTTTGCTATTTGTATGTGTAATTATTGTTGTATGAATTTGGTATATAAATATTTCATTACTGTTCTTTTGTTTTTTTAAACAACTATTAAGTGTCCTTCTGAAAGTTGTTCCTGGTTAATGAATTCATTAAATTTGAATCAGTCGGGGCTATTCAAAATCCGAAAACACTGTGGGGAGCACACTTGTTTGGTTAGAGATAGAATTTATGCAAGGCGTCAAGGAATCACTAGTGTTGTAGCTGTTATGATATTAGATAACTTTGTTGATCCAAAAATTGTATACACTCCGAAAGATATAGTCAAAGACATGTTGAAATTACATGATGTTATGCTAACATACATGCATGCCTGGCGAGCTAAAAATAAAGCAATAAAATTGATGCGTGGAGATCCGGCTGATTCATACGCTAAACTACCAGGTTTTTTCTGAATTAAAATTTTTATTTTACTTTATCTCTAATTGATATCAAAATGTAAATTAATAGTGGAACTAAATTGGTATGCATTTTAACAAAACAAAAAAATGGTAGCCATTTTGGCATATAATTTGTTTCCAGATTGGTACCCATTATGTATCCAATTGGTTTCCATTGTGTATCCAATTGATATCCATATTGTATCCAATTTGAATCTAACTGGCATCATGTATACAGTTAATATATTGCTGTGTTGTGATTTTTAGTTATCAAATTTTAAAAATAATTGTAACAATTGAAAAACTTCTAGGTTATCTATACATATTGGAATAGACCTATCCTAATTCTGTTTTGAGCTTGAAAATAAAAGAAGGTGAGAGCTTCTTATATGCATTTTTTGCATTGAAAGTATGTATTAGAGGTTGGGAGTATTGTAGGCTAGTTGTAGTGGTTGATGGGGTAGTGTTTAGAGGCGCATACGGTGGTACAATGTTGACTGCAAGCACTACAGATCTAGGAGGTATTATTTGAATATTTATATTTATATGGAAATATTATTATGATATAAGTTGTGTTTCCAATCTGTATGATTTTTTTAAAAAATAATGCATCAGGTCACATACTTCCACTTGCTTACACCATAGTGGATTCTGAGAATGATGCATCGTGGACTTGGTTCTTTGAAAAATTTAGGACACATATGGAGAAAGGGCATATGTGTTTTATGTCAGATAGAAATGAGAGAATATGGAAAGGAACTGCAAGAGTATATCCTGAATTGCAATATCATGCTTGCATATGGCACTTATGCTGCAATGTTTTGAAGAACTTCCATAGGAATACCGAAGATTTGAAGAAGCTTTATTTTTTCAATGGCAAAGGTAAATACAATACAACAATTTGAGGAGCTTATGTCAAGAATAGACCAGATAGACCCAAGGATAAGAGGTTATTTATTCGATATCGGATATAGTAAGTGGTCAAGGGTTTATTCAAAATGTAAGCGAACATGGACCATGACTTCAAACATAGCCGAATCTTTAAATAATGTTAACAAGTTAGCAAGGAGGTTGCTAGTCGTATCGCTTCTTGAATTTATGAGGATAACGATTCAAACATGGATTCATAAGCACAACGAGGAGGCTGCAAAAACTATATTAGAGCTGACAAAAAAAAATGATCTTAAGCTCCAGAAAAGTGTTGCTTTGTCTACCAGTATGAGGGCATGATTTTTCCTTTATTCATTATGCTAGATAACTTGGACATTTTTATGTTTAAAACCAATTGTTTTTATGTTTTAGGTAATACCATCAACGATTCATTTGCATGTTGTTGTCGATGGACCAAACGTTACATAGTGTGCACAAGAATCAATAAATGTAGTTGCGGACGATTTCAAAATGATGAGATACCATGCGGTCATGGAATGACAGTTCTCAGATATAGAAGATTGCATGAAACAAATTACTGCTCTCCTTTTTATAGCTTGAAGAATTTTGAAGATGCATATGCGATCCCTGTTGAACCTCTCCCATGCGAGAGTCCATGAAATATACCAGATTATGTTTCTGAGCCAAAATTGATGTCGCCTGATTCAAAGAGAAGTGTATGAAGATCGCAACTTGAACGCTGGAAGGGGTTTGATGATGTGAAATTCAAAAGGTCTAAAGTTACTTGCAGTAGATGTCGTCAAGTGGGCCACAACATGATGACATGTTCAAATTACCCTGTGCCAAAAAAAATGATAGTTTATTTGTTTAAACTATACAAAAATTTATTTTATTTTGTCTTTTAGACTCATGTTTTGTTTTGATTGTGACAATGTATTCATTGTTTTCCAATAATATTTACTAACAATGCATATCAAATATATACAAAATTGATATCAATTGCATTCCAGCTAAGTGTTTAATATATTGTTCATGTTTTATACAAGATTCATTGAGTAATCATACCAATTGCATACTGCTGAAAATCAAATTCATGCCAGTTTAATATATATGGTACTGTTCATATTAGTGAACATTATATAAGGTAATTATGGTATGCATTTGATATCCATTTGGTATGCAACTGAATACCCACTGATATTATTTAATGTAATTTACCATGAGTATTAATTTGATATCCAACTGGTTTCCTACTCTAAACATAAATAAAATAAGATGTAATTGATGTTGGTGCAAAATTTAATGATTTCTGTTATAAATTGTCAGATTCATTTCTTCCAGTATTTATACAGACTGTATACCAACTTCATACATATTTAAAATAGTTAATCCACGCTTTTACAATTAGTATTAATTTGGTATCCATAAGGTGTCCAACTTGAATAAATATAAAGCAAGATGTAATTGAGATTGGTACAAAATACAATGATCACTATTTTACATTGACATAATCATTTCTTCAAGGTATTTATGCAGGTTGGTTACCAACTTCATTCATTTTTTATTTTTTTTAATTTTTTGTGTTAGAATATAAGTAAAAAAATACCAATCATGTATGAATTTGGATGCCAAAAGTATACAGTTTGGATACCAATTATAAGACAGAGTTAGTTCATGAACTCTAAATTGGTGTTCGTTTTGTTTCAGTTATAAGACACTGTTAGTTCATGAACTCTAAATGTTGAATCCAATTGGCATGCAGTTTGTATATAACTGTTATCTCGAAAATTATTATACTCAATGTGTAATTTATCTTTTGAATGGTGTATCCAATTGGTATGCAGTCCGTATATAACTAGTATCTTGAAATTATAATAGCCAATATGTAATTCATATGTAATTGATATCTGATTGGAAAAAACAGTGGATATTATATATCACCAAATACTTAAAATTGTATCAAACACAAAAATATCGTCCAAAAGTTAAAAAAAAAACTTGTAATTCTAAAAAGTCTAAGTTGCAATCAACTATCTCAAATTTGATCTCCGTGGTCTTGGTGTAGGATAATTGCTGGTATTCGGAACATGTTCTTTATCCATGCGAGGTCCACCAAATTTGCTAGCAACAGTTCCAATTACTTTACTTTCACTGATCGCGCCACCATCATTCTTTGTTTGTCTATAATGCCATATGATTGTGGCATACCTTTGACGATGGTACTTTGCATCGATACCAATGGAATGCATATCAAAAACTCCATTGCTGATATATTAAACAAATAGACATGTGTACATACCACAATCACTAGAAAAAAAATGGGAGAAAAATAATTTTAAGAAACAAATTGAGTTACCTTTTCTGATGAAATCATTAAAGTATAGAAATACTTACTTTGAGGTTTCATCTTGTTGAGGCACATTCTTCATATGCTTGACTTCAAGTGGATCGGATTGAGACTTGTCAACATATTTAGGAAGTTTATTGGCATACAGATCAAGCCTTTTACCATAAAAATAGTGGTATCATTGTGGCAAGTTTGCCAACAGCTATATTGACATTTTTGTCATGAAGAACTCCTCCCTTCATCGAATCATATACATGTAGACATCTAAGCTTGATTCGGACGACAGCCAAAAATCAGTGAAATGAGGTACTAACATTGACAGGAATAATGACATCATCAACTCTGTCCCAAGGAATATTGGCTGTAACCTCTAATGCACTGTCCAACATTGTGGTTGGGAGAAATTGATCTCATGTCATAATTGGAATCTCTCCACTATTTCTGAATGTTATCAACCCACGACATAAACCAACAATCAATTGTACTGTATGATTATGGTTGTGGAGAATACTTTGCCTTCTTCCACAGATAATACATAATGATATTAACATGCTGTTACAAAAAAAACAAGCCACAAAAAAAGGTTTCAAATATATACAAAATGGATATCAAATTCATTGTAGCTACATGTTTAATATACAGTTCATGTAAGTCAGCATTTTATACCAAATTCATTAAAGTAATCATACCAATTGCATACCAATTCAAAATGCATACATGATTCATTCTAGTTTTATAGAAGTTTCATTCAGTAATCATATCAATTGCATAATGCTGGATACGAAGTACTATTCATAGTAGTGGACATATTATACCAAAGTTATTCAAAAATCATTCAAAATGCATACATGATGCTATTGTATAAGAAAATTATACAGAATGGATATCAATTTCATGCCAACTAAATATGTAAAATCTTATTCTAAAAAAGATACATTTCATAACATATATAAAAACAAAAACTCCAACAGTAATTAGAAAAATCTGCAAAATGAGTTACAAATTAAGTAATAGAAAAGTTAATAGATATGACTTTCCCGTCTTCCCATGGCCTACCAGGTTTAACCATTATGTAGAAAAAATCCATTTATTAAACTTTCACAACACCAAAATCCATTATAGGTTCAAACTTATCTTTGGCCATTGAATAAGCAAATTTTTTTTGGATAGTATTTCAAAACAAATATTTGGCTTTGTTTACATATATACCTGCCACTCCTAAATGAAACTTCTTTGAAAATCCATTTGTTAAACTCATCGATCAAATCATCTGCGACCTCAAACCCATTGTGACTTTCAAATGGATGTTTGATTTGAGAGAAAATAGGACTTCTTCTTACACTGCTTTCACCTTTCGATAACTGAATGTACGAAGATGTGTCGTACTTGTCGAGTTCCTATTTCTTGGTTGCACATATGGAGTAGTTGTCATATCGAGTATTGGCTCAAGTTGAAAAATCTGGGTCATGATCAAATTAGGATAATCATCTAGACTTGGTGGTTTTGAAGCTGATGATCCAAGTAAGTCATCATTAGAAACACCACTGACTGTTTGGTCAACTGAATTTTGTGCTTCAGCTACATATTCAAAAAAGAAAAACTAATGTTAAAAAAACTTTGTAAGTGAATATACATATTATATTAGGATTGGTTTTCATACCATCGATGTTTGAAATATCTACATATTCCCTCGTTGAAACTGATGGCTGATCCATTCGAGCTTTTTCAATTTCTTCAACATGTTGATGGGCATCATCTTAATGTATACATTAAAATAAAATTTATTCAGACCAACAACAATAAATCATGCGTAAAAACTATCTCTTACAAATTTAATACAAGATTAATACCAAGTTTAAACCAACAACAATAACCGGTCATGAATAGTGCCTTTCACAAATTTAATACTATATTAATACCAAATTTAAACCAATAGAAAATAATGTATAATACCACTCCATACAATATTCATACAAAGCTAATACAAATTTTATAATACCACTTTCAAAACAGCAACAAAAACATGCATAAGAACTACTTCATTCAATATTCATACCAACATAATATCAATGTCAAACAAACATAATACTGAAAAATAATGCATAAGAATTGGCTCATACAATATTCATACCAACACAATACCAACTTCAATCCAAAATCATACATTAAAAATTTCTTAATTACTGGCTCATATAAAATTCATACCATGATAATATCAATTTCAGACCAAAAATAGATACACAACAATTGATCAGTTCTAAACTTTCTCAAACCCTTTAATACCAATTATATCAAATTCCTACGAAATTAAGCAGTTGTTATATATACTTACAAATTTATGATGATTGAGTTTGTGCAGTTTACCTCTTGGTGTGATGTTTGTGTTGGTTGACCTCTTGAAGACCTAATCTCATCAATTATCAACTTTGTCGAATTATCGACATATGCTTTCAATTCGATCATGTGCTTGTCAACCTTCTCAACATATATAAACATATATATTAAAAATTAAAAGATTACAGAATAAAATGTAATATTAAGTAATGGAAAAGGGATTGAGAAAATAAACATTATCCTTCAGTTCTTTCAACTTCTGCCGAACCTATCATTAAACATTACAAAGTGAATAAATTCTTTGAAATATATAAAAAAATATATTAAATGATAAAAGAAAAATTGTATACTAACCTCTGCAATTTCATTCTTCAACTCAACATACTTTTCATCTAAGTCAACATCGTTCCTTTCTGATTTTGCTTGATTTTTTGTCTCATGGTGACTAGAAGATTTATGTAAGTTGTTCTGATCAATGACATTCATCTCTTCAACCGTAAGCACTATGTTTTTAAATTTATGTTGTAGTAACAAAATAAGATGGGAGAATTAAGAATTATAAACAAAAAGGTAATAAATAATAATTATTAAAGGACAATAAATAAAAAATGACCTGGTTGCCATATGTTCTGAAAATTGTATTCTTTAAGTCCTCGAAGAAAATAATTTCATTCGATGTCTTCCAGTTGAAAATATGAGGTATGCCATTTGCAACACGGATAACAATTGTGTTGTCAAATGGATGACAACACTCATAAAACCAAATCTGCAAGGCTAAGTGGAATCCGCTAAATTTGAATGATGTAGGATTATTTCCCAACCTTATGACTACAAGCTTTTAGAGTCAACCTGAAATATTTAGTACCCTATGCGAAGTTGACATACTGACCGGTCTCAACCAAATCAAAATACAGTTTAGGTATAGTTGTTTTGGATGCCTCAGAACCTGTCGAAATGTACTAATGCAGTACATAATACCAATTTTAAAACTGTCTTCGGGCTCAAAGAAGTTAGCCTCTTTAAACTTATTCAAGAAGTCTAACTTGGGGACTTTGGTCATTATACCAAAATACTTTTCAATAAGCCTCTTTGGAATAGACAGATCTGAAACAAAGTCGGTAAGGAGTCCACATTTGAGACTAGTTACTGCTGTAAATCCTTAATCCCAAAACGTAGTACTGTACCGTTTATTTTGACGACAAACATGTCGTCCCTGACATTTTCAGTTTCAATAAATAACAAATGGCGCAATAACTGACATTGAATCCTTATGTGGGGTAGCTCGTAAAATACACCAAATGGTGTTTGTTCCATAAATTGCTGAAACCTCTCTTGCCCGAGGAATGTCAACAGGTCGCCAAAAACATTCATGTTTGTGCATGAAGCCCAATGTGTGTATGGCTTTCTTGCCTATAAAATAAAATTATTCATACTAAATTAAAACATACTTCATACCAATATTATTCATGTTTCATACCAACACCAACATAGTTTATAAGTAGTTATAATTAAATTATATCACAAAATTTATACCAAAATTAAATTAATTTCATACCAACATTCATAAACCATATATAAAGTCAGTTCATACCAATATTATTCATGTTTCATTCCACATTCATATACATAAATTTTAATAATACATCATATCAGATTTGAAAAAAAATTCACACTAATATTATTGAAACATCATACTGCATTCATGTGCACTGTGGCATTTAACAAGCTACTTTCATAAATTTATCCAACTACAATCAAAATAATATTCAAAAAAACATTTAATATCAATTTATACCAATTTCATACCAATGTTAAAAATTGAAATACATTAGTGGAGAAATTGAAAAATAAAATCTTCCTATTAGGAAAAATACCAATTTCATAGCAATATTAGTCATAATTCATACAAAAAAGAGTAATTTAACAAACTGCACTAAAATCACCTAATTGGGCTACTGATATCAAATCAATTTCATACCAATGTCAAAACACATTTCATACCAGCTGCATACCAATATTAAATCACATTTCATATCATACATATTCAAGTCAGATTCATATCAATATTATTCACATTTCATACAAGTTTCACACCAATACAAGTTTCGTACCAACAATATGCATAATATAATATTTTTAACAAAAAAACCACTAATTTGAATAATTTGAAAATAAATTAAATATAATACTTAACCTAACCACTTTTTTACCTTTTTGGATATTGGGATTTCTGAGTCCTCCTTCGTTGTTGCTCTTCTTCTTGATGGTTTTGAAGACTGACCAATTTCGACAATTGTTGCTTTTTTTTATCTCAGTTACAAAATTCGAATCCGAATCAGAATGAGTTTCTACAAGTTTCCCCTTCCTCTTTTTTCCCTTTTATTTGCAAGACTTACCGTTTTCTTTGCTTGACTATTTTTCTCCTTTTGTGTAATCTGATTCTTCGATTGAGAAGAACCACCCTTTCCCGAAATTTCTTTCTTTTTTGATAGTGGGATTTGAGTCAATATGTTGAATGTTGGAGCATGTATTTCATCCTTAGAAGTTACTTCTACTAGTCGAGGACTCTTTCGAGGCGTTATAATAGGTTTCTTCGACATGAAGAAGATGAGACACGGAATGGAGTATGTTTGAGAGAGATAACTTTGTTATTTCTGAAGGTGGGATAGTGGGGTGGTGGCGTGTTGTATAGGATAGGCATGGGGTGTGGGATTAACGTGGGTGGGTGGTGTGGCGAGTGTAACATCTCGCAACTAGAAAGAACTAGAAGGAAGTCTAAAATCTTGTAATAGTTATTTTTGGAAAGTATAAGGAAATCTGGAAATTTTTTTAAGTAAGTTATAGTGAGTTTTTGGTCAACTTCAAACAGCCATAATTCCTAGCTCAGGATGAGTTAGGTGTGATTCCAGATATGGTTGGAAATCCCCTGGAGTGATCTTTCCAATGCCGTGAAGTTTATGCGATTCCGAGTTTGTATGAGTGAGTTATGCCCTTTGGAAGTTGGGATATTGGATTAAGGAAATGTCCAATCCGAAATTTTAAGGGGTATTTTAGTCCTTTCATTGCCCTATTATTTTAATCCCCTTTTTGGAGTTTAATATGGGTCAAATCAAATTTTAATCAGTTTTAGAATTTGGGATTTCAAGCTAGGGCTAAGGACAAAGGAGAGGAGAAGAGAAAAGAAGAAGGAAAAAAGGGCAAATTCATTAATATCGATCAAGAAAGCTAGTGTTTTCGCCAAGGGTTTACTTCTAACAGGTATATGAGGCCCTCATAACGTTAGGATCATTCTCCCACGTGCCAAGCATGTTTATTTCAGTTTGGATTCGTCCTAAAAGCATTTGAATATTGATGATCTTGATATCTATTCTTGAATTCATATATTGTTCTTGAATTGACTGAGTGGGGAAGTTTCTGAGTTCGTTACATCACTTCATAGGGCCGTTTTGAGTTAGGTTCTTAGGTACATTTGATGGGTATTTGTGTCTAAAAGTAATTTGAGAAAAAGAACCGAATTTGGGTGAATTGGGATTGGAAAACGAAGAAGGAATTTCGTCGAACGAAATTAGAAGGCGGCCGCGCGTCGCATGCTTAGTGCCCAGATTTGAACATTTCAGCTTTGCGTCGTAGAGTTGACACGAGGTGTTCTATCTCAAAAGATGTTTTCAGAACCAAAATTAAATTATGCCTCCGCATCGCGGACCCACCTTCAAATATTGATTTTCGGTCTTTTCTCATGTTTAACTATCTAGAATCATTCCTAAACATCATGAGATCTTTCCAGTCACAAATCTAAATCCTTGAATCCATAATTCAATTCAAGGATCAGTTAAGAGTCAAGTCAAGAGTAGTTAAGGTCAAAGTCAGGAGAAGTCAAGAGTCAAGTTAAGATAAGTTCTTAAAGTTTTCAAAAGTCTTTCACAAATGTTTTAACTTTGTTTTAAGACTTATGTTTTGAGTTCAATAAAGATGTAAAGTTGAAGTTCATTTCTTCAAAGAAGTATATGGGGACTATGTGTTCCCAAAGAGATTTAAAATGTTTTTACATTTAAATAAGAACGGAAACTGAGATTTCCAAAGAGCCTTCGGGCTAGTTTTCAGAAAAGAGTAATAGCTTTCTAAATGAAGCAAGGAGGGATTTAAGCTAAGTTTTTGAGAACTAATCTCAAATTATAGAAGAAGTATGTTTTAAAAACATAAGAGCTAGTATATTTTGGGAGTAGTATTGAGCACCAAATTGAGGGCGAGCATGAGTTCAAATAACTCACTTCTCCATAAATCCATGTAGCCACCATGGGTAGAAAAGGGTCATACTTTTTAGATGAACCCTTTTCACAATAGACTAGTGGATCCACTTAGTAGTTCAGGTCCTATACTTTTGGTCAGGTATAGGATGTGCTGGCAGCGTGAGGTAGATCGATGTATCATCCCTATAGCTCTTATGTGATGGTTGCCGGTTAAAGAAACTCCCACAGAAGTTATTATATTTTTATATACATCAGTTTATTGTATTTTTACATACATTTCAGAGTTATGTAGTATCCTTGTATACACATAGATTTGACATCATGTTTTTAAACAACTTTTCATTATATTGCACTTGTTTTAAACTGGTTTATATTGAAATGAGTTCAGTTAATTATTCATGAGTTGAGAAGAGCCAAGGTAAGTGTTTCTTTCAGATTCCCTTTCAAGGCTATGTTGTTTTAGCATTCCAACTCGCATACTCATACATTCAATGTAATGATGCCAGTTGGCCTGCATCTTCTTATGATGTAGATGCAAGTAACTAGGATTAGCATTCCAGCGCACTGTTGATCCAGTGACCAGCTCAAAATCAGTCGGTGAGCCTCTTTGCATTCCGGAGGATCTATTTTCATTGCTTTCTAGTTAGTTCATTAGGATGTTGTGGGGTTTGTCCCAACATCCATCCTAGTTGTTTTAGAGGCTTCATAGACAATCAGATGTTAGTCCTTTGAGTCTTTTCATTATCATTTCTTATTGTTAAGACTTGGGTTGCCACTTTTGGCCAAGTTGAATGTTTAACCTTTAAGCAATATTCTCAGTTATTTTAGTATTCAATTCAGTTAAGTGTTATTGATCATTATAAGTATGAATATTGTCTTTTGTTGAGTTAAGTAAGCCAGGCCAAGGGTTCGCTTGGGGCCAGTAATGATCTTCGAGTGCCAGTCCCACCCAGGGTGTAGGCTCAGGGCGTGACAGCGTGTAACGGTAAAAATGGAACTTCAATCGATATAAATCCCTAATATTGTGTAATTGATAATTATTGAGTTTAAAAAAATGAACTGTAATAGATATAGTTAAATTATTAATAATATAAAATTATAAAAAGATTAATCATTCAATAAAGTAAAATTTAATTGATTTTTAAATAATTTAAATTTAATTGATATGGTACAACCCGTAATTAAACTGTTATAAGTAAGATTTTTTTTAAGAATAGGTTTAAAACCACTAATATTGTCTCTTAAATGTGTATATGGTGTGATTTTTCCTTAAATAAATTATAGACTTAGCCCATTTACCAACAACTAATAAAAACTAATTATTTTATAAATACCCGTCAACTAAGTCACCTTAGTAAAATAAATAGTTCAAAATCACCATTCAAAATTTACAAGAAGAGTTGATATAATTCTAGTACTCACAATGACATTACAAGTCGATACAGGATCCCTATGAGCACCTTAGGAATTTTAAGGAGGTGTGTGGACCCTTTGTGTTCATGAATATCTCCCAAGAAAGCATAAGGTTGAGACTATTCCCGTTCTCTATAATGGGAGAGGCTACAAGGTAGTTGGTAGAGTTACCAACTAATTCTAGTACTTCATGGGATGAGCTAACGAAGGCGTTCTTAGAACGATTCTTTCCACCCTCAAAGATGGTTAAGCTTCATCTCCAAATTCAGAGATTCAAAAGTCTTAGAGGTGACCCTTGCATGAAACAAGGCTGAGGTTCAAGAAGTTACTCTTGCAATGTCCAACACATGTCGTTCCAAACAATTTTCTAGTATAATACTATTATGGGAGCTTTGATTCAGTTAATAAAAGTGTGGTTGATCAGTCGGTCCATAGTGGATGATGAGGCAACCTTATGATGTAACGACATTATTGTTAGATGATATGATTATGGTCAAACGAGCATGGCACACAAGAGAAGACCAAGCACCCTTTCAAAAAGGGGGTTTGATTAAAGAACAAATCGAAAGGGACCATGAAAGGGATGAGAATATGGAAAAATGATGACCCAACTCAATTTATTGTCCAAATACGTCATAGGAGGTGGAATTAAGTCAGTAAATGCGGTTGGAAAAAATAATGGGCAGTTCCCTAATGATGCCAAATTTGATGTATTATACAATGAAGAGGCTCAATACTTGGGAAATCAAGTTGGGGGTTCTAACAACAATTATCAACGTCAAGGTGGGAACCATAGTTGGAACAAGAATAGAGATAGTGGTTGGAAGGATTGGAGGAGTTGAAATTGGAGAGATAGGGAGGTAGAAAAAGATAGATACATGCCTCCCCATGATCAAAAACGCCCAAAAGATCCTGGTTTCGAAGGAAGCATGATGGAGACATGCTTGTGAGGATCTATAACAAGGTTGAAGGAGCCGATAAGGTGTTCAAGGATTTGAAAAATGATTTCTCCACTTTAACCCAAATGGTGACTTCACATTCAATTTCAATCAAACAGCTAGAGACCCAATTGGGTCAGATTGACACTGATCTAAATCCAATGCAAAAGGGAATTTTTCCAAGTGATACCATCCCAAACCCTAAGAATGATTGTTGAAGTTTGAGGAATATGTCGTGCAACGACATTAAATAAGGTGTTTCTTGCGAGGCTACCCAAGTCTTTACTGTTGTTTTTACTTTTTTTCGAATAACATGCGTTGTGAGTGCAGGTGGAGAAGAGTTTGAAAGATAGATAAAGGTAGATTGGGTGAGGCCATAACAAAAAGGGCAATGTGCCAAAAGCACTAGGCGAACTGATTCTTGTCCGCCCTTTGAGCATGAAATGATGGCAAAGTGAACTTTCAATATCGGCGGCCAAAATCCAAAGGGTGATTCACCGAAGTGCATAAAGCGGACTCCATTGGGTCTACCGAATCAACCTTCAAATTTGGTCATTCTTCAGGCATGTTCGGTGAGCTTAAGCTCCAGACAGCGATACAACATTAGTAAGTGCACCAAACGGGTCTACTATAAAAGGGTCCAAGGTTCTTTTAATTCCAATAATCAAAACCCTTTGAATTTTTAGATCCTTTTTAATTCTCCTCTCTTATATAGTGCATTCTGAGTGATTTTGTGCCACGTGTGAGTGTGTTGAAAGTGCTAGGAGTGCATTTGAGTGGATATCGAGTCAACTCAACCCCGAAGTTTGGGACATTTTAGGGTCCCCAAACTCATGTCGCTCCATCAACCCCGTCTCTTTTGTGACTCCCACTATGGACTAAAAGAAACCCTTCTCATGGGATGACCTGGATAATACCATATTATTAGTATAGGACAACCTTATAAAAAATTTACGGGTCTTCTCGGCCTTATCAAGGATAATAGCCAGGGTATGTCTTGACAACGGTTAGAAATGAGTCTTATACCCTACGAGAGAAAGAGTATCCTACCTCAAGTTCTCGAACACCAAAATTCTCTCCACCCTCAAACTCTAAGGGATGAAATGGTCATAAAAGGCACGAGAAAACACATTATAGGTCAGCGGTGGACATCTAATTGGTACATATTCTAGAAAGACTCTCCATCACTATCTACCAAGCCCACACAACGAGAGTGTAGCATACGGAACCTCGTGAAACTTAGCCAACCCAATGGTCTAGAGAAACTTTTGGCACTAAGTCATGAACTCGTGCGTATCCTTACTCTTTCCATGCAGAAACTAAGGTAGATCCATCCTTCTTAACTTTTAAAACCGCCGCTGCTCACTCTTATACAATACAAGTTAATGTGCATTTTCAATTCTAACTCCCGGTAAAGGATCACCCTCAAAGATAAGACCCACTTGTGGCTTCCACACCAGACCTTGAACAATTGAAGTGTGATGCTAATCTAGGATTTGAGCCCACACCATAGTTTGAGAACTCTCTTGTATGCCAGTCGCACCACCTCTTAGAGTGAAACCCTAAAGGACACCCAACAACCTTAATAAAGTATCTAGAAGCAATGGGGAAGTAGAATACACATGAGGAACC
This sequence comes from Solanum pinnatisectum, assembly GCA_035578085.1. NCBI lineage: Eukaryota > Viridiplantae > Streptophyta > Magnoliopsida > Solanales > Solanaceae > Solanum > Solanum pinnatisectum. Next base: position 38,021,034 of record CM069083.1, read on the forward strand.
TTGTCATCTCTATCATCCAGCTCTTGCACGTGAGATGCACCTCTTCCACGACCTTCCACTTTTCCACCCGTTCTGTACAATCTCCACACCTCGCGTGAGCTTGGCCCCTACCCCTACCTAGGGTCTCTAAAACATGCTCTGGGACTGCCTTCCCTCCACTACCACCAATATTATATCTCATCCTAGCAAAAAGAATAAGTCAAATTTGTAATCTATGCATAAATAAATGCCACTTTTAAATCAGCTCCTTCCTTGAAATCGGAACAGGTCTTTATTTTATAAGACTGGTCACACAACACATCTCAAACTCGGGGCAGAAGGTAGCGATTGTGGCCAACCATTGAACTACCTTCGCAATTGCAGAGGCCTACCCACACAACTACAATGACCAAAGGTGGTCAACCCTACAGGACAACACTACGTGATTCCAATCAAGAGGCTACGTGGTCGCGCTAGTCACGTGCAAGGCCCTCTGTGATTGCACTGTCAAGGTACATCTTTCTCGTGATTGGACTTAAGGAGTTCACATCCACCACTAACTCGTGCATCATCAAAAACACCAAGGCGATAACTCCTTGACAGGATGCTCAAAATTCGTTCAAAACCCCATGAATGGAAATGAGATATATTACCTCACAAAATTTTGTATTCTAGATTTAATTGAAATGTCAAAGCTTCCAACTGATGTCTTATCAACAAAAAGTGGGTCCCATATCCAAACTCTATTCTAAGTCTTATTCCACAAGAGGGTTCATGATGAGCCTAAAAGCCTCAAGATCCGCACCAAAGGTGTATCCAACCAAACTCAACGTTTCCAAGCTAGCATAATTGCATTTTGAAGTTGTCTTCCAGAACTTTTGACCAAAGTCAACCATTCAAGTATCAAAATCTCTAAAACTCATAAACTTGCACAGAATTCAAACAAACAACTTGATTAGTGAAATGTCTGTTCCAACAAGTCATAAATTACTTAGGGTTGCAATAGCAAGGCTTTTGAATAATAATAGGAAGGCAATAACACATAAATAACCTAGAGCATTTCATATTAGTATAGAGAACATATGATATGGGTAGGATGGAATATAAGTGTCACGACCTAAAAATCGGGCATGATAACACATATCCTATCCCACCATGGAAGGCATTCTAAACCGAACTCAATCAAGTAAATGCAGAAGTAACAACATGATAAAAATAGCTATCACAACACGAATATTGTGGATAAAGATTATATAACTCATAATAACCTCAAAATCTAGTGTCACGTGTATAAGCCTCAAGAGTTTACACTAGGTTCAAAGGAAATACAAGTTTGAATGACTTTGTATCTAGAAAAGGACAAGGACATGATGAAAGACTAAGTGTTGTATGATGAGAGGACAAGCAGTACCTGACAAACTCTATAAGCAAGCCTCGGACGAAGATGAGAAGGGAAAGGTCTAGACGATCCAAGATTGTAACCTAAAAACTATAAAAAGCAAGGACATGAGTACCAAATAACAATGTTACTCAGCAAGCATCCCAAACCAACTCTAAGTAAAGTAATACAAAACACAAATACTCCAACACACCATCCGAACAACTACAAACTACAACCTAAGTAGAATAATATCAACCCAACCTAACCGTTCTCACTCAATAACAAAACAAAGATCTTTTAGAACATCACAATTTGCACTTCAACACACACGCACACACAAATACACACAGAAACCCCCCCCCACACACACATACACACATATATATATATATATATATACATACATCATTAATTTTTTTCATAATTCAACAATCAAAAAACCATATCATCACCCATGAAAAGTAGGAAACAAGGATGAAGTACAATGCAATGTATTTCAATGTCATAAAGAGTGATGCAAGGCTTTCCTAATTATAAACACCCATTGAATCTTAGTTTGGGACACATATGGGATTTTTCAGTCCCTTCACCTACCATGACATGTGGCACATCCCTTTTCTCAATTTCAATCTGCCACGGCATGCAACACATTCCCTTTTTCTCAATATGAATCTACCACGGTGTGTGGCATGTTCCATTTTTCCTCATCATTTCCACAAAGCATCATCACAACAGTATTATAGCACCAATGCAAATAGATATGTGCAAATTGTTAATGAGAGGATAATAACTTCCACAATAACGACCAGACACAAATAATCTTGGCACAACATCAAGACTGAGTCAATAAAATTGTTCAAACCATTCATGGCACATCATACATCACAATACCAATAAGGTTCCTTCTTTCACCACACATTATAGGAAGTAGGGTTTATTCATCATTTAACAATACACACAATATATTAAATCCTTCACCAATTCCTATTACTCCCAATCACGCAATGACATATAAGGTTCAATATAGTTAACAAAGGGTAAAAAGGTACACTTGCCTTAAAAAGAGCAAACCATCAACTCGGCACTGGAACCTTCCCTCTACGACAGGTCTCCGAATAAAAACAATCTAAATAAATATTGAATCACAATAAGAATTCAAGAACAACAATGCCAAATCTTTAATTTTGGAAACCGGGTCCAAATTGACCCAAAAAGGTCATTCTAGAGAGCTAGGGTTAGATCTAGAAATTTATATACAATAATGTTACCCCAAAGGTTTTCAAACTTACTAGTGAAAATAACATTAAAAATGAGTTGAAACAAAGCTCAAACCTTCATTTTATTAAAATTCAAGTTCTTGAGAAAACCCACAAATTTTAAGTTTGAAATCAGTTATTAGATATTAAAATCATGATATAATTAATCGGGAATGAAGATGGGGAATTAAAAATTGTTACCCAATCAATGAATCTCGAAATAACACTTAGAATCACCTCTACCAAGCTTCCAATGTTCAAAAATGGTGAAATGGGGATGAAACCTCAATTTTTGAAAAGAATTCATTCCAGGTCGAAATTGCACTTCGTGATAGAGATTTCAAAGCTTCGCAATTGCAATGAAGAATATGAGGTCAACTCATTGATTGGCCTTTGCAATTGCGACCAAGGGCCACATGATCGTGATGCCTGAGGACCTATCTCTACGCGATCGTGATAGAACCCATGCAATCACGATGTGCAACAAAGCACCTTTGCACAATCGTCAGAGAAAGCCTCACAATCGCAATCAACAACACAGTAGGCACTAGATAGAAGCATCAACAAACATCAAGACTTAAAAAATTATGAATGAACACTCACAATTTTTTTGGAATCCCATACAAACAAACAAGATATGCTACCCAACTAAATTCGATGTTTTTGACTTAATGGAAATGTCTAGACACAGATTAAAGGTCTCCTTAACCTGGAACCATTTTAAAGTTGCAATAAACTGGCATTCACTCAAGAACACCAACCTTCCTCAGAACCTATGAAAATTGAACCAAGAGCTCACCTAGGCCTAAAATATTTTCCTGAATATAATTGAATTGTAAGAAATCCAAAGTGTAGGAAAACCAAACGTTTACGAAAGTAAACTCATGGCCTAATTATACTTAAACATCCAACTAAAGAGTTGAAATCCATGAATGGACTCTGAAACTGAAAATGAAGACACTCTTAGATCAAATTTTGCATTCTAGAGCTAATGGAACTAAAGAAATTCAATTTTGTGACTCTTCAGTACAATTGTTGCCAAAAATCACTTTTAACAACTTAAAGTCTCCAAAACTCTAAAACTTCCAAACATCCGAACTTTTCTATCAAATCTCAAAACCAACTTCGTAAACTAACAAAAAATATCTCGTTGCAACTATCTGTCACGCCCCGAAGCTACCCCCAGGGTGTAAACACGGGACCTAGGATCACGAGTGACCCAAAGCTAACCCTGAGCTGGCATATCATAAGCATACTTAAAAGAAAAACTGTGCGGAAGCATAAGACACGAGATAAACTGAAATGATGGGGAATACCCATTACTATCTGAATAAATAAACTAAGAGTTTAAGGACAACTGCAAGATCAAACTCCAAAGCTAAAACTGAATCTAACTATGTTTGAAATAGAGCCTCTAACTGACTAGAAATGTTGGGGCATGCCCTAGCTAAATCTAGGAAAACTGAAACTAAAGACTAGAAGTAGAAAGATAATAATGTCAATCGTCCTAGAAGAATGAGGACTCACGACTGATGCTACTGAACTAGAGATCTGGAACCGATCTATGTGTGGTCTGAATGTTGAGGACATTAACCTATAGCGCAGAGTATGCGTCATTACTTGAAAGGTACTAAGCATGCATGATAGAATAAAGCTGAATGTATGAATACTACAACATAACTGAAGTAAACTTGATAGCTCAATAACCTAGCATGCAAATTTGAAAATGCAACATTAAGTACTTATTATGGAACATTCAACATCTGAGGCATGTGTATTTGTTTAAACTATCCTAGCTAGTGTAATTCCTGAACTAAACGAATCTACACTGCTAGGGTTTTGAATATCATGCAAGGAACTAGGCAACAATATGATAATCTGATTTGGATCATTCTAACAGCTAAAGCCCAACAATTTCTAACATTTAAGAAACCCTAGGTCTAGATAATATCAAGGGGAATCAAGAATCTCACTGAAATCTAGGGACCTAATAGGTGAAAGGAACCCACTAGTGAAATTCCACATACCTGGTGACGAATTTCACGGAGAAATCTTTCGATTTTGAGGCAGGAATGAATGAAACCTTATTGCGTTCTTGGACTAGGGCTGCTTGACTTCTTTCTCCTCTTTTTGTTCTAACTGGATGAATTTTGGAGAATGAATCAACTTGGATAAGTTCTAATAGTTACTAGGCTAAAATTGACCAAAACTATGTAGTTTAGTGGTTAAACAACGTAGTTTAGGGGTCCAACACATAGGGAAAAGACCAACGATCCCCTGACTTAAAAGCTGTTGAAGGTCACCAACGGTCCGTGGATGGACCGACGGTACGTCCTGGCGACCGTCGACGGGGTTCTGGGACTGACATATGATTGGTTTGATCCACGAACCAGAACCACAGCCCGTGGTCTGACCTACAGTTTGTGGGTCGACCCTTAGCCTGTTTTCTGGGCTTTTATGGGAGGGGGTTGCAGGTGGTGAACTACGGGTCACTAGGACGGACCGTGGGTCACCCTACGGTCCGTGGGTGGTGCCTGTTGGTGGCACCTGCAACTTCTAAAATTTGCATTTTGGTAGTTCTAGCATATGGGGTGTTACATTATTGGAGGGGTAAAATGATAATTTTCCAAAAATGACCTTCGGAATTAGTACAATAAGTATAAATTTAGGAATTTTAGATATAAAAAAATCCATAGTACTTGATCTGATATTTCATATAAAATTCATAATTCTTAAAAATAAAATTTGAGGTCCAATTCATAATCCAAATATTCAAACTAAATATCAAAAATTTGGATTTTCAATTTGCCCACATTATGCTCACCCCCTATTAGAATTAGGGAAAACTTTCTCTGACGAATTTTTCAACTTAACACATGGCTACATAAACCTATGTTAGAAATCTACCATCAAATATCATCTTTAGTTTTAACTTAGCTTTAACACTAATCAAGAAAATTTCCCACCTTAACTCTTTCTCTATCCCTCTTTTCTCTCATCCTTCCCTCGACTCTATTTTACCTTCACTTTGATTCAATTTTACCTCACTTCCCCTCTGGCCCGAGGAATTCCTTTTCCTTTCCTTTAAACAAAAAAAAAGGTTGGTTTTCCTACTAAACACAAAGATATATCACGATTTAATTGTAACAAAATACCAAATACAAGTAGAGAAGTTTTTTCTTGTTTTTTTCTTCTAAAATCCGAACAACAATTTTAAAACTTGGCAATAAATATTTTTATATTCATCTTCATTAATTTTTATTTGGAAAGACAGTAAAAAAGTTTCATAATATTTTGTTAATGCAAGTAGGATAAATATTTGTTAGTATATTCATTATGTTTAAAAGTTAAAATGAAAAAAAGTGGTCGACAATAACACTATGGACGATATTTGGTTATTTAAAGCAGTGTAATAAATTTTATCATTTTATGACATTAAGATTGTCGTATATTAACTTTAATATCAAGAATTATATTAGCAAACAGTTATCCTTCTTCAATTTGGAAAAGATTAAAGAAATAACAATATTTCATATTTTATTAGAAAAAGAATTTTATCGTTATATAAATAAAAATAATAATTAATAACTATGATCTTATATATATATATGACTGATATTATCAATTTAAAAATATGAGATTATTTTATTTTAATTATTGAAATGAAAATAAGTAGAGAAAATTACTTTCAATATTTTTATTACTTAAAGAGAATTTAAAAGAAGAAACGGTAAAATAAATCTTTAAAATAATATATTTATTAGGAAAATTATATGGCTTAACAGAAAAGATAGTGTATTATTCTTAGGGAAAAAATAATTTTTTACCCAATAAAGTAACAATAGGGGCATTATTGAGTCAAATTATTAATTACAAGAGCATTTTTTGACCAATCTATTGACGGGGAGCATTTTTGTTTAATTTCGCATAGTTTAAAGATATTTTTGACTCATTTCCTTAGAATGATTACCTTTATACAATGATTGAGGTCATCCTTCCACCCATGGTGTATTAAACTTTACTTGTGGAACATTTTTCATTTTTATTTAGATGAGTTGCCACACAAATTATATGAAATTAGAGATGGCAATAACTATTATTTTATGTTAACCAATGAATCTATGTAATATTAGTCAATAGGAGATATGATATAATTGGTAGGACCATTGAATTTAATCCACTGGAGCATTAGAAATAAAATTTATTAGCATTGCCTACCTATGATATGGGTAGGATTGAATATAAGTATAAACTTTAGGATTTTCGGATATCAAAAAATCCATAGTACTTGATCTGATATCCAATAAAAAAAACTTATTTCTTACAAATAAATGTTGAAGTCCAATTCATAAACATAAATGCCCTTTAATCTTGTGGTCTAAAACATATGATCAATCTAGAAAAATAGTGTCATTAAATATCAGAGAAATATTCTTTTGAAACTATGATAAATAAATCGAAGTGTATTGAACCGTTTTGTAAGTAGTAAACAACTTTTTGTTTTAAATATTCATTATAATTATCTTAAATCAATATTATGATAAGATCATTAATTAACAGGAGGGTAACAAGAAAAAATGGACATTATAAGATGCTACTCTTTTCTAATTATAACAAAGTTACATATTTTAAGGATCTTATAGTGTAATTGTGTTTTCTAGTAGATGCTATCAGATAAGAAGAGAAATATCATGTTGTCATCTTTTCCATTCCTATACTTAATTGATTGAATATGTAACCACTAATTGGGTTAAGCCTAAAAGTAATTTTTATCATGCGTACGTAATAATTATTACTATTTCATAAAAAAATTAGGTTTGAAGCTTTGTTATTAAATAATTACATTGTTAGGATTTTCACTAACTTAGTTCAAATTTTGAATAGGTAAAATACATTTAAAAGCAAATGTGATTCAACAACTACTGTATATACATAAAAAAAATCTATTAACCATAAATATACAACATATATATAATTTTTTTTAATCATAGGGGTTTAAACAAAATGATTTACTTATTCACAACCTACACTCTATATAAAGGCGAAAACGTCTCTCACTAAATTTGTTAACCTTCTCATTTTAGAAAATCACACTCGCTTATAAGGAAATGGGTTTAAAAGGCAGGTTGATCTCTCAAATAGAAATGAAGTGTTCTGGACATTTGCTTTATGAGCACTTCAAATCAAATCCACACAAAACATCTGTCATGTCTCCTGATAAGATAACAAACTTCACAATTCATGAAGGTCAATTGGGAAAAGCTAACTCTGTTGTTAGCTGGAATTTTATTCTTGGTAAGTCACTTATTCATTTCATATTTCGATTAACTTTGGTAAAAGTGAGCAATGAATTAGTTTGCTCTCCCTTTTTTAATTTCGTAATGCATTTTACATCTTTACGTGAAAATAAAGATCAAAAGAAAAAATAAGTAGGGAGAGAGTATTATGAGAAGATGGCTTTACACATATTCTAAAAGTTTACATCATTTTATATAAAAGTTGGGAGATTAAAAGTACTAGTTTCAATTGGTTGAAGAGTACATAGAGTACCGTTAATGATTCAAAATATTCTAAAAGAGTCCAAGAAATCATAATCAACCAAAAATATTCATTCTTCAAATGGTAAAAGTTCATAAAAAGGACAGAGTAAATACTAATATTTTTAGTTAATGGTCACAAAGGAATTCTCTAGATAAAATTCTTGCAGTATGTTCATTTAGAGTAAGAACCCCTAAATTAAAATTCTAAAGAACAAATAGAAGTTTAGATTGTAATGTTATTTTTAAATAACATCACGTTTCACTGGGTGATATATTACAATAACTGAAGTGTGTATATATATCATATCATCATATATATTACTAAACTTGGGAACAAAAAAAGTTTAAAGTTGAAATACCAAAATATCCCTGTAAAGTTGAGTTACTACAATAATGCCATAAAAAATTATTCTTTTATAAATACTATAAATTAAATTATTCATTAATTTTGATGTACAAAAACATTACAATTTACATGATAAATAGCTAATAATCACTATAATAATAAATCTCTTCTACTTCTTTTCTCAAATAATAAATAATTATTAAGGTACAATTACATCTTTTCTACTTCTCTTCGTTTTCATATTAGCCTCATTGTATCTCTATACTAAACAAAAAATAATATACAATATCTAATAAATTAAATATTAAATAATAATTGGATCATATTATTATATTAAATAATAAAAGTGAGAAGATTTTATAATGTTACAAATTCATATTTTTATCCAATAGTTGCCTCATTTTTTAGTAGTTGCCTTATTTACTCATAAATAATAAATAATTATACCTTAAATATGTTATGTAACAGCATATCATTAATCCTCCAAGACCTCAAATACATTCTTTATAAATATCTTTTATGAGTGACATTTTCCTCTTCTTCCTATAACACCGACCCCCCCCCCCCCGGCCCTCCCCACCCTTTTTCTTATATTTTAGGGTTTCTTTCTTCCATTTTTTGTGATTAATATTTTTCTCTTCTTTATTTTTTAATTTTCTTTAAATATTTACTTTGATAACTTATATCTAATTTCTTATTTCATTGCTATTTTTAATATTCATAACTCTCATGTTTTTTTTATATTCATAACCCCCAATTATTTAATTTAAAACTTTAAGATATCTTTTGGTATTCTTCCGTTTTTATCTATATAATTCATCTTGTTTATTTCATGACACCCTTACCCAAAAGCATCATTTTCATTATGTAGTTAGAATAGTGAAACACTTATCACTATTTTATTATTTGATTCATATTTAAGTTTGACCTGATGAAGAAGATTCTTGAATTTTGGTTGGTTGTGGGTGAAGGTGTAGCCAAGAACTTGAAAAATTATGTACAAATTCAATATATTTCTTTTTTTCATCTATAATTTTATGATTAAAGTCTTAAGAAGAATATGCATGTTGTATTTTTTTTCTTTTTCCTTTTTTCTTTTTTATTTTTTGTATCTTCTCTCTATTGACTTTTGATTGTTGCAAGTTTTTTATTTATGCTCAAATTAGTCATTTGTAACTTTATCATTTACTAACTACTAACCAAATTTCAAACCATACATGTTTTAATATAATTTAAACTGTTCTAACACATCTATAAAAATTTACATGAGACACACAACGCATGTAGCCAGAAACTAGTATTTAATAATCATAAGAAACGGATTTTTCTAATATTTGGAAGGGATGGTAACTTAGGGTAGAAGAAGTTCTCTCATATGATTTATTTACAAATTTTGAAACTGAAAGGATACAAAAATAAGCTCCATTTTGTGCAAAGCCCTTCTCACTTTTTTGACTTTTGTTGTGAAAAGTATTGTCTATGTAATATGTATGAAGAGAAAATCATATATATTTCAAAGTGAATGTATGTTCAAAATATATATCCATTTTAGTAGTGGAAAGTTGAATGCCGCTTGTATATGATTGAATGTTAATTTTCAATCATTCCAGATAAACGTTAGCGTGAGTCACATTTTACCTGTAAAACATACCTCAGAGTAACAAACTATAAAACCTTACTGACAATAATGTTTTATGTCTATTTACTTTATCAGATTTTTGTATTTTTGTCATTGAATTTTTTTAAATAAAATATAACCTAAAACGTTACTATAAAAATACATTTATACTAGTATGTTCATATATATGTACATAATGTGTGTATCATGATCATTTATGAACTTTAGTGTGTGTACTTTTTCTTCTTTTGTATCCTCAATTTATTTTGTTTGACAACAGGAGGAAAAGAGAGGCATGTCAAGCAAGTCCTACACATAGACGATGAGAAAAAATCAATCACTTTCAATTTTAATGAAGGATATATGAATGAACTATACAAGTCAATGGCACTTACATTGACTGCAGAGGAAAACTTTATCACTTGGACTCTTGTGTATGAGAAGTTGAATGAAAATACTCCAGAGCCCCTGAATTTTATGGAGTTTCTTATTGGTCTCATCAAGGACCTTGAAACTCACCATGTTGGGAAATAGATATCATTCTCCATTCCTAATAACATGATGAAGTATTATGACTATCCTAAATCTTTGTTAATAAATAAAACTACTTGGTGTGATATATGCTTCAGGAGCTTGATGAAGTATTAGTTCTATTGTAATTCCCTTTATGAATTAATAAAACAGCTTGGTGTGATACATGTTTCATGATTTGTGTACGTAGGTGTGTTCAATGTTAATAATACATATATGATGGGCTTTTCCAAGTGCTTACACAAATTTAGATGGAAATATTATGGGAAATTTTTCAAAATGTCAATATTTTAGCATTTAATAGGAACCGTTAGCCACATTTTCAATATTTATTAAAAATATCAATATTTTAGTTTGCTATGTATCTAATGCATTATTTTAATTGAAATAATACAATTATTTAATAATAGAAAGGAGAAATTTGGGGGAGAGAATATTTTTAAAAAGGAACATATCACTTAAAATACTCATCAATTACAAATTCAATATTTTTAAAAAGGCACATATCACTTAATATCTCTCATCTAAACATAAAAAAGAAAATCTAAAAAAAAATCCCAAAAAAACCAAACCCTTTGTCTTTTTCATCATTCTCGCATGAATTTTGGCGGCGGTAGAAATGGAGAATCAAAAGGTTAAGCTAATGTGTAGCTATGATGGAAAAATTCAACTTCGTCCTCACGATCATCAACTCTCTTATGTTGGCGGCAATACCAAAATTCTCTTTGTTGAAGTGAATTTTCAATTAAATTTGTGCTTTTTCCTGTTTGACAAGAAGATTTTGAAAATGGGTATAATTTCGTTGACAACAACTTTGGAGAAGGAATTCCCAACTTGAACTTCGATATAATCGGTGAAAGACAAAATCGATCAAGTATTCATTAATTGTTGAATCATTAATTTGTTTGGAAGTTTTGAAATGAAAGTTTTTTTATTTTCCTAGGTAATTATAATTATTTTGGATGACGAGGAAGAGTTTTACTAATACACAAGTGAATACAGATTTCGATTTGGGTTTGGTGAAGAAAAAAAACAGAAACATAGCAGTCGAAAAAGAAAGAGAGTTAGAGAAAGAAGGTTGCAAAAATTGTATGCATACCAAAATTGTATTCATATTAATTTTTGTTTGTCAATTGTTTTTCTTTTACTCAGCATTTGTATTGTTATTAAGAATATTGTATTTCTTTTTTAGTTTGTAGTCATTCCAATAGGTATGCCAAATGAATTTGTATTTCTTAAGTATAAGTATATCATATTTCTTTTCACAGTTAATTTGTATATCTTTTTAGAACATTGCATACTTCCTCAACTGATTGTATTATTTCCACTTTGTATGCTATATTTTCTAGAATCTTGTATTCTTTCTTAAACCGTATTCATATGTAATGATTAAATTATATTGAGATACAATCCGTAATATGTTTGTAATACAAATAATAGAAAAATATATTTGGCAGTCATATAATACAATTTTGATCACTGAGATACAATTTTTAGTTTTCACTATGAAAGAAAAATATCAATTTCAATTTGAATGGTAAAGTGAGCACATAAAATACAAAAGTTGTTGGTATACAATTATGATGAAAACATAGTAAAAAAGAAATACAGACTTTTTGTCATTGAAATTGATATTGAAATACAAAAATGAGCACACTAAATACTAACTTCAATTGAAATACAAAAGTGACTTTGTTAGTATATCATTATGATGAATGCAAAAATAAAAAGAAATACAAACTTGTCTGTATACAATGTGAGAGTTAAATACAAATTAATCGATCACAGTAAAATATTCACCTCAATATGATGTTCAATTTCAATTTGAATGGTAAAATGAGCACATAAAATACAAAAATTATTGGTATATAATTATGAGAAAATATAGTAAAAAAGAAATACAGACTTGTTGTAATTGAATATTGAGATTGAAATACAAAGTAAGATTAAAATACAAAATGAGCACAATAAATACTCACTTCAATTGAAATACAAATATGACTGTATATTGGTAGACCATTATGATGAATACAAAATAAAAAGAAATATAAACTTGTATGTATACAATGTGATATTGAAATGCAAAATGAGAAAAATAAAATACAAAATTTGTCGTCATGTGTGTTCTGAGTGGTCGATGATTGTGAGGTCGGTGGCGCAAAGTACTCGATGCCACCATTCCACCGACACTGATTAATAGCAACGGTCGGTGACCAAATCTGTCGACCGGATATTTACTTCAACAAAGAAGATTTTAATATCGCCGCCCGCCAACATAGGAGTGTTAACAATAATTGAACTAAGACAAAGAATAAATGGAAGAAGATCATAGAGAGCAAAAAATCAAACACCTTCTATGCATATTTGGATATACCATAGCCACTAAAATATATCTGACCAACAAGGACCTGCATGTTAGCGTCACCAGCTTTCGCCTCCTTAAGAGTATCGTGGAACCACCGCTTGACACAGTCAGCCACAACGCTTGTAAGAGGTAGTGGCCGCTGGTTCGACGAAGAAGTATTGGAATTGGAGTTAGAGCTCAGCCATAGGAGAGTGATTTAGAGGTTATGAAACCCTAAACGAGATTTCAACTACAAACAACAAATCTGAAAGATTTAAATAAAAAAAAAATTAGTAAATAAATCTACAAATCAGATAAAGATGCATAATTTAATCAAAGGGATTGTTGTGAATATCTTTAGAAATATATTTTTCAATTTTTGAAAAAAGAAAATAAAAAACGAGGGGAGGGAGAGTGAGGTGGGAGTTGAAAAATGGAGAAGAATTGAAAGAGGTAAATCTGAGAGAGAGAAAATACTTTTTTTTTTTAAAAAAATATGAGAGAGAAAGAGTTGAAAAACGTGTAATTAAGATGAGACAAAATAGGAAGTAAATTAGGATACACAATGTTTTCTAAAATAATGATATTTTGACATTTTTACTAATATTCATAAAGTATGGAGATTTTTACTAATTATGTTAGGCTTTATGACTAGTTTGCTAATTTTCCCAAATATTATATGGACAAAATTGGTTCAATACTTTTTTTCTTAAAAATTATTTTTTTGGTTAACTTGATTTGTATCCTCTTAAAAGAATTATAAGTTATTATTTAATTTTTAAAAGAGACATAATTTTTTAATTGTAAATTGTAATTTCTGTAATCATTTTGATGTTGTGCAGTAAAATATTCATAACTAATTATTCAAAACAAACAAACACCTACAATTTAATATTTAGAAAGTACTACATCTACAAACATCCTTACCATATCTACTAGATCTCACTACAAATAAAAATAATTAGATAATCATTCATCACTTAGTAGTTTCCTACTAGATTTCCTCACCTCTCTCTCTCTCTCTCTCCACCCTCTTTCTCTCTTTGTCTTTTCTCATATTCTCTCCCTCTCCTCGATACTATATTAACTTTGACTTTGATTGTATTTCTGCATGTAACACTCCAAAAATTTCTAAGCTAAGGCCTGAACCATTCTTTATTTGCATGTCAAAATTGAATCAGGTGATTCTTAAATTACTTATATGTGTAAAGGTCATTTCTTTGGTGTTCGAATGTATCTGGATATGACTTAATGTCACAAGAACAACCTAGCACAAAGTTTAGTTGAAAGCTTCATTACTAATTAAGTTTTGACATGTCAACTTCAAACGATCATATCTCCGAGCACATTATAAATTAGGTGGCTGATGACCTACCAAATTAAAGGTATTTGAGTCCTCTTTCCAACTCCACCAAGTTTGCCTCATTTCATATTCGAAGTAAAAAGTTATGATCGTTTTACCAGAGACTCCCATACCAGAGTTTTCTGAGTCTGTGAACAACGACTCCAACCGACACGTCGTAGGTTGAACGAGTATCTGTCCTGTCACGTACTTGGTAGAGTACTGGGAGTCAACTTTTGGTTCGTTTATCCACATGCCAATCATGATTTACATATTTGAATTACATCCACAAGATTGAGTATATTTGAGTTCTTGATAAGCATTCTTGAAGTGTTGCTTTTGTTCTTGAATTAGGATGGGTTTGATGAGTTCTTGAGAAAAACGTATGAGTTTGAGGGTTTTTTTTTGAGTAGATTTTCATGTACTATTGTTAGGTATTTGAATTTGAGTGAGTTGAGAAGAAACCATTCGATTCTAGGCAAATTAGGGCCAAAAATGGAAGAAAAAAATTTGTTGGATTGTTTTGGAGAAGGGCTAGGGCGGTACGCCCCAAATGCGCCAAGAGGGATGGGGCGGTGCGCCTGCAGTGCACTAGAAACCAGCCCCAGTTAGTGAAGGTCTGGCGCGCCACTCCAGGGATGCACCAGCAGCGTCAACCCACTTTTCCCTCCATCCTTCGATCCATACTTGTTCCTTTGAGTCGAGCTTTCATTCCTTTCTTAATCTAGCTATTTAAATTACATATAAACATCGAGAGATCATTCATAACATGAATCATAACCTTGAATTCATAATTCAAATTCAAGGTAAGGTTAAGAGTTAAGTCTTGAGAGTTCTTTCGAGTCATTTTGAGAAGTATTTTGCTATCTTTTTAACTTGTTTTAAGACTTGAGTACTTGAGTTAAGGAAGAGTAAATTTGAGCTTCATTTTTTTTAAAATAAGTATAAGGGAACTAAGTATTCCCAAAGTAAATGTTTTTACATTTAAGAAAAGAGGAAACACGGATTTCCGAAAGAGTTCATGCGGAGTTTTGAGTACTATCTCTTTTAAGAGAAACCTTTTGAGTAATAATCTCAAAGTTGAGGAAGACGAAATGTTCTTTTTTAAAAAATATGAGCTAAGTTATATTTTGTGAGTAACATTGAGCACCGATATGGGGGAGAGTTGAAACAACTCACAGCCCCCATAAACCATGTAGCCAACGTGGGTAGAAAGGGTCATACTTTTTAGATGATTCCTTATTTATTTTTAAGAATAGCTTAGTGGATCCACTTAGTTGAGGAGTTCTATACCCCGACAAGGTATAGGAAAATTCTAGCAGCATGGGCAAGACGTTGTATCATCACATAGCTCATAGTGATTGTTATCTGTTAGAGAATCTCGCAAATAGAGTGTATCTTGTATTTTTACATACAAACTCAGTTATATTGTATTTTCTAGTACATTGAGTTGTTATCTACTGTTTTAAAAACTTTTCTTTATATCGCATTCTTGTTATCGCCTTTATATTGAAATGAGTTGAGATTGAGTTGAGGTTGAGTTGAGTTGAGACGAGGTAAGTTGTTTCTTCAGTTCCATTTCAAGCTTATGTCATGTTTTAGATTTTCTCTTTCATGCTCGTACATTCTATGCATCTTTCATGGTGCAGATATAGGTAACCAGGATCATCAACCAGCACTTCGTTGATCCAATTGAGTTCTAGAGTTGTTTGGTGAGCCTCCTTTCTTCTGAAGGATCCCTCATTCATGTTTTATCATTTTAGTTTTGTTATTAGGATGTAGTGGGTCTTGTCCCGACGTCCATCTCAGTTTGTAGAGGCTTCATAAATAGATAGACAGTAGTTCATGAGTCTTGTTCATTTCAGTTGTTATGTTCTAAACTTGAGTTGCCCTTGAGGCCAGTTTGAATGTTTTATTTCTAAAGTATTTTGAGTTACCTTTAAGATAGTCGAGTAAAGTTTACTTTTAAAGTTCCTCAATGTTGAGTAAGTCTTCCGCTGAGAGTTGAGCTAGGCCAAGGCTTTATAGATAAAAGTTTGGTGTAGAATTTGAATTTTTGAAAGCTCTCAAATAATGAGATTTGGCCCAAATACTAGTTCTTTATAGTATGAATTTAGGTTATTTGTCAAAAATATTTACCAATAATGACAATGTATGGACAAACGACCCCTGAATTAAAAGCTGTCGGGGTCATCGACAGACTAGATCGACGGTCCATAGATGAACCGATGGTCCATCCTGGCGACCGTCGACGAGGTTCTGGGACTGACATCTGAGGGGTCTGATCCACGAACTAGGACCACGGCCCGTGGTCTAACCTACGGGCCGTGGGTCAACCTTTAGCCAGTTTCCTAGGCTTTTCTGGGAGGGGGTTGCATGTAGTGAACCACGGTCCACCAGGACGGACCGTGGGTCACCCTACGGTCTATGGGTGGTGCCTGCAACTTCTGAAATCTGCATTTTGGTAGTTCTAGCATACTGGGTGTTACATAATCTCCCCCTTGGGAACATTCGTCCTCGAATAAAGACTAAACTAGCTGAATATGGAGAAAAAGAGCTGCAATCCCTACCACTAATTACTGGAAACTGAAATCTGATTGAAATAAGTTCCAAGAACATGCAAATAAGCTGAAAATGCAAGTATAGTTGAAGGAACATAATACTAAGACTGAATTTACACATGATTAACAGAAAGACTGGAGAAGAGCTATTACCTCAAGCTGGAATGGAATCGGAAGGAAAGAGATGAGGATACTTGGCCTTCACGGCTACTTTTGCTTCCTAAGTAGCTCCCACTACGGACTGACTCCTCCACAAAACCTTAATTGAAGCGGTTTCTTTGTTTCATAACCTTAGAACCTAACGATCAAGAATCTCAACTGGCACATCCTCATAAGTGAGACTGTCTTTAACAGCCACACTCTCTAATGGCTCTATAGATGTTGGATCAGTAACACATTTCTTCGACAATGAAATATGAAAGACTGGATGGACTGCTTCTAGTTCTGCTGGCAACTCTAACTCATAAGCCACTTTACCAACCTTCTTCAGGAGTTTGTAATGACCTACATATCTGGGACTGAGCTTCCCTTTCATAGGTGACACTTTCAGGAAGATTGAACCGAATCTGGCCCTATCAAGGCTACTTCACCTACTTCAAACCAACCAACTGGAGATCTATATCTACACCCATACAATACCTCATAAGGGGACATCTGAAGACTGGAATGATAACTATTATTGTAGGTGAACTCTATAAGAGGAAGGTGATCATCCCAACCACCTTTGAAGTAGATCACTCAAGCTCTCAACATGTCCTCTAAGGTCTGAATGGTATGCTCTGCCCGACCATCCGTCTGTGGATGAAATGTTGTGCTAAGATTTACGTGGGTACCAATACCTTTCTGAAATAACTTCTAGAAATAAGAGGTAAACTGATGACCTCTATCTGAAATTATAGACAAAAGAACCCCATGAAACCTGGTTATCTCACTAATGTAAAGCTTGGCGTAGTCCTCTGCCGAATCTGTAGTCTTAATGGCCAAAAAGTGAGCGGACTTAGTAACCCTATTAACTATCACCCAAATGGAGTCATGTTGCCTGTGAGTAAGAGGTAAACCTGTAATGAAGTCCATGTTGATCACTTCCCACTTCAATGTAGGAATGTTGATCTCTTGAGTCATACCTCTTGTTTTCTGATGTTCTACCTTCACTTGTTGACAATTGGGTCACTTAGCCACAAAATCTTCTATATCCCTCTTCATGCCATTCCACCAAAAGACTTCCCGTAGATCACGGTACATCTTAGTGGCACCTGGATGAATAGAATACCTGGAGTTATGGGCTTCTGCAAGAATCTGCTGTCTAAACTCACCCACCTTAGGAACACATAAACAACCCTGATAGCGAAACACACCATCTCCCCCTTGGGAGAAAACCTCAACCCTCTGCTAATGGACTACACCCTTCATTTGAAGCAATATAGGATCACTATCTTGTTTTTCCTTAACCTCCTCTACTAAGGAATATTCTGAGCCTTTTTGAACTATTACACCACCATTTGATATGCTCATAAGACGAACTCCTAAGTGAGCAAGCCGGTGAACATCTTTTGCTAATTCATTCCTTTCTTCCTCAACATGCGCTACACTACCCATAGATAGTCTGCTAAGAGCATCAACTACTACATTGGCCTTAAAAGAATGGTAAAGCACATTCATATCATAGTCCTTGAGGAATTCAAGCCATCTCCTTTGGCGAAGATTCAACTCTTTCTGGGTGAACGCATACTGAAGGCTCTTATGGTCTGTGAATACATCTACGTGAATGCCATACAAGTAATGTCTCCAAATCTTAAGGGCAAATACCACTGCTGCAAGCTCAAGGTCATGAGTCGGATAGTCCTTCTCATGCACCTTAGGTTGTGTACAAGCATATGCTATAACATTACCTTGCTGCATCAACACATAACGTAGGCTGACTCTAGACACATCATAATAAATAACATAACCTCTGAACCTTCTGGTAGAGTCAAAACCGAAGTTGTAGTTAACCTAGTTTTCAGTTCTGCGAAGCTCTTCTTACACTCATCTGACCACTGAAACTTAACCTTTTTCTGAGTCAACTTAGTTAATGGAGAAGTTATGGATGAAAATCCGTCCACGAACCTTCTGTAATAACCTGCTAGATCCAAGAAACTTCTGATATCTGTAGGAGAGGTAGGTCTGGGCCATTGTTTCACTGCTTCTATTTTCTGAGAATCCACTCAGATCCCTTTGCTAGATACTATATTCCCAAGGAAAGTAACTGATTACAACCAAAACTCACTTTTGCTAACCTTAGCAAACAACTGGTGATCTTTGAGAGTTTGCAGGACAACCCTCAAATGAGTCGCCTGTTCTTCCTCATTTCTAGAGTAAATGAGGATATCATCAATAAAGACGATTACGAACAAGTCCAAATACTGCTTGAACACTCTGTTCAACAAATCCATAAAAGTTGCAGGAGCATTGGTCCAAATGACATAACTACAAATTCATAGTGACCATATCGAGTTATGAAGGCAGTTTCGGAATGTCACTATCTCTGACTTTGAGCTGATGATAACTGGATCTGAGATCTATTTTTGAAAAATGACTAGCATCCTGAAGTTGGTCAAACAAGTCATCAATCTTGGGGATAGGGACTTATTCTTGATTGTGATTTTGTTTAACTGCCGATAATCAATGCATATTCTGAGATAACCATCTTTCTTTTTCACAAACAACACTGGTGCACCCTATGGGGAAATACTAGGTCTAATGAAGATCTAGAAGGTCTTTCAACTGCTCTTTCAATCCTTAAGCACAGTGGGAGCCATTCTGTAAGAAGGAATGGAAATGGGCTGGGTATCTGGAAGGAGATCAATTCCAAAGTTGATTTCCTTTCCGGGAGGAACTCCAGGAAGATCTTCTGGAAACACTTTTGGAAACTTACAAACTAATGAAATTGACTCAAGAGTTGGGGTTTCAGAGCTTGAATCCTTAACCCAAACTAGATGATATATATACCCCTTGGAAATCATCATTATGGCCTTAAGGTAAGAAATGAATCAACCCATAGGCGCTAAGCTACTACCCTTCCATTCTGAGATTGGTTCGTCTGGAAATTGGAAACGAACGATCCTAGTTCTATAATTGACTGAGGCATAATAGAAATGTAACCATTCCATACCTAGAATGATATCAAAGTCTACCATTTCTAACTCTACAAGATCTGCTGAGGTGACTTTCTGAGAGACTGTGACATGGCAACTTCTGTATACCTGTCTAGCTATAACTAGGTCAGCAACTGGGGTAGAGACTAAGAAGGGTTTTGAAAGAGTTTCTGGACTGACACCAAAGTTGTCTACTATATAAGGAGTTACAAAAGACAGAGTAGCCCCTGTATCTAACAAAGCATAAACATCTAAGTGAAAGACTCGTAATGTACCAGTGACTACATTAGGAGAATCTTCCTGGTCCTGGCGAGCTTGAAGAGCATACAACCTATTTTAGCGCTAACCGCCACCTATACCTAATGAGTTACTCTGCTGAGTCGGACAACCTACTGGTGCTGTTGAAGTTGTAGACTGAGCTTTACCATTATTACCTCATTAACTCTGTTTAGAAGAAGGACAATCTCTCAACCTGTGACTAGTCTGACCACACCCAATACATCCTTCCTTTCCTGCAAGACACTCGCCCGGATGGTTCTTACCACACTTTGGACAAGTTGGGTAAGTTCTGGTGCCTGAAACACTCCCCTGAGACTTAGAACCTGATGCCCTACCTTTCTGATCCTGTGGAAACTTGGACAATGGAACACTAGCTGATGAAGGTTCTGGAGTTGAAGATTTTTGCTGAAACTGAGAGTGATTTTCACCACCCAATTTTTGGTGAGTTACCTGTCCTAGCCTTCTTATTATCCTTAGCCAATTCCCTAAGCTTATCTCCCTCAACCTGCTGAGCATGGGTCATAAGCCTATAGATGTTCATATTTTCCAGCAACATAGCATTTCTACACTCTGGTTTCACTAAGTCTGACACTCCATACAGAAACTTATTCATTATTCCCTTGGATCAACAACTATGTGAGGAGCATACCTGGAGAGTTAGGTGAACTTGAGTCCATACTCTTGGACTGACATGTTACCTTGCCTCAAATTCATGAACTCCTAAGCTTTTGTCTCCCTCAACTCTCTTGGAAAGAACCTGTCCAGAAAAGACTTACTAAAACACTCCCAATTGATAGGAACTGCATCCATACCCCTATTTTCTTTCCATTAAATAAACCAGATGTGAGCTACATCCTTAAGCTGGTAGGATGTGAACTCTACCCTCTCATTACCAGTCACTTGCATCACTCCAAAGATCTTCTTGACCTTATCTAGGATGTTTTGGGGATCCTCACCAACTTGCGACCCTAAAAACTCAGGGGGATTCATCTTAACAAAATCACAAACCCTGGCTTCCACTGATCCACCACTAGAATTTGCATGAATTGAAACCTGCTGATTGTTCTGGTTAGTCACACTCTAAGCCAAAAGTTGGATACCATTCCGAAACTTTGCATTCGAAACTTCCTGATCTGTGACTAGAGGAGCTGCGTTAGCATTGCGGGCATTCATATTCCTTTGGTAAGCTCTACGAGAAGGCATGATCTGAAACACATAACGACGAGTTAGAAACGAGATATTGGATCACACCTCATGCACGATAAGAGTGTAACACCCCGCTATTTGAAAGAACAAGAATTAGAAAGAAGTCATCTTTTTTGGAAATAATCAAATTTGGAAAGTTTGACCAAGTTAAGTTAAGTAGAAGTTTTGGGTCAACTTCAAACGACCATAAATCCTAGCACAGGATGAGTTGGGTGTGCTACCAGATATTTTAGGAAATATCTTTGAATTATCTTTCCAACGCCACCAAGTTTGGCCATTTTCGAGTTTTTATGAGGGAGATATGCCTATTTGAAGTTGGCCTGTCTAGATAAGGAAAGTCAAAACCGGATTTTAGAAGGGTACTTTGGTCTTTTCACTACCCTATTATTTAATTTCATTTTTGGTAATTAATTTGGGGTTTAAACTGATTTGGTTCAGTTCACGCTTCATCAAAAAGAGTTAGGGTTTTGAGAGAAGAGAAAATAAGAGGAGAAAAGAGGTGAAGAGGCAAGGAATCATCGAGTTCTTGAAGCTAGGCTTGTGGATTTCGTCAAGGGGTGATCCCTACGAGGTATGTGAGATCACATAGCATTGGCTTCGTTCACCCACGCACCAATCATGATCTATTTTAGGGAATTTACATTCTTGAAAGTATAGAAATTGAGTTCTTGATGGATTTCGTTGAAGTTTCTATTGGGTTCTTGATTGTTGAAGTTGTTGAGAAGTTCTAGATTTAAATTCATGAAAACTAGATGTCATTTTGAGTAGATTCTTGCATATTTTGGTTGTGTAGTCGAATCTAAGGGACCGTTTGGCCATGAGATATGGAATCATGATATGGTATCATGATATGGAATCATGAGATGAAATTGAAGTTTTGTTTGGACATGCGATATGAAATTTTTGTGTTGTATATTTTCTCATAAACATAAAAATCTCATAAGTTGTAAAACTATTAAAATAGACCCAATTGTTTATTCAATCTTATCAAATAAACAAAAATTTATAAAATTGTATAATAAATTATTACAAAGCTATTTGTCTCCACTTAAGTAATTGTTTTATCTAACTTTAATTTAATAAAAAAAACATTGAACATAAATTGTAGTGTACTAGTCTTTATGGTTGAGTATAAATAATTATGCATTTAAGCCTATCCAACCTAACTTTCATATCAGTTTATTAGAGTAAATGAAGAGAAAACCTTTCACTCCATGTTCAAATAGATATAACTATAGTTGTAATAAATACAAAACGGTAGAAGTAATAAATTAAGTGTTGGAGTAAATGAACAGAACAAATTTACTACTCAACAATCGGTTGGTGTGAGTTAAAGTGACTATATGTTGTTGATAATAATAAATTTTATGTCGGTGAGAATAATAAATTTTAAAAAGTAATGATGTGATTATAGATTTTATTTACATATGAAATAAATGGATCTGGCTCATCTCCATTTCTCTTATCTCCGTTTTTCCCTAGTTCCCATTTGGATTAGTGACACATGGCATAGGTTAAATTAAATGGCTAAGATTTAATTCTTAAAAATAAATCTCTAACCATGATTTAAATAATAAATATATTATATATTTAATATTAAAAATTACTATAACCCCACAATCTTAGCAACATAGTATCTTCTTCATAAATTTAGGGAGAAAAAAATTATCTTCCTAAATTTTTTTTATGCAGGATGTTACTTTTATTTTTCTTTTTAAGTTATTATTTTTATTTCATTTTTTTCCTTGAATTTTTCCTTTTATCCATTAGTTATTGAAGAGTCTATTATTTTTCCTATTTTATTTCATCTTTTTTTTTTCTATTTACTCTAAAATTAACATTAGCTATTATTTGGTTGCAGTTCAATGTTCGTATACTCGGTAACATCTTTTTTTTAAAAAAAAAAATATAAACTTAAAAGTTTTTCAAAGTTATTTTTTTAACGGTTGAATCGATAATTCGGATAGTAATTTATTAATTAATTACAATTCTATCTTTAGTTGACTAGTTAGCTTACGCTTCAGTTCATTTCTCAATTCTTGTTTCTCATAGAGAAAGTTTCAAACAAAGATTACGGTAAAAAGATTATTTAAAAGAAATTTTTAAAAAGATCCTACGTAAAAAAAAAAAATTAAAAAATAGGAAGAGAACTTTATTTTCCCTATATTTATGGACAAGATAATATGTTGCTAAGATTGTGATATTATAATATTTTTTAATAATAAATATATAATGTATTTATTAGTTGAATCATGGTTAGAGATTTACTTTGGGAAACTAAATCTTAGCCATTTATTTTAACATATGCCATGTGTCACTAATCCAAATAGGAACTTGGGGAAAATGGAGACAAGAGAAATGGAGAGGAGCCAAATCTGAAATAAATGGTTAGTATATATAAATGTAGGGTTGTTTTAACAAAATATAAACTCATGTATCAACTTTTGTATTAAAATATCTCAAATCATGATATTGAATTCCCATATGATTCCATATGATGGTTTTTGGAGAATATGAAATCGCATCTCATGATATGGAATCAAAGTAAAATCACATGTCCAAACATTGATTCCATCTCACGATGCCATATGATGATATGGTATCGCATGGCCAAACGCCTACTAAGTGTTTGGGGAAGGAACCGATCAAATCTAGAGGGTTTAGAATTGAAAAACAACTAAGGAAATTCGTCAAAAATCTGGGAAAAGGGGTAGGGCGCTGTGCCACTCAAAGCACCTCACATCAGTGCCTGAAGTTAGGGCTTTGGGGCGCCGTGCCAGCTAGTGTGCCCCAACCCAGGCCCTGAAGTTTGGGCTCTGGCGCCCAGCGCCGCTCAGAGCGCCAGGGACGCCAGGTCTTCTACCCTTTCTCACTTATTTCCGTTTGAATTCCCTAGAAACATACCGAAGTTTTCTAGTTGATTTCTACACTCTAAGGTATGTGTAAATATCATGAATCCATAAATATGAGATCATGAACCTTGAATCCATAATTCAATTCAGTAAAGTTGAGAGTCAAGTCAAGAGAAGTTCATAGAGTTTTCCAGAAGTCTTTTGCAAATGTTTTAACTTTGTTTTAAGACTTGAGTTTTGAGTTGAGTAAAGAGTAAAGAGTAAAGAGTAAAGATTGAAGTCTTTTCTTCAAAACAATATATCGATTTCCAAAAGAGTAACTATTATTCCCAAAGAGCACATGTTTTCACATTTTAAACAAGAAAGGAAACACTGATTTCCAAAAGAGCCTTGCTTTGTTTTTCCAGCAAATAGTAAATGCTTTCACAATTAAGCAAGAAAGGAAACTTTGATTTCCAAGAGAGCCTTTGAGCTAAGTTTTGAGCAATTATCTCAAACCACAAAAAGAAGTTATGTTTTAAACATAAAGAGCTAGTATATTTTGGGAGTAGTATTGAAAACCGATATAGGGGAGAGTTCAGACAACTCCCAGTCCCCATAAACCATGTAGCAATCATGGATAGAAAAGGGTTATACTTTTTAGATGATTCCTTAGTGCTTTTTAGCATAGACTAGTGGATCCACTTAGTAAGTTAGGTTTTATGCCCTTAGCAAGGTATATGACGGCCCTGACATTGTGAGGAAAAACGTTGTATCATCACATAGCTCTAAAGTGATGGTTGTCGGTTAGAGAAACTCCCACAACAGTATTTTGTATTCTTATATACATTGAGTCAATTGTATTTTTATATGCATCCAGAGTTCATTTATATCTTTGCATACATACAGAGTTATTATTGTATTTCTAAATACACAGAGTTGTTATCCATGTTTTAAAAGCTTTTCTTTACATCGCATTTACATTATTTCTTTATATTGAAATGAGCTAAGTTGAGTTGAGCCCAGCTATGTTCTTTCAGTTCCTTTCAAGCTTATGTCTTATTTTAGCATTCCCCTCGCATGCTCATACATTCAATGTACTGATGCCAATTGACCTGTATCTCATTATGATGTAGATACAGGTAACCAGGATCAGCATACAACACTTCGTTGATCTAGTTGAGCTTTTAGAGTCTTGTGGTGAGCCTTCTTGCTTTCTGGAGAACCCCTATTTATATTGTTTTAGTAGTTTTTAGTTGTTAGGATCATTGGGGGTCTTGTCCCGAAATCCCTCCTAGTTTAGAGGCTTCATAGACAGTTAGTAGTTCTTTTGTCTTTACATTGTTATTGCTTACGTTAAGACTTGAGTTGCCACTTTGGCTAAGTTGAATGTTTTATCTTTAAACGTTCTAAGTTATATTTTAATCAGTTGAGCAAAGAAGCATTGAATCCTTGTATTAATTATTTAAGTCTTCCACTATGAGTTAAGACATGCCAGGTTCGCTTGGGGCCAACAATGGTTCTCGAGTACCAACCACGTCCGGGTTATAGGCTCGGGGCATGACAAACTTGGTATCATAGCATTGAGTTTAAGAGTCCTAGGTAGTCTATGAAGTCGTGTCTGTAGAGTCCTAATTATCGGTGTGAAGCGCGCCACATCTATAATTAGGAGGCTGCAACATTCTAAGAACTATCTCACTTCTTTCATACTCATTTCGTGCGATAGAGTTCATCTTTATAAAATATCTTTCTAACTCGTGCTTGTGCGTGTCTTTCAGTTGATCATGCCTCCACGAAGAGCTTCAGAGGCTATCCCGCTAGAAGGAATGTTGAACTACAGGAACATGGGGTACTTAATGCACCATAAGTGCAACCCTAATGAGAGGTCACCAATGATGAATTCTGTGAAGCTATCCGGATGCTAAGTCAAGTTGTAACCAATCAAGTTGGACAGAGAGAGTATCAATAGGAATGGGTTGAAACTTCAAGGATCCATGAGTTCTTAAGGATGAATCCTCCAAGCTTCACTGGTTCAAGTGTCATAAAGTATCCAGAAAACTTTGTTGAAGAGCTTTAGAAGGTTTTTGAAATTATGCATGTTGCTGATACTGAGAGGGTGGAACTAGCTCCATACCAAATGAAGGGTGTTGCTAAAATCTGGTTTGATCAATGGAAGAAGAATCGAGCTAAGGGTGCACCACTTGTGAGTTGGGCTTGTTTTAAGTAGGCCTTCTTGGGGAGTTTCTTTCCCCGTGAGCTAAGAGAAGCAAAGATGCGAGAATTCCTTACCCTTAAGCAGGAATGTATGTGTGTTCATGAGTACAGTGTGAAATTCACAAAACTTTATCGCTATGCTCCAGAGATGGTTGCTGACATGACGAGCAGGATAAGTTTATTCGTTGTTGGGTTGCCTCGTCTGTCAAGTAAGGAAGGCAACGTAGCTATGCTGATAGGGGATATGGACATAACAAGGCTAATGATCCATGTGCAACAGGTTGAGGAGGACAAGCTGAGGGATAGAGAAGAGTTTAAGAATAAGAGGGCTAACATATCAGAGAACGAGTCCGGGCAGCAAAAGAGTAATGTGAATCAGTCTTCCTTCCAACAGAAACAGAAAAGATTTGCTCCATCATCTGCTAGTGCCCCTACACCAAGGAACAAATGTGAGTACAATAGTCAGAATTCACAGGGTTTCAGAGCTAGATCTTCCCATTCTTAGGGTAGTATGGCACAAAGGGGTAGTAAGCCTCCTACATGTGCTAACTGTGGTAGGAGCCACTCAGGGATGTGTTGTGATGGCTCCACTGGTTGCTTCAAGTATGGCTAGAATGGTCATTTTATGCGAGAGTGTCCTAAGAATAGGAAGGGTAATGGTAATAGGGGCAATAGAGCCCAGTCTTCTTCAGTTGCTCCTCCAGACAGAGTTGCATCTAGAGGAGGTACTTTAGGGGTAGGCAAAGGAGGAAACCGTCTTTATTTTATCACTAGTCGCCAAGAGCAAGAGAATTCACCAGATGTTGACACTGGTTTGATCCAAGTCTTTAACTTTGATGTTTATTCTTTGCTAGATCCAGGAGAGAGTTTATCTTTTGTAACTCCTTATGTTGCGATGAATTTTGATGTTCTTTTCTTGAGCCCTTCAATATTTTTACACCTGTTGGTGAGTCTATTCTAGCTGAGAGAGTCTATTGTGATTGTACCATTTCCGTAAATCACAAAAGCACCATGGCTGGTCTAGTTGAGTTTGACATGGTAGATTTTGATGTTATTCTAGGTATGGACTGGGTTCATGCCTATTAATGACTCTAGTGTTGAGATACCTTCTATTCAGTCAGTTCCAGTAGTAAAAGAGTTTCCAGAAGTCTTCCCAGATGATCTTCTTGGAGTCTCTCCTGAGAGAGAAATAGACTTCAGTATAGATATTCTTCCCAATACTCATCCTATATATTTTCCACTATATAGGATGGCACCAGCAGAGTTGAAAGAGTTAAAAGAGCAGTTGAAAGATCTCTTAGAGAAAGGTTTCATCCGACCAAGTGTCTCACCTTGGGGCGCTCCGGTCTTATTTGTGAGAAAAAAAGATGGTTCCCTTAGAATGTATATAGATTACCGTCAGTTGAACAAGGTTGTCATCATGAATAAGTATGCTCTTCCGAGAATTGATGATCCCTTCTATCAACTTCAGTGTGCTTCTTGTTTTTCAAAAATAGACCTCAGATCAGGCTATCATTAGTTAAGAGTAAGGGAATGTGATATTCCAAAGACAGCATTCAGGACCGGTTATGGTCATTATGAGATTCTGGTCATGTCGTTTGGTTTAACTAATGCACCTGCAGCGTTCATGGACCTTATAAATAGAGTATTCAAGCCTTATTTAGATATGTTTGTTATCATATTCATTGATGACATCCTAATCTATTAGAGGAATGAGGAAGATCCTTCTAGTCATCTCAGAGTAGTTCTCCAAACTTTAAAGGATAAGGAGTTATATGCTAAGTTTTCTAAATGTGAATTTTGGCTTAAGTCTGTGGCATTCATAGGCTATATTGTTTCCGGTTAGGGAATTAGAGTTGATACTCAATAGAGACAGTGCAGAATTGGCCTAGACCCACATCTCCAACTTATATTAGGAGTATCCTCGAATTGCCTGGCTATTATAGAAGGTTCATTGAGGTACTTTCATCTATTTCATCTCCTTTGACTAAGTGACTAAAAAAATAGTGAAGTTTCAATGGTCTGAAGCTTGTGAGAAAAGCTTTCAGGAATTGAAAAAGAGGTTGACTACTGCCCCAATATTGACCTTACCAGAAGGTACGTAAGGCTTTGTTGTATATTATGATACGTCCAGAGTTTGTTTGGGTTGTGTGTTAATGCAGAATGACAAAGTTATAGCTTATGCCTCCAGACAGCTTAATGTTCACAAGAGGAATTACCCAACCCGTGATTTAGAATTGGCTGCCGTAGTATTTTCTTTGAAAATATGGCGTCATTATCTTTATGGTGTTCATGTAGATGTGTTCACTTATAACCTATGGGGCACGTAGTTCTGGGACTTGAGGGTGACTGACCTAGTCCAACTCAGTTTAATGCCTACTCCCAACTGAATGTATGAAAACTATAACATAACTGAAGTAAATTGGATAGCTCAATAACCGGACATGCAAATTTGAAAATGCAACATTAAGTACTGATAATGGAACATTCAATATCTGAGGCAAGTGTATCTGTTTAAACTAGCCTAGCTAGTGTAATTCCTGAACTAAACGAATTTGCACTACTATGGTTCTGAATATTATGCAAGGAACTAAGCAACAATATGATAATCTGATTTGGATCATTCTAACAACTAAAACCCAACAATTTCTAACATTTAAGAAACCCTAGGTCTAGATAATATCAAGGGGAATCAAGAATCTCACTGAAATCTAGGGACCTAATGGGTGAAAGGAACCCACTAGTGAAATCTCACATACCTGGTGATGAATTTCACAGAGAAATCTTTTGATTTCGGGGATGGAATGAATGAAACCTTGCTGCGTTCTTGGACTAGGGCTGCTCGACTTCTTTCTCCTCTTTTCGTTCTAACCGGATGAATTTTGGAGAATGAATTAACTTGGGTAAGTTCTAATTTAGTTACTATGCTAAACTAAACAAAACTACGTAGTTTAGTAGTTAACTGACGTAGTTTAGGGGTCCAACGCATAGGGAAAAGACCAAACGACCCCTGACTTAAAAGTTGTCGAGCATCACTGATGGTCCGTGGATGGACCGATAATATGTCCTGGCAACCGTCGACGGGGTTTTGGGACTAACATCTGAGGGGTCTGATCCACGGACCAGGACCACGGCCTGTGGTCTGACCTACATTCTGTGGGTTGACCCTTAGCCTGTTTTCTGGGAGGGGGTTGCAGGTGGTGAACCACGGGCTACCAGGACGAACCATGGGTCACCCTACGGTCCGTGGGTGGTGTTCGTCGTTGGCACCTGCAACTTCTGAAATCTGCATTTTGGTAGTTCTAGCATACAGGGTGTTATATTATCGGAGGGGTAAAATGGTAATTTTTCATAAATGACCTTCGGGGTTAGTATAATAAGTATAAATTTAGGACTTTTAGATATCAAAAAATCCATAGTACTTGATATGATATTTCATATAAAATTTGAGGTCCAATTCATAATCCAAATATTCAAACTAAATATCAAAAATTTGGATTTTCAATTTGCCCACATTATGCTCACCCCCTATTAGAATTAGGGGAAACTTTCTCTGACGAATTTTTCAACTTAACACATGGCTACCTAAAGCTATGTTAGAAATCTACCATCAAATATCATCTTCATTTTTAACTTGGCTTTAACGCTAATCAAGAAAATTTCCCACCTTAACTCTTTCTCTATCCCTCTTTTCTCTCACCCTTCCCTCGACTCTATTTTACCTTCACTTTGATTCAATTTTACCTTAGTTCCCCTCTGGCTCGAGGAATTCCTTTTCCTTTCCTTTAAACAAAAAAAAATTGGTTTTCCTACTAAACACAAAGATATATCACAATTTAATTGTAATAAAATACCAAACTAGAGAAGTTTTTTCTTGTTTTTTTCTTCTAAAATCCGAACAACAATTTTAAAACTTGGCAATAAATATTTTTATACACATCTTCATTAATTTTTATTTGGAAAGACAGTAAAAAAGTTTCATAATATTTTTTAATGCAAGTAGGATAAATATTTGTTAGTATATTCATTATGTTTAAAAGTTAAAATGAAAAAAAGTGGTCAACAATAACACTATGGACGATATTTGGTTATTTGAAGCAGTGTAATAAATTTTATCATTTTATGACATTAAGATTGTCGTATATTAACTTTAATATCAAGAATTACATTAGCAAACAGTTATCCTTCTTCAATTTGGAAAAGATTAAGAAATAACAATATTTCATATTTTATTAGAAAAAGAATTTATCGTTATATAAATAAAAATAATAATTAATAACTATGATCATATATATATGACTGATATTATCAATTAAAAAATATGAGATTATTTTATTTTAATTATTGAAATGAAAATAAGTAGAGAAAATTACTTTCAATTTTTTTATTACTTAAAGAGAAGTTAAGAGAAGAAACAGTAAAATAAATCTTTAAAATAATACAGAAAACATATAGTATTATTATTAGGGAAAAAATATTTTTTTTAGCCCAATAAAGTAACAATATGGGCATTATTGAGTCAAATTATTAATGACGAGCATTTTTTGACCAATCTATTGACGGGGAGCATTTTTATTTAATTTCGCATAGTTTAAGGATATTTTTGACTCATTTCCTTAGAATGATTAACTTTATACAATGATTGAGGTCATCCTGCTGCCCATGATGTATTAAGCTTTACTTGTGGAACATTTTTCGTTTTTATTTAGATGAGTTGCCACAAAAATTATATGAAATTAGAGATGGCAATAACTATTATTTTATGTTTAACCAATGAATCTATGTAATGTTAGTCAATAGGAGATATGATATAATTGGTAGAACCATTGGATTTAATCCACTGGAGCATTAGAAATAAAATTTATTAGCATAGCCTACCTATGATATGGGTATGATTGAATATAAGTATAAAATTTAGGATTTTCGGATATCAAAAAATCCATAGTACTTGATCTGATATCCAATAAAAAAAATTATTTCTTACAAATAAATGTTGAAGTCCAATTCATAAATATCAAATTCAAATTAAATATAAATTTTTTGATTTTAGATTTTCCCAAACTATGCTCACCTCCTAATTAGGATTTTAGAAAATTTTATGTGAGCAACTTTTTCAACTTAACATATGCCTAGAGCGATGCTAGAAATCTACGTAGAGCTATGCTAGAAATCTACCATCAAAAAGCATCTTTGTTTTCAACAAAGCTTTAACAGTACCTTATTGACATGAAGAAGATATTGAAGATATATCAAGAATTAATATGTATTTTATGAAGACAATATACGAAAGTAGTACTTTGCCATTTTAAGTTGTTAGACCTATTTTTACTTACGATGGAGTTTTAAAAAAAGTAAAAAAGACTCTTAAATTTATTGTCATAAATTAAAAATATGTTACATATATGGAAATGCCTTTTAATTTTGTGGTCTAAAACATATGATCTAGAAAAATAGTGTTGCTAAAAATCAGAGAAATATTCTTTTAAAAGTATGATAAATAAATCAAAGTGGATGGAGTAACCGTTCTGTAAGGAGTAAACAACTTTTTGTTCTAAATATTCATTATAATTATCTTAAATCAATATTATGATAAGATCATTAATTAACAGGAGGGTAACAAGAAAAAATGGACATTATAAGATGCTACTATTTTCTAATTATAACAAAGTTACATATTTTAAGGATCTTATATTGTGTAATTGTGTTTTCTAGTAGATGCTATCAGATAATAAGAGAAATATCATGTTGTCATCTTTTCCTTCCCTATACTTAATTCATTGCATATGTAACCACTAATTGGGTTAAGCCTAAAAGTAATATTTATTATGCGTACGTAATAATTATTACTATTTGGATTGAAGCTTTGTTATTAAATAATTACATTGTTAGGATTTTCACTAACTTAGTTCAAAATTTGAATAGGTAAAATACATTTAAAAGCAAATGTGATTCAACAACTACTGTATATACATAAAAAAAAATCTATGAACCATAAATATACAACATATATATAATTTTATGTAAAGGCGAAAATGTCTCTCATTAAATTTGTAAACCTTCCCCTTTTAGGAAATCACACTCGCTTATAAGGAAATGGGTTTAAAAGGCAAGTTGATCTCTCAAATAGAAATGAAGTGTTCTGGACATTTGCTTTATGAGCACTTCAAAACAAATCCACACAAAACATCTGCCATGTCTCCTGATAAGATAACAAACTTCACAATTCATGAAGGTCAATTGGGAAAAGCTAACTCTATTGTTAGTTGGAATATTATTCTTGGTAAGTCACTTATTCATTTCATATTTCGATTAACTTTGGTAAAAGTGAGCAATGAATTAGTTTGCTCTCCCTTTTTTAATTTCGTAATGCATTTTACATCTTTACGTGAAAATAAAGATCAAAAGAAAAAATAAGTAGGGAGAGAGTATTATGAGAAGATGGCTTTACACATATTTTAAAAGTTTACATAATTTCATATAAAAGTTGGGAGATTGGTTGAAGAGTACATAGAGTACCCGTTAATGATTCAAAATATTCTAAAAGAGTCCAAGAAATCATACTCAACCAAAAATATTTATTCTTCAAATGGTAAAAGTTCATAAAAAGGACAGATTAAATATCAATATTTTTAGTTAATGGTTACAAAGAAATTCTCTAGATAAAATTCTTGCAGTATGTTCATTTAGAGTAAGAACCCCTAAATTAAAATTCTAAAGAACAAACAGAAGTTTAGATTATAATGTTATTTTTAAATAACATCATATTTCACTGGGTCATTTATTACAATAACTTAAGTGTGTATATATATTATATCATCATATCATATATCACTAAAAGTGGGAACAAAAAAAGTTTAAAGTTGAAATACCAAAATATCCCTGTAAAGTTGAGTTACTACAATAATACCATAAAAAATTATTCTTTTATAAATACTAAAAATTATATTATTCATTAATTTTGATGTACAAAGACGTTACAATTTACATGGTAAATAGCTAATAATCACTATAATAATAAATCTCTTCTACTTCTTGTCACGTTCCGAGCCTACACCCTGGACATGGCTGGCACTCGAAAACCATTGTTGGCCTCAAGCGAACCTTTGGCCTGGCTTACTAACTCAGCGGAAAACTCTAAACATTATTACAATGATCAAATGAACTTACTCAAATAGCTTGGTAAAGTAACTTAGAATGTTTAAAGGTCATCATTCAACTTGGCCATAATGGCAACTCAAGTCTTAACATATGAATTGAAATGTAAAGACAACTGAACTACTAACTGTCTATGAAGCCTCCAAAATAAAAGAGGGATGTTGGGACAAGACCCCAATCATCCTAACAATGAAATCCTAAAAGCAAAATTCAAGGAGTCCTCTGAAATGCAAAGAGGCTCACCAACAGACTCTGAACTGCTCACTAGATCAACGATGAGCTGGATGCCAATCCTAGTTACCTGTGTTTGCATCATAAGACGATGCAGGCCAACTAACATCAGTACATTGAATGTACAAGTATGCGAGTTGGAATGCTAAACATAACATAGGCCTTGAAAAGATTCTGAAAGAAACACTTACCTTGGCTCTTCTCAACTAATGAATAACTTAACTCAAAATAAAGCAATGAACACATGCAATATATGAAAAGCTTTATAAAACAGAAAAAAAACAACTTCGTTCGTTAAAGAAAATGCAATAACAAACTCAACTTTACTCATATAATAAAATAATATAGTTTCTGTGGGAGTTTCTCTAACCGACAACCACCACTATGAGCTTAAGTGGTGATACAGCGTCTTGCCCACGCTGCCAGAATTATCTTATACTTTATTGTCATATAGAACGCTCAACTTAGTGGATCTACTAGCTTATGCTAAAAGCGTCTTAAGGAGTCATCTAAAAAGTATGATCCTTTACTACCTATGATGGCTACATGGTTTATGGAGACATGAGTTATCTGAACTCAAACTCGCCCCTATATCGATGCTCAATACTACTCCCAAAATATACTTTAGCTCATATATTTGTAAAAATAAAACTCTTTCTTTAGTTTGAGATAATTACTCAAAAATTTAGCTTAAAAGCTCTTTTGGAAACCTGAGTTTCCTCTTTACTGAAAAACTAGCTCAAAGGCTCTTTTGGAAATCAAAGTTTCCTCTTTACTTGAAAAAAAACTAGCACAAAGACTCTTTTTGAAATCTCAGTTTCCTTTCTTGTTTAAATGTGAAAACATTTAATCTTTGGGAACACATAGTCCCGATATACTGTTTTGATGAAATGACTTCAATCTTTACTCTTTACTCAACTCAAAATTTAAGTCTTAAAACAAAGTTAAAACATTTGTAAAAGACTTTTGAAAACTTTATGAACTTCTCTTGACTTGACTCTTAACTTCTCTTGACTTGACTCTTAAATTTCCTTGAATTGAATTATGGATTCAAGGATTGTGATTTGTGATAGGAAGGATCTCATGATGTTTAGGAATGATTTTAGATAGCTAAACATGAGAAACGATCAAGAAATCACCGTCTTGGAACAAGTCCGCGATGCGGAGATGCTTTTAAATAATTGATCGCGAAATTTAATTTTGAAACAGAGGAGTCCGCATCCTCTCCGCGACGCGGAGAAAAAATTTTCACCTTGAAGGAACAGGTCCGCGACCTGTTCCTTGTCCGACTTTTTCCTTCTTCGTTTTCCAGCTCCAATTCGCCTAAACTCGACTATTGTACTCAAATTCATTTTAGATTCAGATACCCAGTATATGTACTCAAGAACCTAACTCAAAACAACTCTAAAACTCAACGTAAAGATCTCAGAAACTCCTCAATTCAGCCCAATTCAAGAACGACATTCAAATTCAAGAATATCTATCAAG
The DNA here is from genome assembly GCA_035578085.1 of Solanum pinnatisectum. Taxonomy (NCBI): domain Eukaryota; kingdom Viridiplantae; phylum Streptophyta; class Magnoliopsida; order Solanales; family Solanaceae; genus Solanum; species Solanum pinnatisectum. The sequence goes on from CM069083.1 coordinate 38,056,470, forward strand.
AACATCAACTTTCAAACTCTTTTAGGACGAATTTCGCTGAAATAAACATGCTTGACGCGTGGGTGAACGAACCCAATGCTATGAAAGACTCACATACCTTGTAGGATCAATTCCTTGGTGAAATCCACAACCAAAATCAATCGTTCTTGGCGAATCTTGCTTTTCCTCTTCTCCTTTCTCTTCTTTTCTCTTTTCTCCAAGCCCTAGAGTGCAACTTCAACTTTTCTAAACTGGCTAAAATATGATTTTTGCCCCAATTAACTCCTAAAAACGAATTAGAATAATTAGGTATGGAAAAGACTAAATTACCCTTCCAAATCCGGATTAGGCTTTCCTTATTCAAACAGCCCAACTTCTAAAGGGCATAACCCACTCATACGAACTCAGAATCGCGCTAACTCAGTGGCGTTGGAAAGGTTATTCCAAGATCTTTCCAACCATATCTGGAAAAACACCTAACTCATCCTGAGCTAGGAGTTATGGCGGTTTGAAGTTGACCAAAACTCAACTTATTCTAACTTAACAAAATTTCCAAATTTTCATTCTTTCCAAAAAAAAATGACTGTTTCCAATTATAAGCTTCTTTCTAGTTATTTCAAATTGCGAGATGTTACACTTTTTTTCTCAAATAATAAATAATTATTAAGGTACAATTACATCTTTTCTGCTTCTCTTCGTTTGCATACTAGCCTCATTGTATCTACTAAACAAAAAATAATATACAATATCTAATAAATTAAATATTAAATAATAATTGGATCACATTATTATATTAAATAATAAAAGTGAGAAGATCTTATAATATTACAAATTCATATTTTTATCCAATAGTTGCCTCAATTTTTAGTAGTTCCCTTATTTACTCATAAATAATAAATAATTATACCTTAAATATGTTATGTAACAGCATATCATTAATCCTCCAAGACCTCAAATACATTCTTTATAATTATCTTTTATGAGTGACATTTTCCTCTTCTTTCTATAACACCGATCCCCCCCCCCCCCCACACACACACTTTTTCTTATATTTTAGGGTTTCTTTCTTCCATTTTTTGTGATTAATCTTTTTCTCTTCTTTATTTTTAAATTTTCTTTAAATATTTACTTTCATAACTTATATCTACTTACTTATTTCATTGATATTTTTAATATTCATAACTCTCATGTTTTTTATATTTCATAGTTTATTTAATTTAAAACTTTAAGATATCTTTTGGTTTCCTCCGTTTTTATCTATATAATTCATCTTGTTTATTTCATGACACCCTTACCCAAAAGCATCATTTTCATTATGTAGTTTGAATAGTGAAACGCTTATCACTATTTTATTATTTGATTCATATTTAACTTTGACTTGATGAAGAAGACTCTTGAATTTTGGTTGGTTGTAGGTGAAGGTGTAGCCAAGAACTCGAAAAATTAAGTACAAATTCTATATATTTCTTTTTTTGTCATCTATAATTTTATGATTAAAGTCTTAAGAAGAATATGCATGTTGTATTTTTTTTCTTTTTTCTTTTCCGTATCTTCTCTCTATTAGACTTATTTAATTTAATTTTCTATTGATTTTTGATTGTTGCAAGTTTTTTATTTATGCTCAAATTAGTCATTTGTAACTTTATTGTTTACTAACTACTAACCAAATTTCAAACCACACATGTTTTAATATAATTTAAATTGTTCTAACAGATCTATAATAAAATGCCATGAGATACACAACGCATGTAGCCAGAAACTAGTATTTAATAATCATAAGAAACTGATTGGTCTAATATTTGGAAGGGATGGTAACTTAGGGTAGAAGAAGTTCTCTCATATGATTTATTTACAAATTTTGAAACTGAAAGGATACAAAATAAGCTCCACGTTGTGCAAAGCCCTTCTTACTTTTTTGACTTTTGTTGTTAAAAGTATTGTCTATGTAATATAATATGTATGAAGAGAAAATCATATGTATTTCAAAGTGAATGTATGTTCAAAATATATATCCATTTTAGTAGTGGAAAGTTGAATGACGCTTGTACAAGATTGAATTTTAATTTTCAGTCATTCCAGATAAACGTTAGTGTGAGTCATATTTTACCTGTAAAACATGCCTCAGAGTAACAAATTATAAAATGTTACTAACAATAATGTTTTATGTCTATTTACTTTATCAGATTTTTGTCTTTTTGTCATTGAATTTTTTTGAATAAAATATAACCTTAAACGTTACTATAAAAATACATTTATACTAGTATGTTCATATATATGTACATAGTGTGTGTATCATGATCATTTATGAACTTTAGTGTGTGTACTTTTTCTTCTTTTGTATCCTCAATTTATTTGGTTTGACAACGGGAGGAAAAGAGAGGCATATCAAACAAGTCCTACAAATAGACGATGAGAAAAAATCAATCACTTTCAATTTTAACGAAGGATATATGAATGAACTATACAAGTTAATGGCACTTACATTGACTGCAGAGGAAAACTTTATCACTTGGACTCTTGTATGAGAAATTGAATGAAAATACTCCAAAGCCCCTGGATTTTATGGAGTTTCTTATTGGTCTCATCAAGGACCTTGAAACTCACCATGTTGGGAAATAGATATCATTCTCCATTCCTAATAACATGATGAAGTATTATGACTATCCTAAATCTTTGTTAATAAATAAAACTACTTAGTGTGATATATGTTTCAGGAGCTTGATAAAGTATTAGTTTTATTGTAATTCTCTTTAGAAACTAATAAAGCAGTTCAGTGGGATATATGTTTCATGATTTCTGTACATAGGCATGTTCAATGTTAATAATACATATATGATGGGCTTTTCCAAGTGCTTACACAAATTTAGATGGAAATATTATGGGAAATTTTTATCAAAATGTCAATATTTTAGCATTTGATAGGAACCCTTAGCCACATTTTCAGTATTTATTAAAAATTTCAATATTTTAGTTTGTTATGTATCTAATTCACATTGTTTTTATTTGTTTTAATTGAAAGAATACAATTATTTAATAATAGAAAGGAGAAATTTAGCGGAGAGAATATTTTTAAAAAGGAACATATCGCTTAAAATACTCATCAATTACAAATTTAATATTTTTAAAAAGGCACATATCACTTTATATCTCTCATCTAAACATAAAAAAGAAAATCTAAAAAAAAATCCCAAAAAAACCAAACCCTTTGTCTTCTTCATCATTCTCGCATGAATTTTGGCGGCGGCAGCAATGGATAATCAAAAGGCTAAGCTAATGTGTAGCTATGGTAAAAAAATGCAACTTCATCCTCACGATCATCAACTCTCCTATGTTGGCGGCAATACCAAAATTCTCTTTGTTGAAGTGAATTTTCAATTAAATTTGCGCTTTTCTCTGTTTGACAAGAAGATTTACAAAATGAGTATAATTTCGTTGACAACAACTTTGGAGAAGGAATTTCCAACTGGAACTTCGATATAATCGGTGAAATACAAAATCGATCAAGTATTCATTAATTGTTGAATCATTAATTTGTTTGGAAGTTTTGAAATGAAAGTTTTTTTATTTTCCTGGGTAATTATAATTTTTTTGGATGAAGGGGAAGAGTTTTACTAATGCACAAGTGAATATAGATTTCGATTTGGGTTTGGTGAAAATAAATCAAAAAAAAAAAAAAGAAACATAGCAGACGAAAAAGAAAGAGAGAGTCAGAGAAAGAAGGTTGCAAAAATTGTATGCATACCAAAATTGTATTCATATTAATTTTTGTTTGACAATTGCTTTTCTTTTACTCAGCATTTGTATTTTTATTAAGAATATTGTATTTCTTTTTTAGTTTGTAGTCATTCCAATAGGTATGCCAAATGAATTTGTATTTCTTAAGTATATGTATATCATATTTCTTTTCACAGTTAATTTGTATTATTTTTTTTTAGAATATTGCATACTTCCTCAACTGATTGTATTATTTCCACTTTGTATGCTATTTTTTCCAGAATCTTGTATTCTTTCTTAAATCGTATTCATATGTAATGATTGGATTATATTGAGATACAATCCGTAATATTTAAATTGTAATACAAATAATAGAAAAATATATTTGACAGTCATATAATACAATTTTGATCACTAAAATACAATTTTTAGTTTTCACTATGAAAGAAAAATATCAATTTCAATTTGAATGGTAAAGTGAGCACATAAAATACAAAAGTTGTTGGTATACAATTATGATGAAAACATAGTAAAAAAATAAATACAGACTTGTTGTCATTGAATTGATATTGAAATACAAAAATGAGCAAAATAAATACTAACTTCAATTGAAATACAAAAGTGACTTTGTTAGTATATCATTATAATGAATGCAAAAATAAAAAGAAATACAAACTTGTATATATACAATGTGAGAGTTAAATACAAATTGATCAATCACAGTAAAATATTCACCTCAATATGATATTCAGTTTCAATTTGAATGGTAAAATGAGCACATAAAATACAAAAATTATTGGTATACAATTATGAGAAAACATAGTAAAAAAGAAATACAGACTTGTTGTCATTGAATATTGAGATTGAAAAAAAAAGTCGGATTAAAATACAAAATGAGCACAATAAATACTCACTTCAATTGAAATACAAAAATGACTGTATATTGGTATACCATTATGATGAATACAAAATAAAAAGAAATACAAACTTGTATATATACAATGTGATATTGAAATGCAAAATAAGCAAAATAAAATACAAAATTTATCGTCATTTGTGTTCTGAGTGGTCAATGATTGCCACCATTCCACCGACACTGATTAATAGCAACGGCCGGTGACTGAATCTGTCGACCGAATATTTACTTCAACAAAAAAGATTTTGATATCGCCGCCCGCCAACATAGGAGCGTTAACAATAATTGAACTAAGACAAAGAATAAATGGAAGAAGATCATAGAAAGCAAAAATCAAACACCTTCTGTGCATCTCTGGATATACCATAGCCACTAAAATACATCTGACCAACAAGGACCTGCATGTTAGCGTCACCAGCTTTGGCCTCCTTGAGAGTATTGTGGAACCGCCGCTTGACACAATCAGCCACCACGTCAGAAGAGGTAGCCGCCACTGGTTCGACGAAGAAGTATTGGAATTGGAGTTAAGCTCAGCCATTGGAGAGTGATATAGAGGTTATGAAACCCTAAATGAGATTTCAACTACAAACAACAAATCTGATAGATTTAAATAAAAATAAAATCAGTAAATAAATCTACAAATTGGACAAAGATGCATACTTTAATCAAAGGGATTTTTGTGAATATCTTTAGAAATATATTTTTCAATTTTTGAAAAAAAAATCAAAAATGAGGGGAGGGAGAGTGAGGTGGGAGTTGAAAAATGGAGAAGAATTGGAAGAGGTAAATCTGAGAGAGAGAAAATATATTTTAAAAAGAAATATGAGAGAGAAAGAGTTGGAAAACATGTAATTAAGATGAGACAAAATAGGAAGTAAATTAGGATACACAATGTTTTCTAAAATAATGGCATTTTGACATTTTTACTAATATTTATAAAGTATGGAGGTTTTTACTAATTATGTTAGGCTTTATGACTAGTTTGCTAACTATCCCAAATATTATATGGATAAAATTGGTTCGATACTTTTTTTCTTAAAAATTATTTTTTTGGTTAACTTGATTTGTATCCTCTTAAAAGAATTATAAGTTATTATTTAATTTTTAAAAGTGACATAATTTTTAATTGTAAATTGTAATTTCTGTAATCATTTTGATGTTATGCAATAAAATATTCATAACTAATTATTCAAAACAAACAAACACCTACAATTTAATATTTAGAAAGTACTACATATACAAACATCCTTACCATATCTACTAGATCTCACTACAAATAAAAATAATTAGATAATCATTCATCACTTAGTAGTTTCCTACTAGATTTCCTCACCTCTCTCTCTCTCTCCACCCTTTTTCTCTCTTTGTCTTTCCTCATATTCTCTCTCCCTCTCCTCGATACTATTTTAACTTTTTTTTATTGTATTTCTGCATGTAACACCCCGAAAATTTCTAAGCTAAGGCCTAAACCATTCTTTATTTGCATGTAAAAATTGAATCAAGTGATTCTTAAATTACTTATATGTGTAAAGGTCATTTATTTGGTGTTCGAATGGATTTGGATATGACTAAAGGTCACAAGAACAACCTAGCACAAAGTTTAGTTGAAAGCTTCATCACTAATTAGGTTTTGATATAAGATTCTACTTAGGTCAACTTCAAAAGATCATATCTCCCAGCACATAATAAATTAGGTGGCTGATGACCGATCAAATTAAAGGTATTTGAGTCTTCTTTCCAACACCACCAAGTTTGCCTCATTTCATGTTCGGAGTAAAAAGTTATCTCCATTTTACAAGAGACTCCCATACTAGAGTTTTCTGAGTCTATGAACGACGACTCCAACCGATAGGTCATAGGTTGAACGAGGATCCGTCCTGTCAAGTACTTGGTAGAGTATTGGGAGTCAACTTTTGGGACCCAAATCCTACGAATCCAGCTGACGCCCGTAAGTCCACCTATGGGCCATCGTTTGGACCCGTAAATGGACTTTTGAGCCTTAAAAATTCAATATCAATTCCACGGATGGAATCTACGGTCCGTAGGGTAAACCACGAACCGTAGATAGTCCCGTGGACAGTTTTTGTAGGCTTTTAAAGAGGGGTAATTTAGTCTTTTTACACCCCCTCTAAGTCTAACCCACAATGTTTTTGTAACATCCCGCCTTAGAAAGATCTAAATTTAGAAAGAACTAAGTTGGAAGAGCCAAATCTAAAATTTTACAAGTTATGCTTAAGTATGAATTTTGGATCAACTTCAGACGACATAACTTTCAGTACAAGATGAGTTAGGTAAGTCATAAGATAACAAATGAAAGGCCTTGAAATCCTCTTTACAATGCCACCGAGTTTTCTTAATTTCGAGCTCATATGATGGAGATATACCTATTTGAAGTTAGGTGGTCCAATTAAGGAAAGTTACCTAAAAATGTGAGGGGTATTTTAGACTTTTCCTTACCCAATCAGATTAAATTATTTTTAGTAATTTTTTGGGGTAAAATCTGATTTGGGTCAGTTTTACAAATCCTAAATTACTCTTAGGGTTTTAGAAGAGAGTTCAAGAAGAGGAAAAGAGGAGAAAAGGAAGAACGAACAAGGTTTTCACAAATCGAGGATTTGTTTCGCCAAATCGAGGTATGTAAGCTTTCATAGTGTTGGGTTCATTCATCCACATGCTAATCATGATTTGCATATTTGAATTACATCCACAAGATTGAGTATATTTGAGTTCTTGTTAAGCATTCTTGAAGTGTTGCTTTCGTTCTTGAATTAAAATGGGTTTGATGAGTTCTTGAGAAAAACGCATGAGTTTGGGGGTTGTTTTTTAGTATATTTTCGTGTACTATTTTTAGGTATTTGAATTTGAGTGAGTTGAGAAGAAACCATTCGATTCTAGGCAAATTAGGGTCAAAAATGGAAGAAGAAAATCTGTTGGATTATTCTGGAGAAGGGCTGAGGCGGCACACCTGCAGTGCGCCAGAAACTAGCCCCAGTCAGTGGAGGGCTGGCGCACCGCGCCAGGGATGCGCCAGCACTGTCAACCCATTTTTCCTTCCGTCTTTCGATCCGTACTTGTTCCTTTGAGTTGAGCTTTCATTCCTTTCATAATACTAGCTATTTAAATTAAATATAAATATCAAGAGATCATTCATAACCTTGAATTCATAATTCAAATTCAAGGTAGAGTTAAGAGTTAAGTCTTGAGAGTTCTTTCGAGTCATTTTGAGAAGTCTTTTACAATCTTTTAAACTTGTTTTAAGACTTGAGTACTTGAGCTGAGGAAGAGTAAAATTGAGCTTCATTTTTTAAAAAAATGAGTATATGGGAACTAAGTATTCCTAAAGTAAATGTTTTTAGATTTAAGAAAAGAGGAAACACGGATTTCCAAAAGAGTTCATGAGGAGTTTTAAGTACTATCTCTTTTAAGAGAAACCTTTTGAGTAATAATCTCAAAGTTGAGGAAGACGAAATGTATTTTATTAAATATGAGCTAAGTTATATTTTGGGAGTAATATTGAGCACCGATATGGGGGAGAGTTGAAACAACTCACAGCCCCCATAAACCATGTAGCCAACGTGGGTAGAAAAGGTCATACTTTTTATATGATTCCTTATTTATTTTTAAGAATAGCTTGGTAGATCCACTTAGTTGAGGAGTACTATACCCCGACAAGGTATAGGACAATTCTGGCAGCATGGGTGAGACATTGTATCATCACATAGCTCATAGTGATGGTTATCGGTTAAAGAATCTCCCAAACAGAGTTTATCTTGTATTTTTACATACAAACTGAGTTATATTGTATTTTCTAATATATTGAATTGTTATCTACTATTTTAAAAGCTTTTCTTTATATCACATTATTGTTATCGCCTTTATATTGAAATGAGTTGAGATTGAGTTGAGTTGAGACGAGGTAAGTTGTTTCTTCAGTTCTTGTTCAAGCTTATGTCATGTTTTAGATTTTCCCTTGCATGCTCGTACATTCTATGTACTGACGTCATTTGGCTTGCATCTTTCATGGTGTAGATACAGGTAACTAGGATCATCAACCATCGCTTTGTTGATCCAGTTGAGTTCTAAGTTGTTTGGTGAGCCTCCTTTCTTCTGAAGGATCCCTCATTTATGTTTTATCATTTTTGTTTTGTTATTAAGATGTAGTGAGTTTTGTCCCGACATCCATCTCAGTTGGTAGAGGCTTCATAGATAGATAGACAGTAGTTCATGAATATTGTTCATTTCAGTTTTTATGTTCTAGACTTGAGTTGCCCTTGAGGCCAGTTTGAATGTTTTATTTCTAAAATATTTTGAATTACCTTTAAGACAGTTGAGTAAAGTTTACTTTTAAAGTTCATCTATGTTGAGTAAGTCTTCTGCTGAGAGTTGAGCCAGGCCAAGGCTTTATAGATAAAAGTTTGGTGTAGAATTTGAATTTTTGAAAGCTCTCAAATAATGAGATTTGGCTTAAATACTAGTTCTTTATAGTATGAACTTAGGTTATTTGTCAAAATATTTACCAATAATGACAAAATATATGGACAAACACTATTTGTCAATTTTTTTTTCCAAATTTCATCTCTTTTCTCTTTTTTCGTCCCAAAACATTTTTTTCCTGTAAAAAATTTTGGCAACACCAAAAATAATGGCTACAAAGAAATTTTTTGAGATTTTTACCACATAATTCAATTTCCTCAATGTCACGACCCAACCCACCGGACGGTGTGGGCACTTACATACTACCACCTAAGTTGGAGAACCCTCATAACCCAACAACTTAAAACATACGGAAAATTAAATAAACGGAAATAACATACTAACGGAATTCTTTATTAAAAACTTTTAAAACAATTTCGAGTTAAGACTTGTAAAGTAATTAACACTCCCAAATATCTAGTCTAAACAGGTACAAAAGCTACTAAGAGTACAGCTGGACATGATAATTAAAAGACACAGCTCCCACCATGCGGAAGGAAGAGTAGAAGCTGCTGGAGATTTTCTTCGTCTTCACCTAATGAAACCTCACCGATCCTGCAACTAGACTATGTCAAAAGACATGGTAAGAGTAGTATCATAACAAACACATGTACTGGTAGGCATCATCGGTCAACTCGATGCCCACCGTTTAATAAAAGAAACCAACTAGTAAGATCATAAAATAAATCACTCGCTTCTCCACCTTCACCCTCTCTTAAAATACCTCCAATATACATTAGTACTCTGACTACTAACATCCTTCTCAATCAACCTACCTACCAAGTACTTGATCATAGTCTACTCGTTGTGACACATTATCAATTCCCCAATTACACCCACAATGCATTCCAACTAACCGCTCACTTTGTACCCTTACTCCCTCGTCACATTACTCAACCATGGTCACATAGTACACTACATCAAACTACCTTACCACTAAACCCAATCTCTTTCTCCAAAGTGATGTCCACCTACGCATATTTCATCACATACACTACCTCTACTTTCTGCCATTACAACACACGAACAACCCTTACTATCCATTTCTCGCCCCTTGAAGACTTTACCCTTCCACTATACCCTACAAGTTCGCTAAACACACAGAACAATCAAATATACGCCGTCATAATCTTTACCACTAAGTGCAATATATATAAGTCAACACCACCATATAATCACATCCACCTATCGAACATATACAATATCATCAACATGAACGAACAATGAACAATTTCACATTTCCTCAAAATACACAATTATGTCAAGTCATTGGTCCTCTCATAGAACCCAAACCCAAAACAGTTAGCATACCAGAACGTGGTACCCGATCCAATGATTATGCCAAAAAGTGGAAACCGATCCCATAATTATGCCGGAACATGACAACTGATCTAAGTTAGTTATGCCAGAACGTGGCAACCGATCTCATAATTATGCCGAAACGTGGCAACCGATCTAAGTTAGTTATGCAGGAACGTGGCAACCGATCCAAGTTAGTTATGGCAAAACATGGCAACCGATTCATTCAGCACACCACAATCGTAACCACAAGTATATTTTCAAGATCATACATTTAAGTCATGATTTCATGGTAACCATCATTCATCTATCTCATTTATAACAAGTGTGATCAATAATGTAACATTCATATACATACATGTATCATAATAAAGCAAGAACAAACATACATCACACAATCATAGAATCACAACCATCACCTACAATGGATTATTCATTAGTACACATCATGCAACCCTAATTCGACCATACTTAGCCTTAAGTAATCTTCTCAGGCTTCTTTCTAGGGTTTAAATCAATAATCATTTGGTGCACGAAGGCCTACTCATAAATCCTACCATCAATTCACATATATTACGCAGTAAGCATAGATTTAAACTACTCAATTCATAAAACCTAGCCTACCTGGGCGCTAAATAGCTGCTCAGAGTTTCGGTCTTTGATTTTTGTTTTCGAAATTCGGGACGGTGATCTTGACCGGAAATTTGCAATCCATCGACATCTTCAGGCTAGAAATATCTCTCTCCCTTCTTCCCAACCTTAGAACAACTTTTCTAAGGTTTCTAGGGTGTTTTTCGACATATTTAGGTATTTTAGGAAGATGGAGAAAATAGGATTTCTCGTAATTTACGTTCTGCCTCGCCTATCCCGCTCTGGCGCCAACTTACCCCGCCTTGGCGCCACCGCCCTAGCGGCAACACGCCCGCTCTGGAGGGACAATGGCCCAGAATTTTCCAAATTTTGTTTCTCCTAAATAACGACAGTTCTGGTCGTTACACTCAAGAAAATTGTTAAATAAAAAATCAACACAAGAGGTCGGGGGGGGGGGGAGGGTACTTAATGTATATGAATACGTCTGTGATTGTGGAGTTACTTAAATTTATAAAAGAAAATATATAAAACATATTCATTATCTAAATAATATTAGGGCCTACTTTAGTAGTTTAAGTTAGTAACTCCTAACTTACATCATGTGTCTCCTAACTAAGCAAGAACTTAGGTGTCTCCCTCCAATCATTAATTTTTACTCCTTTTCTTTTATTCCTTGTTGAATTAAATTTTAATGTGAGCTTCAATAATTTTTTGCTCTGAATTTATCTTTCCACTATTTTAATCATGTATATTAGGATCGTTTGGTAAAGTGTAATAGGAGAAATAGTTCATATATTATATGTCGTATTATTTAGTATTATGTCAGGTGCAAATTTCAGGCTTATCTATAACTAATACATGTATACACTCTATTTGGTATTATAGGGTGTATAACTAATACCTTGCATTTGGTGGTATTAGTAATACATAGAATTTGATATCATGAGATTAATATATGTAAAGATAAAAATACCTTCCAAATCCTTTTTATCATTTTGTTTATTTTCTTAGTTTTATGTTTTATATTGTACTAGTAAATTTATTTAAATAAATTAGTTTATAAATTTTATTATTTAGAGAGAGTTGTTTGTTGCTAAATAAATCTAATACAAATCAACACAATATATGATCACATGACGCTTGTGATCTTAATTGAATGTATTATTTGTTCATATACATGTGGTTTTCTAATTATTTGTATTTTGAACAATTTATAAAATTGCATAGATATTAAAACTACAACTAGGGTGTACATGACTGAGTTGGTTCGGGGTTTCAAATATCAAACCAAACCATTTGTGTCAATATTTAAATTTATGAACCAAACCATACTAATAAAACTCAAGTTTTTCAACTTCGGATTGTTTTGGATTAGTTCGGGTTTTTCAAATACTAAACCAACCATTTGTGTTGAATTTTTAAATTTTTAAATCTGTCACGACCCAAATCGTCGTTATTAGCACCCACACTAACCCTCTGGTGGGAGAACCGATACTACAACCCAACTAAGCAACTTAACCAAAAACTATGCATTTGAAGATACAGAAACATGTTTAAATGACCTAAGAAATATGGAGTTCCCATAAACTCCGGAAGTTTAATAAACAACTAACAACTATTGCGGAAAAACTACCCCTAGAACCTGAAAGTCATTGTACCAAAACATCTAAAGTGCAACAAGTCTAAAAAAAAGAGGTACAACCCAACTAACATATGAAATAACTAAATAGTCTAAGTCCGAAGGAAATGGACTAAACAATAAGGACTCCATGGAAGCCTGAAAGAACTGCCTCACCCTTGAAATCCGATCTCGATCACTGATCTCCTAGCTGAGGTCTATCAATAGCCGTCTAAAGAGGCCCTATACTCAACAAAGAACAAGCAAGTACAGTATCAGTACACAACCATAGTGTATTGGTAGGATCACGCAGCTATTCTAGTAAGCGAAACATATAAAAGAAGTCACAACATAGTAAACATGACATGTACAAAATAGTTATACACATTGGTTATCATTTTAGGAGCAATGTACAATTCCACATTCTCAATACAAGTAGATATAACAATTCAATGGTCCTCTCATGGAATTCAATTCAAATGTCCTCTCATGGAACCCATACCCAAACTGTTAGTGTACCGAAACGTGACACCTGATCGTAATTAGTGTGTCAGAACGTGACACTCGATCCAATATATGCACTGAAACGTGGCACCCGATCCCAGTTAGTGTGTTGAAATGTGACACCCGATCCATTCATCATACCACAATCACAATGTACATTTCTCAAAATCATACAATCAAGTGTTGATTCATGGTATACAATCTTTCATTCATACTCATTTACATTAGGTTTGATCAATAGTGCTACATTCACATACATACCTGCATTACAGTGAAGCAAATACCCACATACATCACACAAACATGAAATCAAACCATCACCTACCTTGAAACCAAGCTTGAATCCCACTAAGGCACTTGAATCTTCCCTTTCCGGATTCTTTCCACTTGTTCGTGGTCTAAAAACAAACAATTAATGCAAGGATCAATAAACGAGGCCTAATTACTCGAATTACAATTGAAATTATCAACCCTAGGATAAACCCAAGATCCCAATACCTAACTTAGGGCTTTTTCCACCATTAGTTTCAGGTCAAAACCCTCTCCCAATGATAATTACCCATGAATCTAAGTTCTACAGATCGAAAAACGGATTAGGGAAGTAAAACCCTTATATTTAGCACCAAAAGTCGTGGAAAACTGTCAAGAAATCATCTGGGGTCGTCTCCTAACTCTTAAGAATGAAGTTTGCAGAAAAAGAACGTTTTTGGGGTTTAATCCCAGCTTAATTCGCGACTAGGCTGCTATGGTGGGCTCCATCCCGCCACAGCCGCCCCGCCCTTGCAGGAATAATCCCACCACAACAGCTTACACAGAGACAAAGAGTTAGAATTTGAGTTCCAAATCCACATTTCACAACACACCTTCAATCCATGACGTTCGAAAACTACCATTTCACGCTAAGACCAGTTTTGGGAGCTCCACTCGTCCGAATTCAATTTTGTAAAGTCGTATGGCTTCCTTAACGTCTTAGTTATCTACGCATGTGATCAAATTCATAATTAGATCTCTCATTCATTACCAGTTTTCCTAGACCCCACTAACTCAGATTTCGTTCAAATCTGGATTAGGCTAGGAATTTTCAAGTTACTACCCAAAAGTTTTCTGGCTCCAATTCTTTCCCCATTGGCTTTTCCCTAACGATGGAATCAAGTCGTTACAAAATCAAACCAAACTAATAAACCTTGAGTTTTTTTTTTTTAAAATATTTCCGGTAAAGTATTCATACAAACATTTAATTAACTTATGCTCCAAATATTTCTTTAGTCCAACTAAAATACAACTATCTAAGGTGTTTCTTAAGAAAAATATAACACAAATATGAGATGAGTGATAACACTAAAATATTCAATGAAAAATTATAATGAAATTGTATATAATAAATATTGCAAATTGATAAGCCGTAATGGAAATGATCATAATTTAAAAGTACTAAAACATGCTACATTAAGTCTAATAAGTTAATTACATGATTTAACATTAAAAAAAATTAAAATTAGGTTATTTATTTTAAATGTCTAAACCAATGTAAAACTAAAGAACAAATATTTAACATTATTGTCATTCTTAGTGTTGAATTAATTTATTTTGTTAGCATTAGTATTGATTTGATTTTGAATTGAGCTTTATTAGTTACTAATATCTATGGACTATAATCTTTATTGGACCATTCAAAATTTCATGTGTCAAAAAACTTGAAAAAATATGTTAAAAGATAAAATTACGAAAATGTACAGGTAATATTTAGAAATTACATCAAAGTAAATACTTTTGTGCAAAAAACAAATTTTAAAAATTATATATATAGTGTCAAGTTGGTTTAGTCTCGCATAGACTTTTTTTAGTTAAAACCAAACCAACCCAAGTATCGTTGGATTTTTTTTTCAATACCAAACATGCTACATTCAGTTTGACTCGATTTGCGGTTTGATTTGATTTTTGGTTCAGTTTTGTACACCCCTAACTACAACTTCCAATTTTTTTGAGTAAACATAGATGATTTATTCAATTTTACTGTTGTTTAAGATGACAATTCTTTACACTCTTAAATAATTCAAGTGATGATATCAAAATGAATCAAGGAAAATAAGTTGCAAAGAAAATACACATAGCCGTAGAAAGTAGAGGGTATTTTTGTAAACAAACAATATTTTTTAACTAAATATAGGAATACATATTATTTTTAATACGTCAAACCAAATACTGTATAAGAAATTAATAAGCCCAACACTACTAATTTCGGCATTACTAAATACTAATACACCTTATTAAGTACTATTCTTATGCACTCTACAAAATGACCCTAAAACACAATATTAAACACAACAATACCCTATAATTTGCACTAAAAAACGATTAAAAATACTAAATGTGAGGCAAAAAATGAATAAAAAAAATGAATTTTTGGCTAAACATCAATTCCCTTCCATCTTTTTTGGGATTTCAGGCATACCATCATCCTTATAGCTAGATAGCATATCTGGCCAGATGCCTGAGTCAACTTTACCATTGATCATACCTGGGTCAAAGAACTTAGAAGTTTGGGTAGTTTTGTAGTTCAATAGACCTGTCATTAGTTATGAGCTGAAATGAAGGCCGGAGATCCGAGACTTCTTCAAAGCTTCTAGTTCATCTTTGGACAAAACCGCACTAAAGCCATGAAATTCATTATCATAGTAATGAAGAAACTTTGTAGCAGAACAGAAGGTTAGCAATTTTGATCGAATCATTGCTGATGGCTAACAAAGACTTTAGACATGGAGGACTTCTCCAGGTGAACAGTGTAAGTGCAGAAGTCCTCCAAGCAATTCAGTCCACCCCATGATTGATATTTGTCTGGTTTCTGGAACTATGCCATCACTAGTCAACCATGCATCATGCTTCAACAACCAACTGAAGCAACCCATTCTGTATTGAGCCATTTTTCCAGATCATATTCCACGGACATGCTTGTTACTTCCCAATCAAAGCAGTTTATTCTAAAATTCACAATCCACTCACTTCCTGATCTACACAGGGCAACAGTTGCTTCAACTGCTTCCACTAACCTAAAATATCTGGATACTTTAGCTCCAGGGGTGTGTGTTCCGGCCATGCATCTTGTTGTTGTGGGAGCATGTTGGGCAAAAAAGACACCTAAAAAGATATTTATTTATTTTGAGCATAAAAGTTTGAGAACCCCTGTAGGTCATTGTCAACTTGAAATGGAATGTGTATCAACAGGTTATGAAAGGAATTCGGAAGAACTCTTAGATACCTGATTTATACCTGCTGTAACATGGAACATGAGCTGTCAATTGGGTATTAACATCTAAAATCTAGCAGATTATGCAAGAATACTGAGTATATATCCATACTAGTTGACAAAAATGCGGAATCACCTGATGTTATTAAAGGCTTAGTGAAAAGTGAATGAATCCCATTTGCTTAGGATCAGAAAACACCTTCCCTTTTTTGTGACTTGTATAGAGCCCAGGACGATCTCTTGATATGATACCCAAAACACTGTAGAAGGGAGTTGAGGAATTTTTCTTCAGAACGTATGGAGTTTACATATCTGTCCACCAAGCAATGACCTAGAAATTCATATCTTGCTCTCCGTAACCTTTCCTCGAACAGAACGTAGATGTTGTCAGATCTTGTTCTCCACCATCTTGTTTTTTCAGAAGGCTATGCTTTAATTTAAGCAACTTATGCAAAGTCCAGTTCGAATTCCACAATTATGTCCTACCAATAATCTTTACAAGAGCAAGATCCATTGGTAAAATGGTGAAACCGGCTACGATCTCTAACCACTATCTCCCGATCAAAAACCTTAGATATTAGTTTAATGGCAAGGTGGCAATCAGCACAGACCCTTAAGTTCTTCACAATTCTAATAGGGGTCCCAGGCGGTGTACTAATCAACATGAATGCAATTGCAATTTTTTCACTATGGTAAGCCAAAGCAGTCTCCTTCTCCTCTTCCTCTATATCAGCAAGCACATTTGATGTATGAGGGACATAACCTTCCAATCTCAGCAATCTAGTCATTTCTCCAAGCATAGCATATATAGCCTCATTTTTAGGATGGGACCTATCTCCCATAACAAATTCATGCACCTGATTTCCTAACTCAACAAGGCTATGCCCTGGGACTTTTTTCACCCCTTCTTTAAGCATAGTGGTCCTTAGTTGATGCACATCTGACCAACGCCTCTCGGCTGCATAAAGGTTTGAAAGGAGCACATAATCCCCAGAATGATTAGGTTCTAACAGCTTAAGGTGATTTCTAGTCATCTCTGCCAGAGCTAAATGACCATGTATTGAGCAGGCACCAAGTAATGTTCGCCAAATCACAGCATTGGGTTGCAATGGCATGTCTTTAATATACTTGTATGCCTTTTTGACTAAACCAGCCCTTCCTAACAAATCAACCATGCAGCCATAATGCTCAATTTTCGGCTTAATTCCAAACATTTTTTGCATCCTTTCAAAGTAAGCAAACCCTTTGTCCACCAAACCACAATGGCTACAGGCATACAAGACCCCGACGAATGTGATCTCAGTAGGCACAAATCCTTTTCTTTCCATTTCCTCGAAAAGCTCAAGTGCTTTCTCACCAAAACCATTGACAGCCAAACCTACAATTAAAGATGTCCAAGACACTACACTATCCTCCTCCAACTCATGAAAAACTTGCTCTGCCTCTTTCACATTCCCACATTTAGCATAAAGATCCAAAAGTGCATTTGCAGCATGTAAATTCTTATCCAATCCCACCTTCAACATATACACATGCGCCTTTCTACCCAACGCTAACGCACCAAGCTCAGCTGAAGCAGTCAACAAACTGACCAAAGTAAACCCATCAGGCCTAACACCTTCGAAAACCATTTTCCTAAAAAGGGTCAACGTCTCATTAGGTCGACTATTCAAAGCATACCCATTAATCACTGAATTCCATGCCACAAGATTCTTGTCAGACATTTCCTCAAACACCTTATGTGCTTTTTCAGCTTGACTAATTGCTCCATAAAAATGAACCAAAGAATTCTGAACAAACACCAACGATTCA
Source organism: Solanum pinnatisectum (assembly GCA_035578085.1). Lineage (NCBI taxonomy): Eukaryota > Viridiplantae > Streptophyta > Magnoliopsida > Solanales > Solanaceae > Solanum > Solanum pinnatisectum. The sequence continues at coordinate 38,074,620 of CM069083.1, forward strand.
AACCCATTTCTAATTGCAATGCAGTGCACCTTTTCTCCTTCCCTAACATCAATCACCTTGGCAATAGCTTTTAGAAGAAAAGGGTATGTATGTGTGTCAGGGGCAACAGAATTAACACACATTTGGTTGTGTATTTCAATTGCTGGATATGGATTTTCACTCTCAGCATAACCTCTAATCATTGTATTCCAAGTGAATATATTAGGAAATTGAATTTGATTAAAGATTTTTTCAGCATAACACATTGGACCTGAAAGAGAAACTAGAGTGAAAATCAAGTATTTGCCCATTTCTGGGCTTGATAAAGGGATGCGGCGCCTGATGGAAAATGCATGAACTTGCTTGAATTTGTAAGTTGAGGAAGCACATGAAAGCAAAAGGGCAATGCATTTCTTCACTATGTACGGTTTTGTGCTCTCTCCACTCATGTTATTATTGTTATTGTCACACTATGGTAGTTGCCAAATTATTTGTCCACAACAAATGATACTAACACTTCTAATTAACCTTCTATTCTGTCAAAACTTGCACATTATGTGTCGGGCCTTTACTTACTGTGTTAGCCCAAGTTCCATTTCCTAGTTGTGTAAGTGAAAATGTTAGTTAGCCTATGTTTCTACTTGCCACGTTTAAATTTTGAGAGTCAAACCATTAATTTTTGACAATACTAAATAAAAAGTGTAAGTCATATAAATAATTCAATTTTTTTTAAATATAATATAAAAAAATATACGATCAAAGAAAAACTTATTCAGATCTCGAAATCTGAAGATGAAGGGAGCACTTCTTATAAATATATTTTATATTATATTTTGAATCTCTAATTTATTTTATTTTTCAAAAAAGTTATGAAAGTTACTTTGGCACCAGGTTAATTTTTTTCTTATTAATACATCATGTGTTCTCATTAATAGATTTGTCATCCCTTCTCCCTACCTTTCTTTACAATATTCTTCTTCTTGCTTTATTATTTATAACACAGTTACCAACACGAATTTCTGTTCGGAACACTTTTTTATGCAAATTATGGACTAAGGTCCGTTTATTCAATATCAGTCCAAAAGGCTCTAAAATAGTCCAAAAAATAAGAGGAATTTTCGCATATAGTCATTCAAAAATAATCTAATTATGCTCCATAGTTATAGCTTGCTAATTACAATTCGTAGCTACATGTTATAGGGAGGAAAGTGGCGAGCGAAACTGGGAGAGGGAGGAGAAAGGCAAGCGAGAGAGGCTAAGAGTGGGAAAAAGGTGAATTGTATATGTATATTAGTTAGATAATTGTATATTATACATATGTATTTGTATATTCTAGAGAGAGATTGGGAGAGGGAGGAGAGAGGCGAGCGAGACTGGGAGAGGGAGGAAAGAGGCGAGCGAGATTGGGAGAGGGAGGCGAAAGGCGAGCGAGAGAGGACAATAATTTGTATAATTCGCATCTCGTTTGTATAATTCACAGGTACATTTGTATAATTCGCATGTTTTTGTATAATTGAGTAATATAAAGTCTGAAATTATACAAATATAATAAAACTCAAAATAACAAATTGATACAACATAAACATATGAACTTTAAATAATTATACAAAATATATTATACAAATTACATTATATAAATTATATTATACAAAATCTGAAACTACACATTTATACAAACTTTAAAAAGTTATACACAAAAAGATTGAATGTATATGATGACAAAACTGAAAAACCAAAGGAAATCATCGTCATATACAAATACAAACCATTGTATACAAATACAAATCAAACAAAGAATTGTTAGTTGTGAATTATACATATACAAACGTGGCTAATTATACAAACTCGAAGGCAGCCCACATAATTAAGGGTTAATGTTAGTCGCGAGTGATAATTATAGCAAATTGTAGCTATGATGAGTGATTAAGTAGTATAAATTTGCTTAACCGCGAATTTTCCCAAAAATTAAACTGGAAAGGAAAAAGGAAGCAAAAAATATTTACACATGAACTCGGTCCAAAAGTGACCAAGTTCAGATAGACTGAACACCCTAAAAATAGGATTTCCAAAATGTCGCTTCGCACCCTTCATAACAAAGACCTTCACCAGCTCGTCCTCTGGGTGATCAATATTCTTCACCGGTGATTCTCGATCTTCATCCTCAACTTGTAGAAGTAGCTATTTCATTTTTTATTCCTGATATTTGTTCAAAAATCCCGGCTGATGGGCATCCCAAATTCTCAGGTGTTTATTTCAGTGGAGGTTTAAGAGTTTGGGATAAACTCGAAAAGGGGTTAGAACTAGGTATTTAAGTTTTGTAGCTCACAGTAAGTTAATCCAGTTCTCCCATTTTTCTTTCATTATCTAGTGTGATAACTTTTTTGTTGAATCTACTTGATGTAGTGGAAGAGAAAACTAACTTGCTCCCAGGTTCCTCCGTTTGAGCACTCAGTTGTGTACGAGTTGAGTCTTGCCAATTCAGTTTCAAAACCCTGGTTTTTTTATTGGTGATCCTTTTAGTTTGGAATTTTTTTCCTCTGCTTGATTGATGGTTATGTTAGTGATGTAATCGGCAAGTTGATTAGCTTCCCTGAAAATATGTTTGACTTGAATGTTGATCTGTTAATTAAATCTTTGATTTCCTCCATCCTCTCTATTAGCTCCCAGGGTATTTTGCATTCTCCAACAATTATCTTTTTGAGACCTAGTGAATCAGTCTCCAGAATGATGTTGTTGAAGTTATGGAGAGTACAAAACTGGATGGCATTCCAAATGGCCATCGACTAAGCTTCCAAGATAGTTGCAATTTAAATGTCCTTAATTTGCTTTGCGTAAAAGAGTTGTTCCCTGGATTGTCTTTGCTAGCCCCATATATATTGCACTTCACCCAACTAATCTTTGGTAGGTTTCACTTCACAATATGATAATAATGAAGTGACGGTCTATAATGTTGTAGCATATCAACCATCCCTTCCAAGTGGTTTGGAATCCTCCTCATCGAAGGGTACTTTACCATGATGAGTTGATTAACTGCTAGTTGACATTGTTGATGTTGATACCCATTTTTGACCCTCCTTTCCTTAATTTACATTTTTTGAGCTTCTAACCTTGATTTCTAAATGAGTTCATGAGGAGTTTTTGAGCTTTATCTTTTTTTAAGAAAACCTTTTTGAGTAATAATCTCAAGTTGAGGTTGAGTTATGTTTTTAAACATATGAGAATGAGTTATTTATTATTGGGAGTAGTATTGAGCACCGATATGAGGATGAGTTCAGACAACTCAAAATCTTCATAAACCATGTATGTCAACATGGATAAAGGGTCATATTTTTTAGATGGTTCCTTATTGCTTTTAAGCATAACTTAGTGGACCCACTTAGTTGAGGATGTCCTATACCCCGGCAAGGTAAATGATAGTTCTGGCAGCGTGGGCGAGACGTTGTATCATCACCTAGCTCATAGTGATGGTTGTGGATTAGAGAATCTCCCAAATAAAAGTAAAGTGTTTATTATTGTATTTTTATATACATCTGAGTTATTACTTACTTTTTTAAAAGTTTGATACATACATTGCATCTTTTATTATTGCTTCCATGTTGAGTTGAGTTGAGTTGAGACGAGGTGAGTATGTCTTCCTTTCTTCCAGTTCAAGCTTATGTTTATGTTTTAGAGTTCCCCTTGCATGTTGATACACTCAATGTATCAATGCCATTTGGATTGCATCATTTCATAATGGAGATACAAGTATTCAAGATCACCAACCGATACTTTGTTGATCCAGTCATATTCCAGCTAGCTTTGGTGAGCCTCATTGCTTTCAGGAGGGTTTCACATTGAGATTTTCAATTTTATTTTGTTAGGATGTCGTGAATCTTGTCCCGACTTCCAGCATAGTTATTAGAGGCTTCATAGACAGTAGTGTTTTGAGGAGTCTTTTCCATTTCCATTATTAATGTTTAAGACTTGAGTTTCCTTCTTTGGCTAGTTGAATGTTTTCAGACATTCTTGAGCTTAATTATTTCAGGAGAGTTGACATATGCGAGGGGTGTACAGATTTTTTTTTTCGTGTGACCGTGTAGCCTACTCACTTGAGTTGTCCACTCGGGAACCTTGTGTCTAGTACACCCCCTCTTAATCTATCTAGGATAGAGCTAAACCAACACATTTTATGGTACATGCATCATGTAAACTTAAGAGACTTAATATCATTGGTATATTAAGTTCATTAGTCAGCTTTATCCAAATGTTCAAGTGGGTTCACAATCCCGAGTGACTCTTATTATTTATGTGTGCATTATTGAAAATAGTTGTGCCAAAATATGGACCGTTTGTTCTAAATTAATTAAACTTTAGGATGGAGGATATTACTAACCCTTTTATAATGCATATAGCTGCAGATCTTAAGCTTTGGCCTATGAAGATTAAGCCACGAGCATGTCATGAGACGAAGATGTGGTAGATGCAATGGAGAACTTTATTATTTAATTTATTTTACATGTAATAAAGCTTAAGGTTATTTTTGTACTTAATTTGGGTAATAGATTCATTTAATTAATTAAAGAGAAATGGAATGACATATTTTGGCACATTTATTTTTCAAATACGTGTTAGGCCTACCTCTAGCATAAAGATATCACCTATATATAGGACACATTATTTAATATACTTGTGTTATGTGCTTCATAAATATTTGCTATCTTACTTGCTCCGTGACTTATATGAAACATAATTTTAATTGATTATTACTAACATCATTTTTATATTTTCTTGTTTTTAGAAGAGATAATTATTTGCCTTTATTTATTTATTATTTGATTACTTATGGCGTCTTTATAAATTTTTATGTCATGTTTATACATTTTTCATTTCATATAATAATAATTTCTCCGTGCTTAACACACTTTAATGAGTCTAGAGCATAATTATTTCAAGCTCAAGCAAACTCTTAGTGTCCCAAATTAAAAAACTTGAGTGTTTAAACTTCTACCCTTTCAAGCTCTTCTATGTCCCTCCGGGTATAATCTTATTTTTCTAACCAGCAATATTTTTTCATTAGTTCCACATTTCGTAGAATCTATTTAGCATTTGATCTGCGTCATGAGAGTTTTACTTAAGCTCTAAAATTCTTCCACTTTATCATCAATCTTCACGCCGTTTGTTGCTTCTTAAATTGGTAGATGTCCAAATATATTTGCGCAATCTATCAAATAGCACTTACCAATATTTATTCAATTTTTATCCCTCAAACGCAATACTTCCTCAATTCAAAATAATCGTGTCATTCTTATTAGGGTTTGACAACATTTATTCTTATGCACCCATTCTTCATTTGTGTATAAGGTCTTACCAAGTGATTCTTAATTGTTCTTAGGTGTTAAGTTCAATTCTTTAGTATAGAAATGATTTTGGATATGAATTAAGGTCACTAGAATTCCCTAGCACAACGTTGAGTTGAAAGTCTTCTTACCGATTGAGTTTCAATATGAGATTTTACTTGGGTCAACTTCAAATGACCATATCTCTCGGCACATAACGAATTAAGTGGCCCATGACCTATCTAATTAAAAGTCTACGAGTCCTATTTCCAACTCCACCAAGTTTGCTCTATTTCAAGTTTAGAGTAAAAAGTTGTGCTTGTTTTAGTAAGGCCCCGTCAGATAGTTGAAGTTTTACGGATGATTATACGGCTTGTGAAGTGTTTCATGGACCGTCGAACCCAAAATGATTCGTGAAGCCTTCCTTTTAGGGCACTTCATTAGTTTTTAAGTTAGGGTCGTTTTGTTCTTTTCCCTATGTGTTTGTTACGTAAGCTACGTCGTTTTAATCCCTATTTTAAGTCTAAACCACGATGTTTTACACCTAGTTAAGGGCATAGAAGGTGTTAATCAGTTCTTTTACATTCATTAACACTTCAAGTCTTTAGAGAAAGGTTTCAAGAGGAGAATAAGCTAGGGTTTTAAGCGTTCTTCGAATTTCATCGATTTTGCCAAGAACTTTGTTCTTCCAGGGACATAAGACCTTCATAATATTGGACTAGTTTGTCCTCACTCCCTACATCTACTTTCAAATCAGTAAAAGAGTAATTTAGGGTTCTATCCTTAGATTTGAGTATTCTTGAGATGAGTTGATGTTGAGTTCTAAGTTCTTGAGTTACTGATTGTTTTTGAATTCTGTTCCTAATTATTGAATTTCTCTATGTTATGCATTGAGATTCTTGAGTTGATTGGTTCATATCTATATTTTAGCATGAACCCTTTAATTAAGTATTCTTAAGATGAGTAGTATCATTGAGTTCTGAGTTCTTAAGGTCTGAGTATTGAGTTTTTCTATATTATTATTGAGATCCTTGAGTTGAGTTATCCATGCCTATATTTCAGCATGAACTCTATTTTGAGTTATAAATTTTGAGAATTTTATAAAGCAAACATTTTTGTTTTAAGCTGAATTTTTGAGAAAGTACAGAGGAATTTGAGAAAGAGTTTTAACCAAGATTTGAGGAAGAGTATAAGGGAACTAAGTATTTCCCAAATGTTTCATTTTACATAAATAAAGAAAGTATTCTTTTGAGAAAAGTAAAAGAGTTTTAAAAAAGATTGAGTACATAGCAGTTACCTCTTAAAGAGGACTTTTTGAGTAATTATCTCAACCTAGAGAAAGTATTTTTACATTGAGCAAAGAGAAACCTTGTTTTCTAAATGAGCAATGAGTTCACAGATATTTTAGAGTAGTTACCTCTTTTAAGAGGATAGTTTGAGTATTTATCTCAAACCAGATAAAGAGTATGTTTTTTACATTTGAGCATGATTATATATATTATTGGGAGTAGTATTGAGCACCGATATGAGGATGAGTTTAGACAACTCAAAACCCTCATAAACAATGTCTTACCAACATGGGTATAAGATCATACTTTTTAGATGAATTATTATTGCTTAGTGGATCCACTTTTGAGAGGTTCTATACCTCGACACATTATAGGAAAGTTATGGAAGCGTGGGCGAGACGTTGTATCATCACGTAGCTCATAGTGATGGTTGTTGGTTAGAGAATCTCCCAATAGATTTAAAGTATATTTTAATATATCACATATTATGTTGAGTTCAGAGATGAGTAAGTATTTTGTAACATTTTAAATGGTTTAACTCCTTTGTTTCTTTACATTCAGCTTGAGTATATCTTATCTATTTCAGTCCCTTCATTCAGTTATTTTCGCTTCGGCTATATTACATACTCGTACATTCAAAATATTGATGTCATTCGACCTGCATCATTTTATGATGCAGATACAGGTGTTCAGGATTATCAAGCTTTATTAAGATCACTCTATACTCCATCTAGCTTTTGGTTAGCCTCTTTGCATTCCGAATGACTTCACATTTACTTTCTAGTTAGTAGTTTTTGAGATGTCGTGAGTCTTGTCCCGACATCCTTCATTAATAGTACGAGGTGTCTCTTAGCATTTATTTTCTTGTAAGTTTTTTAACAAACTATATTATTATTGAGTATTTTCCAGACTTTATGAAATTAGTATTTGAGTTTAACTGATTTAATTCTATTTTGAGCCTATCATTGCTTGATTAAGTTTTCTGCTATGTAGTCAGCCATGTCAAGGGTTCTCTTGAAGACAAGCAATGGTTCTCAAGTGTCGGCCACGTCCAGGGTGTAGGCTGAAGGCGTGACAATGGTCAACCATCAAAGTGGTGAAACATAAACCTACGATGACACGTAGTTATGAGACTTGGGTTTCATAGACACGTGTCCTCTCGCTACTAAATAGTCTTTCCAAAATAACATATATTCATATAATGCTTATAGGTATGAAAATCATGTATCTATTTGAATTATATGTGAGACTAAGCTCGAAAGTCATACCTAAAATAACCTAAATTTAGGTTGAAATTCTTTTCATACTAGTTTTCAAGCTTAAAAGTCACAAAGGTTTGAATGACCATAAAAGTCATGCTAAAGTAGTATAATTATATTTTAAAACCAAAGTGAAAAAATGAAAATGTAAATTATTGAAGAAAGATCATAATTTCATAGAAACCCTAGCTTTGTTTCTAGTAATGCTGTGAATTTTTTTAGAATCAAAATACTTTAGTTATGAGAGTGAAGGATTTCTCTCATTGAAGCCCCACATGCTTGAGAGATTGAGATTTGAAAGAAGAACTTGCTTGAAAGACTTGAAGCCCTAATGTATGCCTTGCTTATGTAGTTTTTGAGGGAGTTATGAGTGTAGGAACCGAGTCTTAAGCATGAAACCCCTTTTAGGATATGGGTAATTTTGTGGCTTAGACTTAGGAAAAGTGGGAAAAAAATTAAAGAAACCCCAATTAAAAAGCTGTCAGAAACCTTCCATGAGGCCATCTATGGTCCATGGTTTGATCTACGGGTTGTAGATCCCATCCATGAAAGTCAGACTAAGACTTTGAGTTTCTAAATTTCATTTTGTAGGCTAAAATTACGGCTTGTAATTGGGTTTATGAACCGTAATCATATCCATGGAAATCATACCTGAAAACAGGTTTCAGAACATCATTTTATGAGCCCAAATTAGTCTATAGATGATTTTACAACCCGTAACTCGGTCCATAAGAATCAGACCAAAAAATTGAATTTCTGAAGTTTATTTTAAGATTTCACAATACGGGTCATACTTGTATAACCCATAAATGACGTTCGTAGTTATCAGAATCTAAAAATTCTGTTATGGTAGTCTCTAATAAAAAATGGTCAGGACTTTTTACCCACACTACAAATGGTGCAAACTTGGTGTCATTGAAACATGACTCATAGAACTTTAATTATAGTTCATGAGCCACCTAATTCATTATTTGATGAGAGATATAGTTTTTTGAAGTTAACCCTTTTATGAACTAATGCGAAAAATTTAGTTAGTAGGAAGATTTTTGAACTAGACTTGGTAGTAGAGGGATCTTATGATCCTAAACCACTTTCAATATACTTCCCACACATAGGAATGAACCTTTACACATAAGCACAAGTAGGACGTCACCTAATTCAAGCTTATATACTTACAACGAGTGATTCAGATTCTAAGAATAGAGTCGTGACGTGTTACATCTAGTTTCACATTACATTGATACTATTGTTCCTAAGGTTAATGTCTTTGATGATTTGTTTTTCCAACAAGATATTTTTTGTTATGCTTCTTCATTTGACAAAGCCAGATTAATTTTGATATATTATCAATGACACAACCCCAACTAATCTCTCATGAAGTATTCTAGAAATATTCCTATCAGTTAATGTACTCAAAATGGTAGGCCTCAAGTCTATGAATTCTTGTACATTATTCTTTCTTGAAATCAAGTATGAAATTGGTATGTGTAATGAATTCGGACAACTCTTGCCCACAAAGGAAAGACCTCACTAATTTAGTAGTATCCTCTCCCACAATGTCCCCGTAACTGTGAAAAACTAATTCTGAGAAGCCATCAGGGCCACTATCACTATCCTCATTGAGCTCAAATACCACCTCTTCTACTTCTTCCAGGATGGGCAATTTAATTATCTCCTTATTTTGATCCTTTGTAATCACCTGTAGGATATTCTGGAGCATGGAGAAGTCATGATTAAAAACCTTTTCAGTGAATTGCTTTGAGAAAATATCAACAACTTCCTCTCCTATTTGTTGTTTGGTGGTTACAAAATCTCCCTATATATATGGTTTATTTGAGTTGGGTGGAATTTTTTCCTTCTTCCTTTGACATAGAAGTGAAAGAATTTAGTATTTCTGTGTCCTTCTAAAAACCACCTCATCCCCGATTTTCTGCTTCCAATATTCTTTCTATATTAGTTGTTATTAGATGAATTTCCAATTAAGCCTCTTTAACCATTATCACATCAGCCAAAGTGGCTAGTTGTTGGAAAATATTGTCGAACACCTCCTTACTCTATCTAGTCAGGGCTATGTTTACTTCTTTGAGTTTAAACTAAAATTTCATGATAGAGCTTTCCACAAAATCAGTGTTTCAATTCTCTTTCACTATTCCTTTAAATTGATGTTGTTTGGCTCAAAAGTTTAGGAATCTAAATGGTCTGACGGTAGGTTCTTCTTCAGAAGTACATATTATATGCAATGTGCCATGATTTGACCCTTGTGTAATGAGATGGTGAACCTCGCTTGAAGGGAAACTCTCTATGAAGGCTTGATTTATCAAGATTTTGTCCGGTCTTTTGAAAATATACCCGTCTTCTATCCTCCCATTTCACTGGTGTATCTGTTTTCAATCACTTTAATATATGCTAATGCACAACTATTGATGCAGAAGGCAAAGTTAGTTGCCTTATTCTAGGTAACCACAATCCTCCTAGCTAACTTCTCCTCTTCACTTAGCATCATAATTGAGATCTCCACCACCTATGGTTCTTGAACTTCTTCTGCAATATATTCCATTTCTTCCCATAATTCATGTTTTTTTTCAAGTCAAATTTTTAATGCTATTGTTGGGGTTTGATGAAAACCTACATGATTTGTAGTTGTCAATTGATAAATAGTAGTCATTACCTTGAATATAGCTTACCCATTAAGAATTAACCAATTTTAGCAATTGCTAATACCCAATTTGTAGAATTATCATCCATGCTAGCACACTCTTAAGGACCCGTTTGGCCATAGATTTCCAAGTAAAGTTTGGAAAAAAAAAATTGGCAAATAGTGTTTGCCCATACAATTTGTCATTATTTGGTATATATTTTTGGCAAATAACCCAAATTCCCAAATACTAGAAAAAATAGTATTTGGGCCAAATTTCATTATTTGTGATCTTTTAAAAATTTAAATTCTACACCAAATTTTTATCTTTTACAAAAACACACTCTATAGTAGTTGTTTGTACTATATTACATAATTTTTTACATGAACACTAAAGTAGTAATGAAATATTCACTTGAAAGTGATGATATGGTTGTTGATGAAAATGATGAACAATCGGCTTAGGGTAACAAAGTTAGGTGCTTTGTCTACTTTAGTTGTATGAAATGATGTTTGGTGCACTCAGTCCAAACTACCACATTGCTCTAGTGTCACAGACACTACTTGTTATTTGTTGCAAAGAAGATCCAATTGACTTGTAATATAAACTTATGGTTAGTTTTATGCATAAATTGGATCAATGTACAAATCTCTAGTGAAATAGAAATCTCTAGTGAAATAGAATACATCATAGGGTGAATTACTGTCATCCATTCCATGTGGGATCAACCCCATCTCTTTGTTGGGTTTTATATTGCATACGTTTGATTACACATTGAATTATAAGTGTGTAGTTGAATGTTATCAAATACTTACAAAGCGTTACACCCATAATCCTATACACCTTGTAACTCCTCTATTACAAGACACAAAACAATAATTCTATTGGCTAATATATCAACTACTTCTAGCTAATACAGACTTCAACAACACAACTCGGCTAACTCTAGCCACAAACTCACTCAACAATAACAACAGATGAGATGATCTATGATCCTTTATATCATAGGATTAGATCTACAATATGAACAAGAATTGAAGTTGCTACAACACTCGATCAAGTCCCTTGTTACGTATGTTAGCAGTTCTTCCTTAAGAGTGGCTTTTGCTTTTTAATATTCCTGATTGCAAAAATTAGGTTTAATCTTGTCAACATGTTCTCTTTATAAGAGTGACAAAAACCTAGGAGCAACGCCATTGGTCAAGGATTGTTGTCCTTTCCGTGCATCTGCTACAGTGCCCACCAACTACTGCAGACCTGACCTCTGCTAGATCCCTCAGCGGACCAGGTCCCGCTGCACCATAGTTTCTTAATTCATCAAAACAAAGAATACAACAGGTGTGCAATGAAATAATCGAAGCTTTTATGACATACATTGTCTTCAAAAAAATATTACTCCCTCCGTTTAAAAAAGAATGACTTCCTTTCCTTTTTAGTCAGTTTAAAAAAGAATGACTTCTTTCTTTTTTTGGTAACATTTTAATTTCAGCTTTCCATGTGGCATATTTAATGCCACAAGATTAAAGGGCAATTTTGTACATTTGACATAACTTTAATTTAGGATCACAAGATTAAAAAATCTTCTTTATTTTCTTAAATTCCGTGTCAAGTCAATCTATTTGGTAGATGCTGCTGATTAGAATTTTATGGTAGATGTTGTAATCATTTGAAATAATATGCATAAAGGTATGATATATAGATAGACAGAAATTATAAAGTTAAAGAGTCTAAAATTAGCAAGCTATGATTTATGAAATGGAGTATTTTTGTCAACATTTAAGGGTGACCAGTCAGGGGGATTTCTTTTAGATGTTTTGCAGTAGAGCTGCATGAGATTTTTAGTGTCACATTCAGCAATTTTCCAAGTTATGTAGCTCTCAACACTGGTCGAACCCATCTCGTTTCAATCTATATACATTATTTGTCATCTATAAATTAATGAGATGAGTAGCTAGCCGTAACAAATATTCTTTCAAATAATTGTAACTTTCTCTGTAAAGTTACAAGTCTAGAGGTCGGATCAGATTGTTGATTACAATAGATGTTCGTTCAAGTTGATTCATATCCTAGAACTGCAAAAATTGTTCTGCATGCTTTATTTCCACGTCCATCTCTCTGAATGTCATACTATACTTATTTTTACAAGTCGGATCCCTAAGCATTTTTACAACTCTTGATGCATGCATTCATGCATTACTCTGTCTTCTGTTCTGCACTTCTTTCTGAAATTTCCAGTTTCTGATATGTGAATAATCCTCTAAATAAATGAAATAACCTGTATTGGCAGTTGCCAACACCACACCCATTATTCTCGTCCTCCGAATTGTTGTCTTCATCATCTTGGTGATCATTATACTCTTTTTCACCTTTCAGCTCTTCCTCATCAAAGTCATTCGATCTGCAGATTGAGTAGTGTTCCAACAATATTATTAGCTCAAATGCAAATCTAGACGAAAATATGTTCTTGAGAATACCACACAAGTGCGGTGAGGATCTTTTACAACATGGAGTTCACAAGTAGTAGAGCATGTCTCTGTATTTTACCAGCTTTTACACCCAAATAATTCAAAGAAGCCATATATATGAGTCGAGATATCAATCCATGTAAATCCCTCTATTTCTTCTCTATTACCCACAAGACAGACAATTCTTCTTTATGTCAATTACTCAAGAGAGAAATAAGGTGTGCTACCAAACCAGTGGATAAATAACTTGTACAATATCGCATAATAGTTGAATTTATGAAAAACAACTATATATATCCACGTAAAATGATGAGGATGAAATCAATATTATACAACTTACACTTTGGGATCAAACTGATGGTCCTCTCCTTTTGATTGCGTCATTTTTGGATTGTAACCAACCGATACATGTCTCACAAAACTAAGCTGCAAAATCAACAAAAAGAATTATCAATGTTAGGGTATCAAAGAAATACTCAAATAATTTCAGTTACAGCTAGCACATAAGAAAATAATGCAGTTGCATAAGTGCACATCAATAATGTGGTATACGGAAACTCAACTCGAAGATTTATGCTAATCAAGGTAGTTGGAGAGGTTATAACAATACAGGTTCTCAGACAAAGGATTATAAATATATCTAAGAGATCCAAGTCCAACATAACCATCTCCAGGGTTATGTTGTGTAGCTATTGCATATGATCAATTTATACCAAATATGTCTATCTCCATGTTTCAGATTTATTATCTTGAAATATTAGGAGATCAAAGATCCTAAGGAAACTAATCAACCAGATGGACAGTGAATAAAATTATAGCTACGAAACGTGAAGATATCATAAAACCTAAAGATACTCCAATGCCCGGGATTCAACAAGTTGAACTTTTTTTCACTCTGACCCTATATCATCCTCTTTTCCAGAATGTAGTTTCCAATATAATTACAACAAGCATACAACTATTAAATCGTATAAGATTACATAAATGTTACTATTTTTATGAAAACACCCTATATATGAAAGAAAATCAACCTCATCGCCATCCTTGATCCCGTAGGTTCCTATCAAATCATCATCTGAAAGTAGCCTCTGTCCGCCATAGCTCAGACAAAAATGCCCCCATACATGTAACCTACAATAGCAAAAGTTTCAAATTAGGGTGATCAAATGCTAGCACTCGCTGCTTTTAATAAGGGTGCATCATGACATTTAAACTTCATTGTCATGAATATCGAATGACGGAGAAAAATAAAATTCACAATATCCCATAAAATTTTCTTTTTATTCTACCAAATTGTTTCATTAATTCTCATAGCTAGCTAGGTGAACAAAAAAAGATATGGATTGAAACCCACAACAACGCATCACAATTATGGATTTGCAATATACATATATAGTACATACCATGAAATCTTGCAATGGCTGAAGGCCTCTACCACGGCCCGTTTGAGATCTTCCACGTTACCATTTCTAGGCACTTCAATATCTACAATTAAATCTCAAAATTCATCAACTAATAAAAATTCATACACATGAATAGAAATGTACGTATAATTAATTACCGAAGGAAGAGCCATCCAATTTGAGGATGTAAAGCTTAAGGGGTTCCTCAGGTAACTTATCATACAAGAATGGTGCTGCTACACAAATAAATGATCCATTCCTTTGTAATGAAGCATTCGGGCTAACATCTTCGTCCTCCATTATGTCTGAGGTCTGCATGACTAATATTAGTATGCAAACCTTCAATTAATCTTCTTCTTATTTCTGACTTGTACATTGATTCATTAACACCATTTTTGGTCCCTTTCCCATTCTATTTCAAAGGGATTTGCTTTGGTTTATTGGTGAAGAATTAGATTTAGAATCTCTTTTGATTGGAGGACATTCTTTAAACACAAAGAATGAGATAGATAGAGAGAGAGGGGACATTTGTTTAGAATTTGATGATCATAAAAAAAAAAAAAAAGAATTGGACGTCAACCAGATTTTTCTCTTTTTTCTTTCACTACTAGTTTTGGACACGTACGTTGTTGCACGTGGATCCCTAAGTAGAGAGCTTTATTAATTAACTGTAGAAGAGGTCAAAATAAAACACACCTTTTACATTTTATATTATACATAATTTTGCCTACAGCAAAGTTAAAAAATATTGATTAGTTTATTTAGCTTGGATAAAGATAGTCATACATATATTCACCATCAGAGGTTTAAGATGTTAATGATTAAAAAAGAAAATACAAGTGTCTCTTAGTAAACAAAATCCCAATAAAATTAGTCACTATAATGAAACAGTAACTCAGTATTATCAAATGAAAATTATGAAGGTACATATATAGAAAAGAATTTGAAGTTGATAGGTTCGGATTTGATATTTATGACAGAAAGAACTTGTTATACATTCGCAATTGATTCACTTATCTAAATCTTCAGTCATTTCTCCTGCATGAAAAGAATGCAAATAACTTTAAAAGTTGAACTCATTTGAACTCCCCGTTTCCGAAGTTGCTAAGCACAAAGTTTATGTCATCTGGGAAAAATGTTAACAGTTTTACCCTCATTTTCTTATTTTATTTGATTTTTTTTTCTTCGGAAGGAAAGTCAAAACATTATCATATTTGGTTATTTTTTTTAGAGGAAAAGTTTAAAACTCTATAAATTGAAGATTCATCTTCTTATACCAAACAACAATGCATCCACACAGTGTAGACATTTAAGAATTTTATTTATGCGGAGAGTTTTTTTATTTTATTTATCATTGTCTCAATTTGCAATTGTAAGCTTCC